>CAMRHE010000292.1:2395000-2680664 GCA_947044405.1 Leptodactylus fallax | reverse complement strand
GTGACAGCAGTTTAACTGTGACTATGCAGGATTTTATACGACGAGAGACTGATGCTAAATTCCATGATGTACAGGTAGAGGCCATCTCCCGTGCCAATAGTATGGTCCCGAGGCCGCAGACCGCAGTTGGAGTTACTTTGTCACAGGGGGCTAGTTCTGGCTCAGAGACAGTAGAAAAAGGGACGGTTAAAGAAATTCTCACAGTAATGCAGAAACTGCAAGAACAAATGGAACACTTGCACACTCGTTGTGATGAGCAGTCTATGAAAATTGCAGACTTCCAGAAGACTGGAGATGAAAGGGTGAGCCATCCACACCCAGCAAGTCAGAATCACCCACCACCCCGCTGGAGGGGTGAGGATAGGACCTACCGAAGGGGTCCAAATCATTTAGTGCAGTGCTCAGGAGAAATCGAAGGGGCTTACCGAAGGGGCCCAAACAGATGGCCAGAACGACGGGGGATACGCTGCTGGGAGTGCGGACGGATGGGCCACGTTGCTGCTAGATGTCCAGAGCAGCGACAAACTTATGAGAGACCGCCGTTAAACTGAAGTCCCCTGCTGCTGTAGGGCGTGTAGTAGGGGAGACTGACAAGGAGACTATGTGGGGAGAATGCCCTAATGATGACCTGATCGCTGCAAGTCCTGTTATACAGGTGGAAATGGAGGGTATTCCGGTTACCGGGATGATTGACACGGGTTCCCAAGTAACGACCTTGAGTAGAGACTGTTATGAACGGTACTTCCGGCAACATGTGAAATATGATCCCCATACATTCGTACGAGTGGTCGCAGCTAACCAGTTACCAGTTCCGGTCGTGGGAGTGGCCTGGATGAATGTCCGGGTATGTGGCCAAGATCTAGGTAGGAAAGGCATTGTGGTGGTACAGGAGTCACATGAAGTAAAGGTCCCTGTCATTTTGGGGATGAATGTGTTAAAAGAATTAGATCAGATCCTCTTTGAAAAGAAAGGTCACGGTTATTGGAAAGAAACCACCACCCATCGGCCTACTCAAACAGCTTTCCAGCGGCTGATCCGGACATGTGGCTTACAGAAAAGTTCAGATGCACAGCGTCCTCTGGCTCGAATTTCAGTTCCTTTGCATACAAAAGTTACACTGCCACCCAGTCGGGAGACAATAGTGTCCATGCCCGTAGGCACCTGTCGGAAACTAGAGGGCATAGCTGTGTTGGTAGAACCACTGCAGGCAGCCGAAGGAGGTGTTGATCCGCTAGTGGCCCGTTCCTTGGCAATAGTTCGCAATGGAAGAGTACCACTTCGATGTGTAAACACTCAGGACCAGAGTGTGGACCTGACCCCAGGGAGGCTGCTGGCTAACATCTATGTGACTCCGGAGGAAGTAAGGAAAGTAACTCCAATGCAGCTGAAGCCGACTGAAAGGGATGAGTGGACCGTAACTGTGTCCATGGGAGAAGATGAGGAACCCACCTCTGAATGGAATGGCTGTGCAATTCGAGAACAGATGAAGATGGATGTAAGTTCATGTTCTCTGGAATGGGTGCAGAAGGTAGATGAGCTGTTGTGGGAGAACCAAGCCACCTTTGCACGGTATGCTGAAGATTTTGGATGTACCACAGGGATCTACCATGAGATTCCCACAGGAGACACCCCTCCAATTAGAGAGCGCTACCGACAAATTCCTCCACAGTTGTATCAGGAAGTGAAAGAACTGTTAGCTAAGATGCTACAGGGTGGGATCATCCAAGAAAGCCAGAGTCCCTGGGCGGCTCCTGTGGTGTTAGTAAGAAAAAAAGATGGGTCCATCCGATTTTGCGTAGACTATCGGAAGTTAAACGCTTGCACCGTACGAGATTCCTACCCCTTGCCACGGATTGAGGAGTCCCTCTCAGCGCTAGGGAGAGCCCGGTACTTCTCCTCACTAGATCTGGCTAGTGGGTATTGGCAGGTGCCGATGGCCACAAAAGACAAGGAGAAGACGGCATTCATCTTGCCCATGGGACTATACGAATTTAACCGGATGCCCTTCGGGTTGACAAATGCACCCGGAACGTTTCAGCGGTTGATGGAGAAATGTCTCGGTGACTTCAACTTTGAGTTCACTCTCATCTACTTGGATGACATTATAGTGTATTCTGCGACCTTTGAAGACCATCTCCACCAGTTGGGGCAAGTATTTCGAAGATTGCGGGAACATGGGCTCAAATTGAAACCCAGTAAATGTCGGTTGTTCCAATCTGAAATTGATTACTTGGGTCACCGCGTATCAGGAGAAGGGGTGAGACCATCAAGAGACAAGATAGCGGCTGTTCAAGATTGGCCGATACCGACTACCCTGCGAGAAGTGAGGGCGTTCCTTGGAGTAGCCGGTTACTATCGACGGTTTATTAAGGATTTCGCCAAGGTAGCAGCACCACTTAATGCTCTCCTACGAGGCACATCCGGTGGTCCAAAGAACCGGTCCGTGAAGTGGGGACCTGAACAGGAACAAGCCTTCCAGGCATTGAAGGATGCACTGACAACAGCCCCAATCTTGGCATATGCTGATTACCACTTGCCGTTCCAGCTATATACAGATGCAAGCCTGTATGGTCTTGGAGCAGTGCTTTCCCAGCTTCAGGATGGCCAGGAGAGGGTCATAGCGTACGGCAGCCGGTCTTTGAGAGATTCTGAAAGAAACCCCGAGAATTATAGTTCATTTAAATTGGAGCTGTTGGCACTGGTATGGGCCATGACCGAGAAATTCTCTGAATATTTGACCGGTGCTGAAGTTTTAGTACTGACTGACAACAACCCACTAGCTCACCTGGAAAATGCCAAGCTCGGGGCGTTAGAGCAGAGGTGGATAGCCCGAATGTCTACATTCAATTACCGCATTAAGTATCGGTCCAAGACAGAGAACCAGAATGCTGACGGACTTTCTAGGGTAACTGCCCAGACCCCCACAGAAGACGTGGATCATGAGTTGGAGCATGTGGAGGTGCCCGATTTCAGCAGATTTTCACAGGCCTTGACCGCCACTAATCAGTTTGAGATGGAGGGGACTGAAATGGCTCCTTTCTTTGGTCCCTCACGACAGGAATGGGCACAGATACAACAGACCCATGAGGGGCTGGCGCAGATGATCAAGTGTGTTGAGAAAGGCCAGAAGCCCTGTAGAGAGGAAAGAGAACGACTGACATGTGAGATATTATCTGTTTTGAGTCAGTGGGAAAAGTTGGAGATGAAAAATGGAGTGCTATGCCGAAAGGTCTATTTACCTTCTGAGATCGACATTCGATACCAAATTGTGGTGCCTAGTGAACTGGCTCGCTCCTTGGCAGTTGAGGCTCATAATAAGAATGGACATTTTGGTCATGAGAAGACCTTTAGTTGGTTACAGCGACTGATTTACTGCCCTGGTCTTCGTCAAATGGTCGAAGAAGTATGCCGCAGCTGTCGAACTTGTGAGATCCATAAGGCAATAGAACAGAGAGCTCCCCTGCAAACCATCGTGACCCAGGAACCTTTAGAAATCGTCATGATAGACTATCTAATGGTGGGCCCATCCAATAGCGGACACCAGTATTGCCTCGTAATGGTGGATCACTTCACCAAATTTGCGGTGGTAACCGCCACCAAGGACCAGACAGCTGAGTCAGCAGCTCGTGCTCTGTGCCAAGATTTCATTCGAGTATATGGGTGCCCCCAACGCATCCACTCCGACCAGGGCGCCTGCTTTGAGGGACACGTAATGAAAGAAGTTCAACGTATCTACGGGATAAAGAAGTCGCACACGACTCCATACCACCCTCAGGGAAATGGGGCCTGTGAAAGATTCAACAGAACTCTGCTACAGATGCTGCGGACTCTGGAGGAAGACAAGAAGTTACAGTGGCCTCAGTTCTTGTCCGAAATGGTGTGGGCCTATAACAATCAGGTCCATTCTACAACGGGGTACTCTCCTTATACACTTCTCTTTGGGCGGTCTGGGCGAAGTATAGGAGAATTACAGTTGAATGATGTGGATGGGTTCCCTCCGAGGGATCCAACCTCTTGGGTGTGGGCGCATCGGCAGAGACTTGAGACGATCCATCGATTGGTGCGGCAGCGCCTGCAAGAACATCCCCATCCTGATAAGACCCCAGTGCAAGAAGCACCATTGCAACCAGGCGACCTGGTGCTAGTTCGTGTCAAGAAACCCCAAGGGAAATTGGAAAGCAGGTGGGAGGCTTTGCCGTATCGTGTTGTTGGCCGCAAGTATGCGAATGGGCCAGTGTACCAGGTCCAGAAAGAAGGAACTGATTGTGTTCGAGTACTTCACCGAAATATGTTGCGCCTGTGTCATTCTGAAGGGACAAATCACGATGGGCCTGCCAATGTGAATGAGCTCCCACAGTCAGAGAATGGAGGTGCGGAATGGGCCTCCGACGAGGAGGATGATTGTTGGCCGATCCCTGCTCCTGGGGATGTTCCACCTGTGACTACTGTATCTCCGGCCTGTGCCCCCTCTGGTGCGGAATCCGCTGGTCCTTCTCAGCCCATAGCTGCAGCACCCCATAATATACCACCGGTCCTCAGACGGACCACTAGGCCAAATGCTGGTATTCCCCCTGTTCGGTATGCGCAGGATGAGTTTGTTTGGCCTGCCATACATCGGTATACTACCACCCTGTGCATAAAAGTACAACCCTCTGGATATACAGTCATAGGCAGGGACTGCCAATCTTAAAGTGGGGGGGAATATGTAAGAGACAGCCAATGTTGTCTTAAGCTTCATTTGTCTGTATAAACTGTTAATGTTGAATGTATTTCTGTGATTCTGTTCCTTTAAGACAGCAGCCATTGTAATTGTGACATGATGCTGGAGTGAGACCCCCCCCCTTTTATGTCAGCCTGCCTGTTATGCAGACAGAGTGTGAGCAGAGAAGCAGGAAGTGACGAGACAGAGAGCAGCAGCCATCTTGGCAAGTGTTGTATTGAACTGGTGTGGAGATTTTTCTGTACAGCTAAGCTGTATCTTGGTCCAGAGACAAACAGAGTGTAAAGAGACAACAGGACTAGTGAGTCCACGTGAAAGGAACTGTGCTCAGTGGCTGATCAGTGAGACTGACATTGTGACTGTGTATATGGATACCACAGATAGAGACTCGCAGTGCTGTTGATGTACTGGACGGCACCTGCTAAATCCCGGCTTACATCCCAGCTCAGTGTATGGATTCGGCAGGACTGTCAGTGTGCTGAGTGGAATCTGCTGTTGGATTACATTGCATTCAGTTGGTTTCCCTGTCTGTTAAAGAGGACTTCATTTCTCCCAAGATCCTGATAACCGTGAGGAGAGGACGCTTCACTATAAAAAGAAAGGACCGACTTTGGGCCCCACCGCGCGCTTCTACGGACTGTAAGCGGTCCACCTGGACCACTGGGGAAAAGGGGGTGCACCCAAATGTGAAGTCAGGGTCAGTTAGGGATAGTTTTGAGTATATTGTTCATTCAGTGTCCATACTGCAGAAGTGGACAGAGTAAAAGTAGAAACCATTGCAGAATTTGCCTTGAAATTGTTCATGCTATATTGTATATTTTGCTTGTCTTTAGCCCTGTCATTTTACCTTTAACTAGCCTTTATTAACTTATAGTAAATATATATTTTTTTCTTGAACTACCGCGTGTGCGTTCATTTCTGGTTGTGGAGTCCAAACCACCTGCCTTGCTCTGGCTCATAATAAGAATGGACATTTTGGTCATGAGAAGACCTTTCGTTGGTTACAGCGACTGATTTACTGCCCTGGTCTTCGTCAAATGGTCGAAGAAGTATGCCGCAGCTGTCGAACTTGTGAGATCCATAAGGCAATAGAACAGAGAGCTCCCCTGCAAACCATCGTGACCCAGGAACCTTTAGAAATCGTCATGATAGACTATCTAATGGTGGGCCCATCCAATAGCGGACACCAGTATTGCCTCGTAATGGTGGATCACTTCACCAAATTTGCGGTGGTAACCGCCACCAAGGACCAGACAGCTGAGTCAGCAGCTCGTGCTCTGTGCCAAGATTTCATTCGAGTATATGGGTGCCCTAAACGCATCCACTCCGACCAGGGTGCCTGCTTTGAGGGACACGTAATGAAAGAAGTTCAACGTATCTACGGGATAAAGAAGTCGCACACGACTCCATACCACCCTCAGGGAAATGGGGCCTGTGAAAGATTCAACAGAACTCTGCTACAGATGCTGCGGACTCTGGAGGAAGACAAGAAGTTACAGTGGCCTCAGTTCTTGTCTGAAATGGTGTGGGCCTATAACAATCAGGTCCATTCTACAACGGGGTACTCTCCTTATACACTTCTCTTTGGGCGGTCTGGGCGAAGTATAGGAGAATTACAGTTGGATGATGTGGATGGGTTCCCTCCGAGGGATCCAACCTCTTGGGTGCGGGCGCACCGGCAGAGACTTGAGACGATCCATCGATTGGTGCGGCAGCGCCTGCAAGAACATCCCCATCCTGATAAGACCCCAGTGCAAGAAGCACCATTGCAACCAGGCGACCTGGTGCTAGTTCGTGTCAAGAAACCCCAAGGGAAATTGGAAAGCCGATGGGAGGCTTTGCCGTATCGTGTTGTTGGCCGCAAGTATGCGAATGGGCCAGTGTACCAGGTCCAGAAAGAAGGAACTGATTGTGTTCGAGTACTTCACCGAAATATGTTGCGCCTGTGTCATTCTGAAGGGACAAATCATGATGGGCCTGCCAATGTGAATGAGCTCCCACAGTCAGAGAATGGAGGTGCGGAATGGGCCTCAGACGAGGAGGATGATTGTTGGCCGATCCCTGCTCCTGGGGATGTTCCACCTGTGACTACTGTATCTCCGGCCTGTGCCCCCTCAGGTGCGAAATCCGCTGGTCCTTCTCAGCCCATAGCTGCAGCACCCCATAATATACTACCGGTCCTCAGACGGATCACTAGGCCAAATGCTGGTATTCCCCCTGTTCGGTATGCGCAGGATGAGTTTGTTTGGCCTGCCATACATCGGTATACTACCACCCTGTGCATAAAAGTACAACCCTCTGGATATACAGTCATAGGCAGGGACTGCCAATCTTAAAGTGGGGGGGAATATGTAAGAGACAGCCAATGTTGTCCTAAGCTTCATTTGTCTGTATAAACTGTTAATGTTGAATGTATTTCTGTGATTCTGTTCCTTTAAGACAGCAGCCATTGTAATTGTGACATGATGCTGGAGTGAGACCCCCCCCTTTTATGTCAGCCTGCCTGTTCTGCAGACAGAGTGTGAGCAGAGCAGCAGGAAGTGACGAGACAGAGAGCAGCAGCCATCTTGGCAAGTGTTGTATTGAACTGGTGTGGAGATTTTTCTGTACAGCTAAGCTGTATCTTGGTCCAGAGACAAACAGAGTGTAAAGAGACAACAGGACTAGTGAGTCCACGTGAAAGGAACTGTGCTCAGTGGCTGATCAGTGAGACTGACATTGTGACTGTGTATATGGATACCACAGATAGAGACTCGCAGTGCTGTTGATGTACTGGACAGCACCTGCTAAATCCCGGCTTACATCCCAGCTCAGTGTATGGATTCGGCAGGACTGTCAGTGTGCTGAGTGGAATCTGCTGTTGGATTACATTGCATTCATTGGGTTTCCCTGTTAAAGAGGACTTCATTTCTCCCAAGATCCTGATAACAGTGAGGAGAGGACGTTTCACTATAAAAGAAAGGAACGACTTTGGGCCCCACCGCGCGCTTCTACAGACTGTAAGCGGTCCACCTGGACCACTGGGGAAAAGGGGGTGCACCCAAATGTGATGTCAGGGTCAGTTAGGGATAGTTTTGAGTATATTGTTCATTCAGTGTCCATACTGCAGAAGTGGACAGAGTAAAAGTAGAAACCATTGCAGAATTTGCCTTGAAATTGTTCATGCTATATTGTATATTTTGCTTGTCTTTATCCCTGTCATTTTACCTTCAAATAGCCTTTATTAACTTATAGTAAATATATATTCTTTTCTTGAACTACCGCGTGTGCGTTCATTTCTGGTTGCGGAGTCCAAACCACCTGCCTTGCTCTCGGTTCACATAGTGACTGTGGCATCTGAACAGTTTGACAGATAGAGGGGTCTCCGTCCCCCAAGAGCTCCCTCACAATACAATCTTGGGGTGCCAAACAATTTTCATGGCAGTTGAGGAGTTGGGGAAGATCCCCAGGTCCGCCATCTTGTTACACCTACAACAGGAGGCTGGTAAATCCATGATATACTACAGCACAGAAGTATTTCTGTATATTGTACAAAAAAAGTGAAATAAAATTTTAAAAAATATAAAATAACAAAAATATTAAATCGCTCCCATTTTCACAATTTAAATATGAAAAATCTCACCAAACAAAGTGATATTGTCACACCTGAAAATAAAATAACACATTATGTATCCGCAGATGGTTCACGTATAGCCAATGCCATAACAAAAGAAAAAAATGCACAGTGTCAGAAAGACGTGCCTTGCCTCCCAAAAACAGTCAAATAATAAAAAAAATAACACATACCCCAATATGGCACCAATAAAAACTACAACTTGTCCTGCATAAAGTCCTCACACTACTCCATAGATGGCGATACAAAATGTAATTTTTTTTAAACTTTTAATTTTTTTTTTAGAATAAAAACGATATAAATGTAATATTGGTATTTGACTGATCTGCAGAAAAAAATTAAAATGTTTTTCTTAATGCACAGTGAATAAAACCAACCAAAATGGCGCAAATGCATTTTTCTATTTCCATCCCACAAATCATTTTGTCTTTACATTCTATAGAACATTAAATGGTGGCATTAAAAAAATACAACTTGTCCTGCGGAAAACAAACCCTCCTATGGATATGTCAATGGGAAAATAAAAAGTAATGGCTCTTGGAAGGAGAAGATAAATAAAGAAGACCATAAAAATAATAATTGCCCATGGCGGGGTGGATTTTGCCTTCAGCAGCGGTGGATTTATAATAATTGTATGCAAGGAGTTACAAAACTGTCATCCTGTAGGGTGGGCGCCATGGACTGACAAGAGGCAACATAAACAGTAGTGTAGAATTTACTGATCCACAAGTCAACAGAATTGATCTTGCAATAACATTACAGTACCCAATTATGGCAGCCATATTGGAGACACGTATTTCTCTCCTGTGGTATCTGTATAGACAGCACAGCTGGGGGTCCTTTAAGGCAGCTGAAAGGAATGGGAGTGAATGTAGTGAATTATTACAATCTCCAGGCATTGATGGATGTCAAAATATGTTAAAGAAGTTGTCCAGGAATTATAGGAAACTCAGGAGGAGCCAGGGTGGGTTTAACACAAAAAAAGTCATCCCCATGCCTAGCGCACCATTGTTCACTCCCTGTCCCCGTTCCCTCCCATGTCGGGAGTCACCGCACCGAAAGCAGAGAGGCTCACCGGACTGCTGGGACCAAACATTAGCCTAAGTAGTCGCTGGTGAGGGACTGGTAATGTCACCCAGGCATTCACTGGTTACTTACCAAGTCTCAGCGATCATGTAAACCTCTCGGCTTCCAGCATGGGAAGTCTCGGCACAGGAGGGAAAGTTCCTGAGTTTTCTATCATTCCTGGACAACCCCTTTAATAAAAGGACCCTAACTGATCCAGCAGACACTGGATGATGGACCCCCCCCAGTAACCAGCACCTGGGTCACTCCGTCCCCTCCCTCCGCACCTGATCTCACAGGTAATATGTGCTATGGGGGGCTAGTTAACTATAGTAAAGCCAGCCCCCAGGGGAGGAGGGACAGGGCAGAGCGACCTAGGGTCAGGGGCTGGTTCTGATCAAGTGTCCCGGCAGTCGGAACCAGACTGGAACCCCCAAGGTCCATCATTGTGTGCCTGCCACATCAGTTAAGGTAATCTTAACTCCTCCAGACAACCCCTTTAAAGATGTCAAACTATGGATACATCTTTCAGGTCAAACTTGCTTAGATTCGCTCCGCACTTGTTTCCAATGGGCGTTGGACGGCCATGCTGCTGGCAGAAGAAGTACAGGAAAGAACGAGCCGACACCGGGTAGAACCTGGTAACAATGATTCTCCACTTTCATGTGTAAAACTTACAAGAGTAAAACTTGTCACTTTGCATATAGGTAGGAAGCTTCAGAATCGCGCCTGACTAGTTTCGCCTTTCCGGCTTCATTAGCTACATGTACCTTTAATAGGACTTGCAATTTTCTGCTCTTTTCTTTTGACAGTTTTTGTTCTTCCTTTTGATTCAGTATCGGCGTAATGCTGACACCTCTCCTCTCTCCTTCTAGCAAATGTCATAGTATATGTCATCTGGAAAGAAATAGAAGTCATCCACTTCCAATAAGTCTATGGAGCATATTGTAAGCTGGTAAAGTAAAGAAGCTTCTAGGTGAGCTAAATTAAAGTGTCAGTCAAAAGGGGCTATTAATGGACGCCGAATCCATCACAGCATATGACTATTTTCAGATCCTACAGTTGTACTTAATGCACTATTCTGGTAGTCAAGGCAATGAAGTCCACAGAGGAGGGCAAATGAGCTGAAGTCATCGGAGTATAACTACTGTAGGTAAATGTGGACTAGACTCTAAGCTTCTATATTAAGATATCATTTATAATCCAGACCATTATAGCTTTATATACTGTGAAGAACGTCATTGTTTTGTTTTCCATATAGGTTTTTCCCCCCTTGTAGACACTTATCCAACATGGGGGATGAAACTACATTCACATGGCAGTGCTGAGCGCTCAGCCGTGAAAAAGTACTTCCAAGTGTACATCCGAGGGTAATCCCATTTCACAGATCCCCCATAGAGTCTATTGAGGGATCCCTGAAATAGAATGTTCCAGCTTCTCTTGGATTGTTCACACAGACCCTTAAAACAATGGTTGAATAACTCCATTAAAATCTATGGAGCTGCGTGTGGGCCATTAATACAAAGGTTACTATATGGCAGGTGAATGAGCCATAAGTGTCTGATCACCGGGGTCTGTCCCAGGACACCCAGCAGGTGACCACAAGTCCATTCTATGTTAAAGTGGTTTCTTTCTGTGGTTCTTTAAGGACATGTAATAATAACTATGATCTTTGCACCAGGGATAACTATGGCAAGATGGTGAGGACAAACCATGGTAGCCCAACTCAACTCTATTTGACAACTAGAGGAAGATGGTCACTAGCCTTTACAAGGAGGATGAAATTACATTGAAAAAGGGTAAACCCAAAAAATACTTCAGAGGGTCCAGGTCACCTTCACAGTACTTTCAGGTGACTTTCAGTAAGCGCTGTCGTGTGTGTCCTAGAAGGATGTAGACTAGCTGTTATACACTGCTCACAATAAGTACAGGAAAATCTTCTCCCTTTTATCTCACTCCCCAGAACCATGCAGGACATATACAGAGAAGTAGCAACACGTATCAATGTGAATAAAGCACTAGGGCTCTGATAGAAACTTCCTGTAACCTCTGTTTCAGCTTCTTTCCCCCTCAGCACCTGCTGACTCCTCCCCCTTTCTTCTTCATAGACTTCTATAGACATGTGTCATCTGATACATGTGACTTGCATACACTGACAAGCAAAAGGGTAATAATGTTCTGACCTTGTGACTTTCATGCTCCATATCTCACCATCCACTACAGCTTGGAAGATGAAACTACCATCATTTTACAGACAATCGTCTTGGCTATCTCATACATAAATTTGACTTGCAGCTATTTAGCATATGATTAGTTATGCAGATTCTTGTCATGTAACTGCATTGTTACTGTTTTGCTACAAATTACAACCTGTTCTCACATTTCCTAATAGCTCAGGGTGTTATTAGGTTAATTCCAAGCAAAAGGTCACTAGTTCAAATCGAGGATCAGCCATGAAGAAGATTTCCCAAGAAAAGAGAGACGGCATGATCCAGCTCATCGATCGCGGTCTCTTGGCCACGAAAATTGCCAAACTGCATCATGTGAGTGCCAGGACAGTGGGAAGAATACGAAATGAAGTCCGTCCATTCATTCAAAAGCCAAGAGGTGGACGTCCAGGCAAAATATTGGAGTCAACAAGTCGGCTCATCACAAGGTCTATCAGTTCTGGCGCGACAAACACAGCAGTGGAGGTGGCTGGTAAGCTTTGTAATAGTGAGGTCACAGACGTCCATGCAAGGACTGTGCAACATGCGTTACACAAGTCTGGAATGGTGGCCGGAAATAAGGAGAAGAAGTCTCAACTGCAGTATCGTCATAAGAAGTATTGGCTCGAGTTTGCAAAAAAGTATGAAAATGGAAAAACAGCCAAAGGCATTGGATACTTGACCAGGATCGATGGTGGTCTCAATGCTGAGCTATATATGAGTATCCTACAAGACAAGTTACTTCGTACACTCGAGTACGATGGGTGTGAAATGGACGAGATAGTGTTCCAGCAGGACAAGAAGCCTACATCGAGATAAGTGAAGAAATAGTTAAATGACAATGAAGTAGAGGTGCTGGATTGGCCCCCACAGACCCCAGACCATAGCCCAATCCAACACTTGTGGGTAGAGGTGAAGAAAAAACCGGATTCGTACCCAAGTGAGTCGACCAGTATGCACCAACATTAAGAACGTGTAGAAGAGACCTGGGATCAGATTTCGGTCAAGACCTGCTTGAATCTGATCAAGAGCATTCCCAGAAGGATTCAGACAGTGGTGACAGCCAAAGGTGGATTTACAAGATAATAAAAATTAAAATTTAGATTTTTAGGAGCAAAACAGTCACAGTAACAATGCAGTTACATGAGAAGAATCTGCATAACTAATCATATGCTAAATAGTCACAAGACACATTTATGTACAGTATGAGATAGCCAAGAGGATGGTCTATAAAATGATGGTAGCCTCACGATCCAAGCTGTAGTGGGTGGTGAGATCTGGAGCCTGAAAGTCACAAGTAGTGGAAGAGTGAAGAAATCAGGCGATACCTTTTAGAGGCTAACTGAGTATATTTATAAGTAAGCTTTCAAGAGTCTAGCTCTCTTCATCAGACATGGTGTTATACAAGTCACAAGGTCAGAACATTGTTAGCCTTTTGCTCGTTGGTGTATATTTTTTACATAACTACATTCTGAGTTTGGCAGCGATCTGATATTTCTGGCTGCGGTATTTTGTTTTTGTCAGTGAGTACAAAATGCTAATTTTTATATTAGACGGAAAAACATTCAGAACGAATTATACAAGGATTCTGATGTGGATTTTCAAGGTAAGTCAGACCACGCACATCAGGGCTAAGAGATCTATAGGATAATGTAGGCCATTTGTATAGTGACACCTCTATAAGTGACAGATCCTCTATAAGTGCACTCTATGCCCACCTTATGTTTTACAGACACTCCATTAGTAAGTGTTATAGCATCATCTATGATCCTTAGGAGATGGAGATTTACGAGGTTTCCCTATATTAGACATTTATGGCATATCCACGCGGTATTCATCGTACATAGGAAATGGATTTACTCATCTATAAAAGGGATTGCTTGTCCTGGATAATGAACACTCCACAAACTTCATCCCATGTTAAATATATTTTCTAATCTCCTATAATTTCATTTATTTCCCGGCTATAATTCACAATTCAGGGGCCTTCAGGCCGATCCCGTCCCCAAATTCATTTTACATTTCGGTTTCTCGTAGATTTAGTGTTGGTCTTGGTCAGGTACAATTGCCCGCTGGCCTTTTGTGAATGCCAAAATGATATTAATCGCGTGTTTAAAATGTAAATTTTGGATGAGTCTGAAAATCTCAGCGATGAGTAAGAGATTAAACGCTGAGAGCACGAGCCGAGGAAATGAGAAAACGCTTTCTTCAATTATTATGGAAGGAAATATTATTTACTTATCATCTAGAATGTTAGTGCACTTGTGGTCTTAAAGGTATAGGAAGAACACTACCTATGGGTTCTGCTTACCCACCATTAAAGGGGCTTTTTTAGGTCATTTCTAGTGTCACATTGCCCTTAACTTTCTATGAATGTGCAGCTAAAAAAACCTCCCCCAATTCATTGCTTTCTCATTTTTCAGATTTTACAATTTAATATAGAAAAAGTATATTTTGGAGTCAGAAAAAGTGAATCTTTTCATGTTACTGGATTCTAATATAGAATATTATTCCTTTCCTTTTACAACCCCTTACCATTAAAAGTAGAAAACAGAGCCAGCAATGTCGGAAAACATAATGGCTCCTTCATAGGGGACGGATATTTTTGGTCAGCACAGCGGTGCTCAGGGTTTCAGACTCAGAAAAGTACAATAAATTGTTTGTCGGACTGAAATTGTTTCAAAGGGTTTTTCTGTGATCAATGTAGAACTATATATCCCATGCCAGCAAGTTTCCATTTAACAGGGACCGACTGTACCGAGATAGCGGGTCATTGTGAGGATGGATCTGAAGAACAATATCAGCTCAATGACAGACAGAAATGTATTAGTATACATGGAGCCAAGTTTAACTTGACTTTTTCTATGGCTTTTATTGAGTTATCATGGTGCAGCGAGTTATCTGGTTCAAGGTAAGGATGGCTCCATCTGTATGTCTTGATAGGACTGAATGAAGACACGGCTGGGTCATGAATGTCTCATCTCCACCAACCTATTAACAAGTAAGAAGATATTTCTATTAATAAGCAGAGAGTTATTTATAACAGGATGCAGTTAGGCAATTTCTAGAATAATTTGAGGTGTCAGCCACTTATACATCCTATTATGTTTAGTACACACTATTTGGAGCCTATACTTGAAATAAATTACTCTCTTAGTCTCTTACCACTCGTTGGATCCAGGAGAACCACGGAAAGAATGATCAATATGCTAATGATGACACAAGTACCTATCTGTGTCCTCGAAAACCCTGAAAATAGAGGCCTATGTGCCCTAGGGTGCTATGGGCAGGGCTGTGGAGTTGGAGTCTTTGAGTTGTAGTCGTAGTCAGGGTCAGTTTTGGGTGGAGTCAGGAGAAAAAGTTACTGACTCCAGCTCTGGCTTCAAAATAAAATATTATACTATTATTTATATTGTACAATGAATTCCATATACAGTTGGTTACATTCTTACTTTCTTAGGAATTCAATCACTATTTTTTTCCTAAATTAGAGGATCTTTACTGCTTCAGTTGGAGTTGGAGTCAGTGGCACCAACTCCACGGCCCGGACTATGAGGCCCTCAAACAGATGTTGGTCCTGTCCACCTAAGCCTAAGCAATCTAACAGATTGGGCTTACTAGAAAGGATGGGGTGAGAGATTAGCCCAAAGATCATGAAAAGGGGGTAGAAGGGGGAAGAAAACTCAGAACCTTCTGGGTAGCAAAGCCTGGCACCATAAGGCACCTGTAAAAGGGAGGCCTCAAAGAAGGACTGGGCATAAGAGGTGCAAAGGTCGAAGTCACAACTAAATTTTGGTGCCTCCATTTTGGAGCTCAACCACAAAGGAGGATGTCAATACTATATAAAATGGTCATCCATAACATTAATGACAATGGTTCAAGTCAAGGGTGGGAATAGAAAGGCAGAAAATGAATAGTCCCCTTACCTCACCCTCCTGGGCTCCCTTGTGGCGTTAGGAGCTTCTTTTTGAGCATCTTCAGTCCTTTTCTGTTCTCTTCCAGCCTAGGTAACCACTGAGGCCTGCATTAAGGCATTTTGAGGTCATGGGTGCCCCTAAGCCTGCTGA
Organism: Leptodactylus fallax; assembly: GCA_947044405.1. Taxonomy (NCBI): domain Eukaryota; kingdom Metazoa; phylum Chordata; class Amphibia; order Anura; family Leptodactylidae; genus Leptodactylus; species Leptodactylus fallax. The sequence continues at coordinate 2,664,992 of CAMRHE010000292.1, read as the reverse complement.
TGGTTCCCAGGAGGCCAAAACAAGATGGAAGAGGACAAAAAACACCCTTGAAGGAGCTCTGGATGCCACGAGAGAGCCCGGGATTGGTAAGGGAAGGTGAGTATCAACGTTTACTATTTTTCCTCCCCTCCCCTAGGCCTCCGCTTACCTCAGAGACCAATAATAGCGCTCTGGGTTTTGACCGAACTGGTGGGCGAACCTCACGAATATTCACAAAACAAATCTTGTAAGGTTTGCTAATCACTATTACCTACCAAAAATAGTCTGAGCGAGGACAACCAGTGAGCCCTTCACTAGATTATGAGTGCCCAAGGCTCCTTGATGGTGGAATTGTCTAGAACTACTGTGGCAGAAGTTAACATTGGACACCTTCAAAGGTCTTCTGGAGTCCACGGTTCAATGGGTCAGAGAGGGGGATATATACACTATTAGACAGATGGTTTTATTGTTATGGCAGATGATGGTTGGTGGAATCTCATACAAGCCCAGAAGATTCAATTTACGCTTTTGACCACTGCCATCCCAAGCTGATAACCTATGTCCAGTGGGATGACCCAACACTACATATGTAACGCATCAGATTAATCATGGGCTATTGACAAACCCATCAATTTTATGGTTATTTTAGGTAATTGAATACTAGGTCTGGTTTATGCTTTTATTAGGCATCCCGTATGTAATTTATTCTAGAAGTAACTAACCAAGTGCTTTTAATTATAGATGGAGAATATTTCACAGAAGACATTCCGATACGTTTCCTCTTCCAGCTGATTATTCTTATTCACCATGAATGAGGGTCTCCGCATCAAACATCCTTCTGAAAGTAACTGTAATTGCATCTTGTTATACGACTTCCGCCTATCTGCCCGGTAGTTTCTATAATGAAGTCTTCCAAGTGGTCTGAACCGGGCTGTAGACAGTTTACTGAAAGCAAGACTTTTCTATAGCAAGGGAAATGATCCATTCATTAAGAGATATTTAGGGAAGAGAATAAAAGGCGATTCACAGAATACTGAAGTGATAAGCATATTAGAAAGGGGATAAAACTAACCAAAAGAGTTTATGAAATATATTGTATTGAGGCATCTCATTGGGCATAGGGCATCAGGTTGGGGAACTGGTGGGTGAGCCAGATCTTGAGGCTCCTTGGACCAAAAATGTGACGCTCATACCAGGGTTCCCTGAGTAATATAAGTGTATTCTGTCTATAAGTCTGTTCTATCTTTGATTGTACATCCGTAAAATCAAAAGGACTATGTGTCGGCTGTGGAGCTCATGTCTCAGAATTATGGATAAGCCCGAAGGCAGTAGGGTGGATTTACTAAAAAATATTCCCCAGAATTTGTCCCAAAAACTGGCGTAACTGCCCTACAACATGTATGACCAAACAGCAATGGCTTTAGAAGGAAGGAGACATGGCTTAAAACTTTGAAGCATTTTTTTGGAAGTAAAGAAAGGCAAAAAAGAGGGTGTAAAGATAGATTAGACAGACTAGAGGCCGAAGAGGACCGAAGACACTGGGGAATGCGCACCAGACACCACAAGGGAGCCCAGATTTATCCTGAGTCAACCAATTCCTAACAATCCGAGTTCATCATGAATTTTCTAAAAAATCTCATCTTTGTCCGAATCTCAAATTTTTGAAAAATTTGTAACAAACCTGTCTTGTTATGAACCGCTCCACTCATTTCTCACGGTGATACATCTGGCACAAATCGTCTACTTTCATTTCCGTCCGTCTCACCATTAGGAGGGATTAGTAAATCTGCCCCTGTAACTTTTTGATCTAATATGACCTGTCTCTATGATGTGTTGCCCATAAACAAGAGCCCATTTTCAGGTGACAGATCCAATTCAATTTGCGACTACAGATGTGAGCTCTCATTTTATCTACTGTAGCCCGCTTACTCTAACCCTATGATGGGGCAGCGTCAGACAGCTGCGGCACAAGGCAACACGAGGTTGATGCGTTTTCTTCCATCATTCGGCCTCCCTGTAGAATCCTTTGTAAACAGATTAATCAATTTCAGGGACGCCCGGAGGGATTTGGCCGTAATTTAATTGTTTTTTTGAAGCAGTCTTTGTTAATCCAGTGAAAGTGCTTTGTTTTATATGTTCTCATGTTTTGCTTTTATCTTCCTTGAAATGAATTCGCCGTCTCCGTATAAATGAAGAATGGGAAGGTGTTTACAGATAACAACCAACGTCAAAGCACATCGCAAACTTCAGTCCTCAGATGGCTTCAAACATTCTCACACAAAAGAAGCCGAGTCTGTATCACTGGAGGGTATTAGATGTGTCTATAGATATAATAGAACTGCTCGGAATTCGGACTGAAGCGAAGGGCGGCGCTCGCCTGTCTCCGGTGGTCACCATTGTATTGAATGGAGTGACAGCTCTTATTTCTGATCTGCTGCTCCATTCAGACTTGGGTGCAGTTTTTGTGATCGGTGGGACCCCAATAATCCACACATTACACCCCGACACATTGGATAGTGAGTAACTTGTTTGTACTAGAATACCTTTAGCTCTATAAGTAAGCAACTTGAGCTGTGACCACGACGAACATATGAATCAATACAGACCACTGGACCAAATTAGTGTAATTGACAAAATAATATCGCAACAAGAAGGAGTTGTCGGAATGGAATGAATACTTTCTGTATGTGACTGTAACGATGGTCTATGGAAGTGACCTCAATATTACATCCTAAGGTCCCATGTCCACGCCCGTGTGTTAGTTCAGTGTGTTATCCGGGTTTTTCTTACATAGTACACTGACCCATGCATTTCTATGGGCCCCTGCCCACTACTGTGTATTCCACGGATCCGTGTTTGGGCCAAATCCTATTCCTGTCCGGTTTTGCTGCCGTGCTTACTGGCACCAGTGAATGGGGCCGCAGAAGCCTGGTCGGTGCACAGGTGGCACACGGATGACATGCGGCACGCACAAGGAGAAGGTTATTGGGAAAAACTGTACAGTTGACATTTCAATCTGAGTGTGGTATATTTTTTATGGATGAGTGTAATAATCATGGTGGACATTCACTATAAAGAGCGATCATCATCCGCACATTTTACCACTGGTTTCACTCCATAGATGTTCTTTGATGGGTATTCTGTGTCACCGATCAATAGTAGTTTAACTAAACTCTCTGTACTAAAAACCCCCGGGACCTATCAGTCACTAAAAGACCTTGTCTGTCTCGGGGGTAATATACTCAGAGGAGCCGAAAAGCTTTTAGAGCTGAGCAATCTTCCCCTTTAATTGCTTTTTCTATAATTTAGTGTTATTTGGCTTTATCTACTGTATATTTATGTAACGCTCAGTTGTCTGTCCATGAAAAAAAATAACTAAAATGATCAATAAATTTAATAATAATAATGATAAAAAATAATAATAAAATAATACAAAATAACTAAAATAGTCAATAATATAAAAGTAATAAAATAATAAAACATAAAATTAATATAATAATAATAATAATAATAATAATAATAACTAAAATGATCAACAAATATAAATACAATAATAATAATAAAAATAAATAAATAATAATAATAAAATAATAAAAATAACTCAAATAATCAATACATATAAGTATAATAGTAATAAAATAATAAAAAATAAAATTAATGCAGGTTCTTCCTGCTCGCTGTGCACAGAAAGTTCGCAGAGTTTTCCTCTGCTGACTTTCTGCTTCAATTATATCTATAGGGAAACCGCCGGCGTTTCCGTAGATATAATTGACATGCTGCGATTTCCAAAACCACAACAGTTTTGGAGATCACAGCATGTCCGCTGCACGTATTTTACCGCAAAGTTGGGATGGGATTCGCTGGAATCCCATCCACTTTGCCATGACTGTAAAACGCTGCGTTTTTTTCCTCGGTGTTTATGCCACGTGGGGCCCCGGCCTAAGTCAAGACTAACTGCAAAGTTGTTTCCTTTGTATCTGCTTTGAAGAAATATAAAACTGCTTACAGTGCACATACCCTATAAGTGTCCTTTTTCAATGAAATAAGCACCGCCATAATGAACACATTTCTAATAATCCACCAGGTGCCTCTACCCTTGAAGAATACGTTTATTAATGGAGAACAATTTACTGCATCATTTAGATCAATAAAGCACATTCACATTAAATTCAATGGTATGAAAATTCTCCCATAAAATTTGATCTTTGGGGATTAATTGCATTTAGAAGTTACGATTTCATTTACTCAGGACTCCACTTTATACTCCTAAATCAATGACTTGCACAATGCGGAAAAGTCATCAAGAAGTCCACGGATAAAACCTGGAGACGGCCCAAGTGTCCCTCATAGGACAAGAGCAAAACTTACAGGGCAAACTAGTAACGAAAATGTAGTTCAATGTATATACTAGATAGATAGACAGACGGATAGATATGGGATAGATAGATAGATAGATAGATAGATAGATAGATAGATAGATAGATAGGAGATAGATAGATAGGAGATAGATAGATAGATAGATAGATAGATAGATAGATATGAGATAGATAGATAGATAGATAGATAGATAGGAGATAGATAGATACATAGATACATAGATAGATACATAGATAGATATGAGATAGATATATAATAGATAGATAGATAGATAGATAGATAGATAGATAGGAGATAGATAGATAGATAGATAGATAGATAGATAGATACATAGATAGATACATAGATAGATATGAGATAGATATATAATAGATAGATAGATAGATAGATAGATAGATAGATAGATAGAGACATTGGATACATAGAGTATGTTGACTTAAAGAGATCCAGTCACCAGTTCAGTGACATTGTGTGATTTAGTATCAAAATTGAGCTAACATTGGCAATTCCTTTTAAAGTTAAACATTCTGATACTGTCTTTTTGTGCCAAATTTTGTGATTTTTGATGCATTTGCGTTCCACAAGCCACTTTACCCAAAAAGTGACCCAATAGATTTATTATTATCTACACTAGAAACTGGATAAATTATAGCTGATATCTACGCCAGCTCCTGGATTCTGTAGTGTGGAGGACAGTAGATCAGTAGATCATTGGATCAGTAAATCAGTGGATCAGTGGATCAGTATTAGCCACATGTTACCTCTGTGCTAGGACTTGTCAGATTTGGGATCTGAGTTTCACCCTATCCTAGCAGTGTATCACAGTCGTCCTCCTGACAGTCTTCCTACATCTGTACCTACACAATGACCTTGGTGTAGTAGTACGACATGGTGCCGCCTCGACTACCTACGTTACATCACAGTGCAGGAAGAGGTTAATCCAGGTCTGACCGGTAGGAGACGCTGGACATGTTGAGATGAGATTTTATCAGTTATGGGTTTGACATAAAGTAGGCGCCTCGGGCTCCATGTTGTGATCAGATTGGATTGTGAGCGGGTTGTGTCACCTGACATCTATCTGAGCGTTCCATGCTGATCACATCCATGCTGATCTAATAATCCCTGTATTGCCTCCGTCCTGCCGTGATCCATTCCTCAGCTTATTACATTACCTCACAAGATGAGACGATTTTGGTCATTTTATCTATCGAGGATTCGCAGTTTCATTCACTTAATGCTATAACTATCGAAACAACTAATGGAAGGATTAGCAGGATAAATGGTGCAAGCAATGGAAAAGTGGTAAAATATAGCAGTCTGCGGGGAAGGAAGGGAATATGTCTAGAGAAGAACCAAAATATCTGATCTACTGTATCCATAAGTATTCTGTACGGCTCCAGATTGTAGGACATTATAATACCGCACCTATAGACGTGTACTGTGCAATACTATATCCATAAGTATTCTGTACGGCTGCAGATTGTAGGACATTATAATACCGCACCTATAGACGTGTACTGTGCCATACTGTATCCATAAGTATTCTGTACAGCTCCAGATTGTAGGACATTATAATACCGCACCGATAGATGTGTACTGTGCCATACTGTATCAATAAGTATTCTGTACGGCTCCAGATTGTAGGAAGCCATAATACGGCACCTATAGATGTGCACTGTGCCATACTGTATCCATAAGTATTCTGTACGGCTCCAGATTGTAGGACATTATAATACCGCACCTATAGACGTGTACTGTGCCATAATTTATCCATAAGTATTTTGTAGGGCTCCAGATTGTAGGATGTTATAAATACTGCACCTATAGATGTGTAATGTGCCATATTGTATTCCTAAGTATTCTGCTCGGCTCCAAATTGTAGGACGCCGTAATGCCGCATCTATAGATGTGTACTGTGCCATACTGTATTAGTACAGACTTCGCCGGGAAGAAAATGGATGCCATACATTTTAGATAGCCATCAGCCAAATGATCATTCAACCGACAGTCACTTCATCTGACTCCCCCATACACATGCACACTCAGCTCAGCTTCCTGGTCCCAGTTCCAGTAGGAAGATCAGCTCTAGAGCACAAACTGATGCTCTATCTAGTGCAGAATAAGAGGGAAAGATTTGATTTGATTGTATTATTTATTATTTGTGAGATCCTGGATTATCATTAGATGGTAGAAGCATTAATATCATGGGGTGATCTATAATATAGATTTCCTCTATACGTCATCCATAGGTCATTAACTCATCCCATTCCATTACTAAATTTGTAATAAATTTCTACAAAGGCTTTTCATTAACTTTCTAGTTAACCAAAGATCATCAGACTGTGACGGGTCAATTCTTATAGCTGTGATGTATATGTGGCAGGTGTAGTGCGCCAGGATGGGACATTATATGGCAGCATGTATTTATTTTGTGTTAGGTAAACTGATTATATTTTATTAAGGTTGTGTTCACATAACTCTTGTATAAGGTTTAGGCTATATATAGAAAGTCATACAATTTCTCCAGGACTATGCTCACTATTGAATGGAAAACCTATAAGGAAGTCTTTGCCTTCCCAAGGAGACTATAAATCCTCTGAACTACCAGGGTGTATTAGTGCTGTCCCCCTTATGTACTAATCCAAGCAAGCAAAGCAGGCATGGTGGCAGAACTATGTTCATATTACTTTTAGAGTCTACATTTGGCATATACATTGGGAAACGCTCCTCATATATATGCCAAATCTATCCATAGGCCTCCATTCACCCAGTGGTGGCCAATGGAGTGTCCAATGCTCAGGCTGATATATGTTGGTATATATTTTTGTGGCATGGAATAGTACAGTAGATTATACAGTCATGGCCAAAAGTTTTGAGAATGACACAAATATTCTATTTTCACATGATCTGCTGCCCTCTGGTTTTTATGTGTGTTTGTCAGATGTTTTTATCACATACAGAAATAGAATTGCATTCATATTATGAGTAACAGAAGCTTATATTGACAGTTAGAATGAGTTAATGCAGCAAGTCAATATTTGCAGTGTTGACCCTTCTTCTTCAGGACCTCTGCAATTCTCCCTGGCATGCTCTCAATCAACTTCTGGACCAAATCCTGACTGATAGCAGTCCATTCTTGCAGAATCAATGCTTTAATTTTGTCTGAATTTGTTGGTTTTTGTTTGTCCACCCGTCTCTTGATGATTGACCACAAGTTCTCAATGGGATTAAGATCTGAGGAGTTTCCAGGCCATGGACCCAAAATCTCTATGTTTTGTTCCCTGAGCCATTTAGTTATCACCTTTGCTTTATGGCAAGGTGCTCCATCATGCTGGAAAAGGCATTGTTGAGCGCCAAACTGCTCTTGGACGGTTGGGAGAAGTTGCTCTTGGAGGACATTCTGGTACCATTCTTTATTCATGGCTGTGTTTTTAGGCAAGACTGTGAGAGAGCCGATTCCCTTGGCTGAGAAGCAACCCCACACATGAATGGTTTTAGGATGCTTTACAGTTGGCATGAGACAAGACTGGTGGTAGCGCTCACCTCTTCTTCTCCGAATAAGCTGTTTTCCAGGTGTTCCAAACAATGGAAAAGGGGATTCATCAGAGAAAATGACTTTACCCCAGTCCTCAGCAGTCCACTCCCTGTACCTTTTGCAGAATATCAGTCTGTCCCTGATGTTTTTTCTGGAGAGAAGTGGCTTCTTTGCTGCCCTCCTTGAGACCAGGCCTTGCTCCAAGAGTCTCCGCCTCACAGTGCGTGCAGATGCACTCACACCTGCCTGCTGCCATTCCTCAGCAAGCTCTGCACTGCTGGTAGCCCGATCCCGCAGCTGAAACACTTTTAAGAGACGGTCCTGCCGCTTGCTGGTCTTTCTTGGGCGCCCTGGAGCCTTTTTGGCACCAATGGAACCTCTCTCCTTGAAGTTCTTGATGATGTGATAGATTGTTGACTGAGGTGCAATCTTTCTAGCTGCAATACTCTTCCCAGTTAGACCATTTTTGTGCAGTGCAATGATGACTGCACGTGTTTCTTTAGAGCTAACCATGGTTAACAGAAGAGAAACAATGATGGCAAGCACCAGCCTCCTTTTAAAGTGTCCAGTGGTGTCATTCTTACTTAATCATGACAGATTGATCTCCAGCCCTGTCCTCAACACCCACACCTGTGTTAATGGAGCAATCACTGAAACGATGTTAGGTGGTCCTTTTAAGGCAGGGCTGCAATGATGTTGAAATGTGTTTTGGGGGATAAAGTTCATTTTCTAGGCAAATATTGACTTTGCAAGTAATTGCTGTTAAGCTGATCACTCTTTATAACATTCTGGAGTATATGCAAATTGCCATTAGAAAAACTGAAGCAGTAGACTTTGTAAAAATTTATATTTGTATCATTCTCAAAACTTTTGGCCATGACTGTAGTATTTATACATTTTTGGGGTTCACCACCCATGAATCACTATTATACTTTGAGGTCTCTTCAGACCCCAGCATATAATAAGTGGAGGCCCAGGCGAGGTGCGGAGTAGAGATGGCCAAACCGATTTGTTCCAAGCTGAGTTTGACCCGAAAATACCAAATTGTTCGGTTTTTAATGAAACTGAACAATTGGGGATTCATCTCAGACTTAAATGGCCCATGCGACATCCATTGTGGTAAATTATTAAACTCTAGGGTCTCTTCAGAAGCCAAGGTGTAATATGTGGAGACCCAGAGAAGGTGGAAAAACTCAACTCTTTTGGGCCTCCTCATGATGTTCAGCACTCTCCTGGTGACATCATGCGCTCAGGGTCACTCCTGAGGCCTGTGATTGGGCCACAGTGGTCACATGGCGACACTGAGGATCATGACGTCATGACTCTCGGCATGTCCATGTGACTGCTGAGGCCTAATCACAGGCCCCAGGGATGACCTTGGGCGCATGATGTCACCAAAGGGAGCGATAGAGAGAGACGGACAATACAAGGAGGCCAAAAGGAGGTGAGGGAGTACAAATGTTTTTTACACCTCCCCTGGGCTTCTACCTATAATACTCTGGGGTCAGAAGAGACCACAGACTATAATCATTTCCCTTCTGTTTCTATCCGAAACAAATCATGGACCAGAGCCACCTGAACCAGAAATGAATCTTGGGAGGTTCGCCCATCTCTAGTGCAGACACATAAGCACCGATACTCACCTTCCCTCCTCTCTCCTGAGCTCCTTTGCAGTTCTCTTCAGTCGTTTTCCGGACTCCTGAGTGACATCACAGGCCTCGTGGGACTCCTGAGGCCTATGATACATCAATGGTAACCCTTGGTAACCATGACCTTTGCCTCAAAGAGGGTGGAAGATGATCACACTGGAGTTCTGAACACTGTGAGGGAGCCCCGGAGAGGTGACTATCAGTGCTTTGTATTATGTTTCTGCGCCTCCCCTGGGCTTCCTTTTATTATGCTCTAGGATCTGAAGACACCCCAGATAATAATATAATAATAGCACTTCTGGTTCAGACCAAAATGAAACAGGCGGATGAACCTTGCGAGACGCAAATATTAGCGGAATGCCTATCTCTATCTCCATGCTGCTATCACATCACAACTTCAGATTAGACGGATGAATACCAGAGACCGATGCCTGGCAGTGAAAAATTTGGAGGTAGCAGCACCAAGGTTGGCATGTGCCATGGCGGAGAGCGCTGTCACGGCCTGGGAGAGTAAACAAAACTATCAGCCATGGGTGAACGGCTCCTAAGTATACTATGACTACTTTGTAGAAAAGTTTTTCAATTTCTTGCACAGGGAGGAAGCTATCCAGCCCGTAAAATAGCGGGGTCAGGCTCATACCTAGCAGATACCGCGGCTGAGCATGCTCGGCTGATTTTCTAATATTTCAGAAGTTGAAATCCAATCTGTTGTGTAAACTATATGTTATGGTGTTCAGCCATAGAGTAGCTGGGAGGTGATGTCTGGGGGTGAGCGGATGGTCACGAGGCTTTCAATCAGAAAACAAGATCTTCAGACAAGAAACACAATTTCTGTGCTCTTTGCTACAGTAACGCTATCATTAATGGCGATGTCAATAGCCCCGATTACCCGAGGGTGGAGACGATCCTCAGCCTCAATTACATTCATCTTTCTACAAAGCGATAGACCTATATACCAGGGATTGTGGTCCTAACAATACAGTGTGAAATTCTCTGCCTTGTGGATCATATTCATTTCGCAGCGTTCTGGCATTTACCGTTTTTACCCTTTAGATGACAGATATAAGTTGTGTTCACAGATTTTGTGCTGTCTATGCCATACTAGATCTGCATCCCAGGAGCCTGTAGGGAAGGATGGTCTGATGCCATGGACTCCGCATATCTGCAGCTGTACCCTTGTCCCTTCTTGGGTTTCCTCCTCTAAATGTGCCCATACGCGTAAGAGCGATGTCAGTCAAGATCACCAATTTTTAGAGCCTGGTCAACTATCTTATGTGCATGGGGCAGCGCCAGCTTTCACCCGTCAGATGCTATTGGGGCAAAGAAGGATCATACATTGAATTTCAACATGCCCAATTCTTTGATCCTATAAAATATATGGTGCATGGTCTAGCACTTGTATCTCCTCTACCACTTCCCATTCCTTGGAGAAGAGTCTATTCTGAAGAAGAGAATCCTCGAAAAGTTGACAGTGGTCATGATGATGATGGGACCAAACAGAACTGAACCACCTCTCCATAAGCCTCTAGGGTAATGGTTTCCAATGTTATTAATATCGAAAAAATTTTAAAATTCCCCCCCCCCCCCCCCATGGCACCCCTTCTTCCATTCTTCACTTGCTCAAAGAAACTTGGCATAGGAGCTGAGTAATATATTCTTTGCATTAAATGTAAATCCCATCTATATTTGGTGTGACCTTTGCCCTTTGCCTCCCATCAGTTCTTCTCGGTACTTGTAGACAGTTTTTGGCAGAACTGGGCAGGGAGGTTGTTCCCGCCGCCATCTTGGAGAACTAAGCCCAGATCTTCTGTGGATGTTGCTTGCTCCAATCCGTCTGTCTCTTCATGTCATCCCAGACAGACTGGAGGATGCTGAGATCAGGGCTATATCTGTGGGGGCCGGATCATCACTTCCAGGACTCCTCCTCCAAAGGGCAAAGGTCACACCAAATATTGATGGGATTTACATTTCTCTTTTCTTCATTCACTTCATTATGTTAATTGACAAAACTATTAACCCTTCTATGTCTGAAAGCATTCTTACTCTACAGGATTTTTTCAACATGTTCCTGAAACGTTTGCACATTACTGTATATTGCTTTGGGTTTGAACCTATATTGAATTTATACCGATATTTCAGCATTTGTTCTACTCATTTATCACTGATTCTCATTTCTAAAAATAAATGGACACTTGACCTGTTGTCTTGACCTTCACTACTGATCCTTTGTTTCCTCACAGATGGTGTAATAACACGGACTGTGCAAGTCAGCAGAAATATATTGTAGTATCAACCCCCGACCTCCTTACAAACTCCAAAGTCATGAGATTTGTAGGCTTGATGTTAGGAATCTCAAATCTGTGCTCTTGCCTCTGATGCTTGCATCCATTTTTCCCTTTAGTGCAGCCATCATTTTAAAGAGGACCTTTGTATGTCCTCATGAATGTGCGGTTTTATATACCTCTAGAATGTCGACAGTGCACAGAATTCAGCTTTCTGTCAGCTTTCCCGGTATGTGCCCTGGTATGTGCTGGAGATATCGGTGCCGTTAATTTCCCCACTGTCAGAAGGGCGGGCCTTACAGCCTAGCGTCATCGCTGGGCTGTGAGGAACGCACCCCATAACTGTACTATAACACAGCTTTGTACTGTCAGAGGGGGCATTCCTTACCACCCAGCGATGACGATGAGCTGTGAGGAATGCTCGGCCCAGTACAAGGCTATGTTATAGTACAGTTATGGGGGGCGTTCCTCACAGCCCAGCGATGATACTAGGCCATAAGGCCCACCCTTACAGTGGGGAAATTAACAGCACCGATATCTCCAGCCCCAGGGCACATACCGGGAAAGCCGACAGTGAATTCAGAGCACTGTCAGCTTTCTGGCAGTAAATAATACCACACATTGATGAAGACATGAATGGTCCTCTTCAAGGTTGCTATGCCTACCAGTCAAACTCTAGCTGGGTCTGCTTTGCTAGTCAGAGCTTGACACAGAGTCAGAGTGCTGCCTCATCGTCTAATCCAAAGCTGAGGCGGGGTATTCATACCTCGCTCTTCCATTCCCTCTCTGCCTGTGAGTACATTAGTTTTCTGGCTCTGTATTCTCAAACTCACTCTCAGTACCTTACCCTGTTTTCTTCTGAGTCCCTGGTTTACTGATTTTGTCTCATTCTCTTGGTTATCCGATCTTTTGCTGATTTAGTTTTACCCATGACCTCCTGGACATAACCCTGGATTGGTATTCCTCTGCTGTTGCTTTGGCTCTGCATGTCATCGCCTGGTTTTGACTCTGGCTTGTTTATTACTCTCTTTTCCTACCATAGGTTTTCTGGTTTGGTCCTTAGCCGGCAAGTGAACCGTTATCTGACACATTGTTCTGTAGTTACAACCTGAAACTAAGTCCATCCTGCCTTGCGGTGGGCTCTGGTGAATACCTTGGAGAAGTCTGAGGCTCTGTGAAACAGAGCTAAGTTGGATTATAGATAACTTGTTTTAGTCCTGCCAGTTACCTGTTACATATAGGAAATTGCTTAAGCAGACATTCCATAACACTTGGTCAACTTTTTGCTTGCAGAGAATGAATTTTTGGGTCCATTTCCACCTATATTTACAAAATTCATGTCATCTTACCTACTATAATGCATATTACAGACAACATGGCATCTAGGACCTGGGTCATAGCTAGAAAGGGTGCAGAGGCAGCAGCCATACCCGAACCTTGGTACCAAAGGAGACTCGACAGCCCCTTTACTGGAAGAAGATAACGGTATTGCAAGTAGCTCAAGCCACATGGGGTGCTACATATTTTACATTCAGGCCCAGGATTTTCAAGTCTTGTATCTGCCTGAGACCCTGTAGCCTGCAGGTTACCACTCTGCTCTTAAATTTGTCTCCCGTACTCCAAGAAAAGGCTAAGACTGTTCAAAGATGCTCTATTGATGAGTGTTGTATACATAATATATTGGTGTAATATTAATTATAGGAGATAATAATATATATCATGCACAAGAAGATTATACGTCTCCGTGACCTTAAGCAATCTGCTGAAGCACATCCCCCGCCTGTGTACATTAATAAACTCTAATGATAACCCAAAGATGTCTTTATGATCATTACATGAAGATGCTAAATATCTGTCAGCATCAGAAATTACATCTCCGACCAACCAAGACTCACCTTATGACACCGGCCATTCCCAATCTGATGGTAATTTCAGACCATTAAGAGTCTGACGCCTCCAGGATGAAAACACTCAAGAGATCGTCTTCTCTACGGCAGCCGAGAACAAGGTTATTATGGCAAAACAATCATGAAATAAACTTTGCCCCTGAAATGCAGCAGAGTCCAAAGAGACCCCGGAATAATATAAATATGGATGCTAAAGCAGTGGATGGGGAGCTCCTGCAAGCTCCCCTGTTCAAATAATAGGAGCGGCGCTGCACTTTCCCGAAACAGAGGATGGGGCTGCCAACGCCCAGATGCTGCTGGAACAGCTGATCTGTGTGGGATCCAGATGTCAGACCCCCACAGATCACATACTGGTGACTAGAGATGGGTGAACCTCCCAAGATTAGTTTTGTGATGCTTGACGCGCCCATGTCACCGCTATGTCCCAATCACAGGCCTCAGCGGTGACCCTGGGAGCATGATGTCACCAGGAAAGTGTCTATTTACATTGAATCTGTATTTGTATTCACCCCACACACAGAAATCTATAGAGAGGGGAGGGGAGGAGGAAGCTGTTGCCAGTAGATTTATTGAGACATTCTGTGCGGTGGTAGAGTCTGATCTTGGAGATCCAATATATACCACTATATGGTCACTGTATACCGATAATATCGGGCCCACTTACATGTGTTTGACCCCCTTGTGCTGAACCCGTTGCTACGCCTGTGTATAATACATATATATTTCTAGGTTCAGTTCTGTATAATGACTGATTTCCGACATGACACTACTAGAACTAGACTGGAACAATATATTCCATTACCTTGAGATAAACATTTCATGGAATAGGATCAGCGACATCACTTACAGCATAATGAAGGCTGCGAGATACAAATCTACTTATATATCCCCTTGTCGTAAGTCATTGAATTGATGGGCTAAATGTATTTCTGCTGCAGACTTTAATGTAGAGTGGAGGGGGGGGGGGTGAAGCTCAGTCGGCCATTATCCTATCCAGGCAAGGGTTGTCCCTCCACATTGATATGCAAAAATGAGATTTACATCTATGAGCTTCAATTTTCTTTGATCCCACGAAGGACTAGAAATTACGCCCTTTCGCTTGAACCTATGTAAAGATATCTGTAGGAAGCAGCTTCATTTCCTGGCCTATAGATTGGGGAGTGGGACCAGCGTATGATTGTATTATTTAGGCACTGTGAAGAATATCGCCTCGCCCAGCCGCCTGGCACGCCTACGATCAAACTTCTTTCTTAACCTCCCACTCACACACCGTGAGTAGACCGGGTCATAGGATAAAACGAAATGAGCGATATAAATTTTATATGTTTAATAACCCAAGTGGGTCGGTATGAATTAATAGCATATACAGAAATATACAATATTAATATGATCAAGCATAAACATACAAGCAAAAGGGAAATGATACAATACACAAAAATAAACAGGGGAATTAAAAGATAGAGAAAATACCGGCATAGGCTCGTAGTCCGTTTCTCTAGGCCACAGCAGAGTTTTGGGCCTAGGGCGCAAGCTTAAGCAAGTTGCATAAAACAATCCTTCTACATGCTGTCCAGAACTAGGCCCTCAAAGCATTCCTCAGTAGGGCAGGCCCTCTCATCTTCTCCCAGATCAGAGCTCCTTACTGCCTCTTTGCTGAATGACCCCGAATCCAGGTCTGCCCACAGCATATGGCTAGTGCTCCACCCACCCTTTGCACCCAGGCAGCCCCCCTTCTCCCACCTTTGCAGAACCCTCGGAGAGAAGGGTGAAGTTAAGGCTTGCTATCCCCCATCCCATCTGGCCAGGGATAATAAAAGTGCCTGGCTATAGCAAGCCATCTCCAATGAACACACATAAAACCAGTGAAGCGTATCGTCCAGCAATGTGGACTCAACTAAAGCACCGCATTCCAAGTGGGGGAAGGACTGACCTAAGCAAGTAAAACACACTTCCAAGAAAGATATAAAACTGAGGGTCGGTTCATCACAGGCACTATATGGTAGGGCATGAAAAGAAGGTACCACATAGGGCACCATCCAGCCAAAAACTGATACGGATTACATCCAAAGTGACGCAGCCAAGAAATTATCCGCCAGCTCTGATATCAGTGCCCTAGGACCATGATGAAGGTCAGCACTAACACTTATCATATGGCAGTATATTGTAATGGCAGATTGCTTATTTTTTTTACCTTATTACTGATATATTTAGGTCATTCTTGAGCTTAAAGCGTACAGTACCTCCAACCATAAATGAAGAGTACAAAAACTTTGTAATATACCTTTCAAAAGATAAATGCTTCCTTCTCCACCTTTTAGACTGATTTATAGCATAGAAGTCTATGGAGAGGAGAGGGGAGGAGGAAAGTGCTGGAAAATACATAGTTGGCTGCACTGGGAATGAGATATCAACAATTATAAAACAACATGTCATAAATGAATAGTACAAGTCAATATAAGAAACTTTGTAATATATATTAATAAAGAGAAATGCCTCCACTTATCAGGCTGAGCTACTTCTTACATAGAAGTCTAAGGACAGGAGAAGAGGAGGAGGAGGAGGAGACGGCTGGAAAACACACTTTGCTACATTGTGAGTGAGATACCTGGAATTGTAAATCAATTTCTTATCGATGAATAGTACAGGTGAATATAAGAATCTTTGTACATTACTAAAGAAAAATTCTTTCTTCTTCATTTATGAGCCTGAGAGGGGAGGGGAGGAGGATGCTGCTGGAAAAGACACACTTTGCTTCATGGCAACTCTTTCAACTCTACTATATATAGATACTTTATAGAATGAGGCAATAAATCAACTTGCCGACAGCGGCCTCCTCCTTCCCCTCCACTCTCCATAGACTTCTATGTGTGAAGCTATTAGAGATAAGAGCTGAGTGAAGTGAAGGATGACAAAAACAACCTGATAGGTGGTGAAGGGAATGGATTTCTTTAATAAAGAATTCTTAAATTTACCACCAGAAACACCTTGAAAAAGTTCTGCTTGCAGGTTGGCATTTGGTAGTGATGCATTGAGCTTTGACATGTCACGGCCTTTCTTATAGAGCTGTAAGGGTTAAAACATAATTTGTATTATATTCTATAACGCAGTACAGAAGACACAGGGTGAAATGTTCTCCATGCAGACTGTATAGTTTACAGATAGAATACAGACTCAGAGTCTGGGATGAACATCAACAGTTTTGCTGTTCTCAGCGATCTGCCATTCTCAGGAAAGATAAGGAGAACATTTAGACTAGGTGAAAAGGAAACATCTGGGGTGATGGGAAACTGAACAACTTTGTCTGGTAACGGAACTGGAAAACCCATATATGTACATTGATCACATGACTGTTATGTAACTGAGCTTACCTTTAAAACTGTATTGAACTATGCAATAAAGAAGAAACGGTTCATACACGATACCTGTGTACGTCTTGTTTCCCGAGCGCTCGAAACTGGTTATTTATTTAATTAGGCTTACGGTGACATCCATCCCAGGGGGACTTATCCGAAGTCACTAATTCTACCCAAGAGGAAAACCTTAACCTTTACCACAGGCTCATTGCTCCTTCAGGGACAGCCCAGGAGGCCGAAAAAAAAGTGATAATCAATCTTAAGCCGGTCAAACCCACCTGATGTATTGACAGCTTCCAGAGATTTGTCAGGATCTACTCACAGTCTTAAGTCTATAGGAACACTCCGACCTTCATCTTATATCTCCTGTCAATTAAAACGTGATGCAAAGTGTTAGGCTTTATTCACACAACTGAATACTGAAAGGGGCTTCACTGGTCATGATGGTCTGGACACCTAAGAATTGCACCGCAGAATGAACACCATGTCATGTTTAGTTTTGATTGATTCTTTATTTTTTTTTTACTAATACATTGCACCAAACCGGAGCCCCATGTTGCCAATACGCGGCACACCTGCAAAGTGGATGGGATTCTGGTTAATCCCATCCAAACATCGCTGAAAATAATTTGCAGCTGAAATGCTGCGATTTCAAAAACCGTTGTGGTTTTGGAAATTGCAGAATGTCAATTATACCTACGGAAATGGCGGCGATTTCCCTATAGGTATAATGGGAGCAGAAAATCCGCAGAGGAAAGGTGGTGCAAAAGAAAACGCTATGAGTTTCCGCCGCTGTATTTTCCGCAGCGGTTTTAAGCCTGTAGCGGTCCCGCAGCAAAAAAGCGATGCAGGAAAAAACGCGGTGGCAAAGCATTGTGGATTTTCCCACAGCGCTTTTTGCAGAAAGTCCGCAGAGGTTGCCTTTGCTGAGTTTCTGCTTCAATTATAGCTATAGGGAAACCGCCAGCATTTCCATAGGTATAATTGACATGTTGCGATTTCCAAAACTTTGCAAATTTTTCCGCAAAGTGTGGATGGGATTCGCTAGAAGGGTTTTCCAGCCCCAAATCAATTTTTCATACAGATGTTCTATCCACCGGATAGGTCATCAGTATGTGATCTGTGGGGTCCGATACCCAGAGCACACACAGATCAGCTGTTGCAGCAGCCTCCTGGCACTGGAAGCTGCTAATAGATGGGCAGCCCAAGTTGAACCGCTCCGGCATAGCAGCGCTTCCAGGGAAAGGCAGCATTGTTCCTATTACTTGAATGGCGCCGCATGCGCTTCCCATCCACTAGCACTCTGAGGCTGCTGTGACAGCTGATCTGTATGGGGTCCAGTGATGTATACTGTGAATAGGTCATCAGTATGAAAAAATCAAATTAAAGGGGACCTGCTATGCCCTCACACAGTTGAAACTGACTGCATACATTTATAGCTGCCTTTGTTTTCTAGTCTAGGTCAAACAAGAAGCCTCTGCCCCCAGCTCGGTCCAAACAGTGAGAATAAAAAGTAGATTTTTTCATATCCTAAAAGTAATGTATTTGTTCCTTCCTCTCCAGTGCTAAATCATCTGAAGCAATCATTCTCAATAAAAGGGGAGATTAGGCTGCTTTGTCACTGGCTTGGAGGCAGCTTGCTGCTGCAGAAACCTTCCCCCTACCATTTTGTCTGCAATAAACACAGGCATGGTCAGTATCTAGCCAAAAATGGAGGGACACTTCTATTTTCAGAAGGTGGATAGGATTATCTACTGCACTAGCTCATAAAATGGTAAATTTTTCTCTATTTCTTTTCTTTTTGTTTTTCATTTTACATTCATGTTACTTAAAGGATTTGTGTCCTTGTAAAGTCCTTGGCACGGTCTGTATTTTATGGAGTGGCGGTAAATGAAGTTGTCTTCACTATACTAGGAGCTACACAACACTGACCAATGAGATGATATTATAGCATTTGGCCATATGCTGAAAATAGATCCGTGCAAAGAAATGCTGTGGACACTGCGGACTGTAATGGCGTCTATCCAGTCTGCTTATTCTTCATGACATATTCCAATTTGGTTGCTCAATATTACAGAAATCCAATAACCTTGAACTACAGAGAAAATAACCTAACAATGTTATCAGGACCTAATATGGGATTCGGTTGAGAGGTCGTAAAACCATTCAAAATGTTCTACTTAGTGTAATCCATTCACAGTCTACAGAGTGAAAACCCAACCGCTGTGTAAGGAACCACTGTGTCTTCAGTTTCTATGAATAGAACCGTATGTAAATTTGTAGACAATTAAAAGTGAAACATATTTGCAAATATAAATAATTAAACATTTTGTATGTTTGAGTTGTAAGGATTTTCTCTAACCATCTTACGCTAGGTTCGCGCCAGGACGGAATCCCCAAACGGCAAAGGAACACAGATGTGCACCCAGTCTGAGTGGTGACATCTGTTGTCTTGGTTGGTTGCCAATGGATACAACCATGAATGCAGGAACTTTCTATGTTCTGGGAGTTGGCAGAAACCCAGCCATGATGTCCTTATTGTGGTCGGGTTATCTTCTCATACATGTAGTGTCCTCCTGATAACCAGCCATGATGTCCTTATTGTGGTCGGGTTATCTTCTCATACGTGTAGTGTCCCCTCCTGATAACCAGCCATGATGTCCTTATTGTGGTCAGGTTATCTTCTCATACATGTAGTGTCCCTCCTGATAACCAGCCATGGTGTCCTTATTATGGTCGGGTTATCTTCTCATACATGTAGTGTCCCTCCTGATAACCAGCCATGATGCCCTTATTGTGGTCGGGTTATCTTCTCATACATGTAGTGTCCTCCTGATAACCAGCCATGATGTCCTTATTGTGGTCGGGTTATCTTCTCATACATGTAGTGTCCTCCTGATAACCAGCCATGATGTCCTTATTGTGGTCAGGTTATCTTCTCATACATGTAGTGTCCTCCTGATAACCAGCCATGATGTCCTTATTGTGGTCAGGTTATCTTCTCATACATGTAGTGTCCTCCTGATAACCAGCCATGATGTCCTTATTGTGGTCAGGTTATCTTCTCATACATGTAGTGTCCTCCTGATAACCAGCCATGATGTCCTTATTGTGGTCAGGTTATCTTCTCATACATGTAGTGTCCTCCCAGTGGCGTAACTAGGAATGGCTGGGCCCCAAGACGAACATTTGACATGGAGGTCAGGGGACGATACAAACATAAAAAACAATGCTACTTACCTCTCCCTGTCTCCAATTAACTCCCGTGCGCTACTTTGGCCATCTTCAATGTTGGACCAGATCTCGCGAGATCCAGGCCGGCGCCGCGATGTCTGGGACGTCACCAAACAGGCCCGAAGCCTGCCGGAGCATAGGAGAGGTAAGTAACGTTTTTTATGTTCGCTCACCTCCCCTGGGCCCCCGATCGTTATACTCAGGGGTCCAAAAAGACCCAGGAGTATAATAATAGCAGTGATTGTGGAGTTCGCGGTAGTGGCTGCCACAGGGCTCCGGGCCCCGGAATGTCCCAGGCCCTGTGGCAGCCGCTACCGCTGCTACCCTGGTATTTACGCCCCTGTGTCCTCCTCATAACCAGACCACAATAAGGACATCATGGCTGGGTTTCGGATAAGTCTCAGACCATAGAAAGTTCCTGAATTCATCGCATCCATTGGCAACTGATCAAGACAACAGATGTCACCACAAAGATGATTAGAGAAAATTTTTAAAACTCTGCAAATTTTTTAATGATTTATAGTTGTAAAAATGTTTCACTTTTCATTGTCTACAAATTTTAAGATGGTTATGTTAGTGGGAAAACCCCTTAAATAGTGAGTTTATACCAAGTATTTGTATTCTATCACCAAACAACATTATTCCTACAACTTTTAAGAGTTGATCCTAAAAATCTGTTTTTATCAATACTATTTTCCTGAGCTGCCTGAAATGGCGAACCTGCCTGGTTATACAATAACACATCCTCTACTCTTGTATTACTATAATCAAATGGGGGACACAGGACTCATGTTTTTGTGCTTGGTGCGTGTCCCAGAAGATTATTGCATGAGCTATAAGACTCCTTATGACTAATTGGCACTCTTCACAAGGAGAAAAATAGCCCCTTATATAATCACCAAAGGCTTGAACATTGACTTAAAGGATACCTACCTTTCAATAGGTGGCGCTAGAGGCGCTGCTTTCCTTCCTTTTTTGGAAAGAGAGCTAATTTGTATTTTCCCAGAGATAAGGAGTAGAGAACAAGCCTTAAGACAGCTTCTCTGACCAGGACCTCTCTATAACAAAAAGTTCAGGCTGCAAAGTAAAAACTAATGAGACTTCTTCATTACAATATGTTACAAAAATGTTCTTAAGCCCATAATAGAACCAATGCAATAATTCCTCTGAAGGTGTCCATATCCTTTAAGATTAACAATGCTGGACTAAGATTTAGGTTTATAGGGAAGGAAGTGCAAATACAGAAGGGATAGAGCACACTAAATGTATCTACAATGTATCTACAATATATCTACAATCCTCCGTTATTGATCAGTCAATATTCTTCACAGTTTCCTGAAAAGCAACGCAATCTGTTCTAAAAAATGGTAATGGGTTGTGTTGAAATGGCCTGGAAATTGTCTTCCTTCCTTTCTTCCTTTCTTTCTTTCTAGGAGCACTTAGCAGTTAACACTGAAGTGAATGGCCTATCATTATGTCTTATTGTACGTATCATTGTCAGCGAAATGTAAAGCTTGGAATAAGGGAATGCCAGACACCAGGCGAGTGAGTGGCATACCAAATCATAGCTGTCAGCATCTGGCTGAGAATCCGAGATGAGTACATGAACCGCCCACATCGCCAACACGCCGTATACATACAGAGTGAGCGCAACGGAGGGGGTTCCTGGAAAAAAAAGGAAGAAAATGTACAGAGTCTAAAATAGGGAGTCAGGTCAGCACAATGTGCAGAAATATATATTAGGAAAAGAGGAGCAAAGAAGGAGAGGAAGCCATGAAAGCTCAAGACGCATAACAGAAGGAATATTGTGCCGGAAGTATTGCAGATTCAAGACTGAATCTAGACTTTATATTCTTATATTCTAATGTAATGACCCATAATGCGCTGCTGTCCTTCTCTATGCAAACCGTGTATCCCTGTTGTAATGAAAAGCTACTGCATCCCTACCCCGCAAAAGCTAATGCAAATGTCCCACCACATTCTGCATTGTTTAGTGGTTTTCCTTCTGCAGGTTCTATCTCTAATTCTCAGTTATCCCTGAGCTGATAACATCTCCCATAGACAGTACATGGAGAAAACAGGAAATTCTGCTCCCTTACTCTCTCCTACTCACTCAGCAGCATAAAGGAGTTTATAGAGAAGTACTGGCCACTACTGATATGATATGTAAGCACTTGGAGTGAGATAGAAAACATACTATTAGCTGTAGCAGCCTGTGACTCTGCTTTTCTCTCTCAACCCCTACTCCCATCTCCATAGACTTCTATGGGTATGTGCAATTTGATACTTCTCGTAGCTGTAGTACCAAAAGAAGGATTCAGCAGAGACTTCAGAGTAAATGTCAGTTTAGGAAGAAGAGTAAAGAGGAAAAGACTCTGATAAGTGGAGAATGAGGTATGTTTTCTGATAATATTTATTATAAAGTTTCTTATATTTACTTGTAATATTGATTTATGTGACGTTTGGTCAAAAATAAGTGAGCCATTAAAGGTGGGTAGATTGGGGCCCTTGAGCCCCCCATGTTGCAATTTTGCATACTGATTAGATATTGATCATGCAGGAAGACCTGAACAGATTGATACTATATTTGTAGGAGATGATTCCATATAACGTAATTTATTTTTCTAAATGTTTGCTCCTTTTGGGCTTAGGAGTCCAGTGGGCGGTCCTACTCTGTGACTGACAGCCTTTATACTGAAATCACTGCCAATCACTGAGTAGGACCGCCCACTGGACTCCTGGACCTAGAAGGAGCTGAGATTTAGATCAATAAATGCCAAGTTCTACTGAATCTTTTCTATAAAACTATATATCAATGCGCTCAGCTGCTCCTGCTCTATAACATGCTGCCCACAGGTCGGTCTGCATTTTCAACGAGACAGATTCCTTTTTTACTTCTGATTTTTGATAGAACATGGGCCACCAGAGGATCTCAATCCCCTGATTCTCTGACGCTGGACACCTTAAGTAACATGTGAGCTATATGTAACCTAGTATAGGGTCTGGAACCATCTTGAAACTTGTAGACTGACCATTCAAAACTTCTCCCGCGAAGAAGAGGCATCGCCATGATTTATTGTCTTCCTAATGTGTTTTACACCCTATGCCGCGCTGATCTAATTAAAATATTCCTAAAAGCTGCCAAGAAGGCAACAGACTCCCCAGACACCGTTATTGATTTGTTCAGTTCCAAATTACATCATATAGATTGTCTGCGAAATGTATAAGAAAAGCCTTTACGATAATGAGGAAATAAATAATAGGTGACCCCGCTGAGTCTCTTTACTGCACAAAGGAAAAAATACCAAAAATTTCAGCATCAAAAACTTTCAACCAATCAGAATCTGCTATGAGTAATATTGGCCCCGTGACACCTAACACTACCATAAAGTACTTCCAAATCACCGGGGGTAGAACTAGAAGGAACTTGTAGAAGTAAATTGATGATAAGAATAATTATATTTCCACTGTGTGAGGCTCAATGTGATTATAATGAAAGAGGACACGTCGGAATGACTCCCATCTGCTCTCGGACTATCCACTGAAAATTGTCTTAAATTCCCCCAAAATTGCTTTCAAGGCTTGTGATTATTTTCTGTCATTCTATCAGAATGGCTTATTGTATGTTTATCATCTCAAGTAGAACAGAGGCAATTAATCTGAGGAGGCGTCGGGACGCTCTGACGAATTTTTGGAACTTTTTTTCTCCCATCTTTTTTGACCTGTAGTTCAGATCTTGCTTTCCATTACATCAAGTAATGACCTGCAAGTGGAGTGGAACAAGGCTAATTGAAGAAGGAAAGCGAACAGAATAAAAATGGTCGCCTATTAGTAACGCGTTTCTGCTTCTATTGACTTCTTCTGTCTCAAGAGTCCCTGCCGAAATATAGAATATTCCAGTCTTTATTTTAATGATTAATTTTTGTGTTTGGAATGGAAATGATCAGAGGTTACTTTATAACGTTCTGTAAAACTTTGCACGCTGCGGAGACTCTGATCTTCAAGGGCAAGGCTGAGCCAAGTGCACAGAGCCTGGGCGGAGGCGCACACAGAGTCGTACAGAGACTCTGCTAGAGAGGGGTGAACCTCACAAAGTTTGTTTCGCAAATATTCTCAAGGTTTGCCCAAACTTCTTTTTGGTCCAAACTTGTTCGGTCTCAGCGTCAAGCATTCTCCTGGTGACGTCATGCGTCCAGGATCACCACTGAGGCCTGTAATTAGACCACAGTGGTCACATGGGTATGCCAAGTATCTGAGGCTTGTGATTCGGCCCTGGGAGCAGGACATCACCGAGGAGACCATGAGAGAGCGCCGGACACCACAAGGAGGCCCAAAAGAGGTGAGGGAAGGTGAGTACAAATGTTTTTTTATTTTTTACACCTCCTCTGGGCCTCCACCTATTATACCCTGGAGTATGAAGCGATACCAGAGTATAATAATTTCACTTCTGGTTCGTGCCGAACTTGCTTGACCTGAAACAAATAAGGGACCTGAGCCACCCAAACCTGAAACTATATGAATCTTGGGAGGTTCGGCCATCTCTAATAGTGATCTATAATGCTAGGAGTCCCTGGGTCTAGGTGGCTCTACTTTCGGTACTATATACAGGGCTGGACAGTGAAGCTGCAGGCAGGGACTTCTAGCATTATACGTCACTATGTGTCCCGTCTCCAAACTGGGTTCAGACTGGGACATCCATCTAGTGTACGGACTGAATTATCCAATCTGGGTTGCCCTGTGTGCACAGAGCCCATGTAGGGAATTATCTCTGTACATGTCTCTAAGTATAATTTTGGAAAAGGGTTGGATTGGCACCAAAGGCTCAAAGCAACCATGGCGGACAGTAATGGCAGCTACATTGCTCATCACCTAGTGCTCTCAAAGACAGACAGAGAAGGCTGCGTAGAATTTTTTTTTCATCTACATTGCAGATGAAGAGGAAATGTAGAGGAGCCAATATTTGTCACTGTCAGCCGCTTGATGTGACTAGAGCGCTCCCCCTCCGGCATAGTCCTTATTTATTATGTTTAGTAAGTGCAACCAGAATGGGGAATGTTATTCAATGTCACAGCTATTGTAGCATCTTATAATGTATTACGGTCAAGCTTAACCCCCTAATGACTGGGGTAGAATGTTTCCATTGCTCTTTGCAGTATAACCGCCATGTGTGAAGTTGGAGTCCCATAGATGCTGCCATCACTAGCACCCATGGCATCTAAGGTGTTTAACAATCATAGGGGGCTCGCTCTGTCAGCCCATCAGCCCCCTGAAACACAGTCACGGGGAACCAGTGTTTTACTATGACAACCGGAGACCCCCAAGACTGGATAAAGGGGATGCTCCACTAGAAAATTACCTATTTTTAAACCAAGTTTTTATATTGCAATATTTTCTACAAATTTTTGATCATTTTTGATTAATTTTCCATGTCACGATCTATATTATAAAAGTTCTATATCCTGCTATTTTCACTATAGCCATAACATCTAATAATAGACTGAACATTGCCAATTCTGTAGGGATTTTCTTTGCAGCAGTTGCCTGATTTACATCACACACAGGATTACAATAGAAGATAACACCTCTATAGATAACACCACTGAGCCATCATTACATCCACTACTAACAATAGATGATGTCACAACTTATCTCCTCCCCCTGCCTGCACAGAGCATGTCTAGAAAACTCTCCCATCGACAGGGGATGACAATGATGTGAAGCTTATGTACATGTGAATGTAAATTCTGCTGAAATGTACGGATGGGACGCGGCTGCTGGTTGTGTAGGGGGGGGGGCCCAAGCTGAGATTTTGTGCCTTAAGATACAACCTTGGTCTTGGAATGAAAAGACACATCAATGACCCCAAATTACATGAGTAAACGTTAAGGGGAGACCGGAGCGCTGCGCAGTAAAGCGCAGGGATCTTGACTGGGGGCGGGCTGTAGGGGGACCAATAACGCGCTAGGGCGCGAAGAATTGGGGGGCGGGGCTTAACCCCGTTCGAATTGACTATGCCGCGCAGCCCGGGAAGCGGCCATTCCGGGAGCTGCGCGGCATGCTAACGAGCGGTCAGCTCCCTCCCCCCCCCCACCTTTTCACTGTAATGGCATCCCTCGATACCATCCTGGAGCAGATCAGAGCTGCTGCCGGCGTCCATGGTGAGGCCTGGCTGCAGGAGCGGCTGGCTGACATTATGCAGCCTGCCGCCCCCCCCATTAACCCTTCACTACCCCCAGAGGCGTCTGAGCGGCGGCGGCCGCGCAGGACTCGCCCGCCGGCACGTTTGAGCCCTGATGAGCCCCCTAGGGCCCGGCGACATAGGAGTCCCTCTCGGGCCCCTCCAGGCCGGGCACCCCGCTCCACTGCTCAGGCGCGGAGGTCCCGGTCTGGGAGGAATCCTGCCAGTCGCCTGGCCCCTGCGGAGGTGGAGATCCCTGCCACTGGCCTTAGTGGGGGGACCTCCACATCCAGTCTCCATATGGCTACAGCACGTGGTGCAGCGGTCCCCTCCTGTGATGCTCCAGCGGGAGGGGGACTGTGTCTTCAAGTCCCGTCGGTTCCGGCTTTCCAAGTGCCCTCGGTACAGCAGCGGGAAATTCTGAACGACGAGCAGCACGGCGCTGGCCCCTCCTTCACGGCACCACAGCCCCGGTCCGAGGTGCATCCAGTGGTTTCAAGTGCATACGCGGGTGCAGGTCAACCTTCCCAGGGATGTCGGTCGTGCTGCAGCTGTCAGCGGGATGGTTCTCAACAATCAACAGGCGCCAGCGTCCTCCTGTACAGCGACCCAGGTCAGCAGGATGCAGGACCGTCGACTGGTGGGCCCACAGCACCTACGCAGTCTGGTGAGTACCATTCATTGTCGTGTCCGTTTCCTCCTATTCTAATGTCCCAGGGGTTAGGGATAGATAGGCCGGAGTCCCCAGTGGGTGGTGGTGTAGCTTCTGAGGGGATTAGGGAGCTATTGGGTAGCGTGAGGGAGCTACTGTCGCGCTGCGAACAGAGTGTTAGCGGTTCCCCGGTGGCGGCGTGGGTCCCTCCTGCGGTTCAGTCAGTAGCGTCACAGAGTGCGCCGGTGGTAGGGGCTCCGGCGGGTGTCACAGTGTCTGTCCAGACAGATAAAGAGAAGGTTGATTCGGTGAGGCTAGACGACAGGGCTCGGGGGGAGGTTTATGTGTGTTTTGAGGGTCCTCTAGGGGCGCATTTAAAAAAGGAAGTGAGGGAGAAGATTTGGAAGGACGAGTACGTCGAAATCTTCTCCTTGCTCCCTTTAGCTAAATTTAACTTAGACAAGAGTAAGAAGGAGGATAGCAAAAAAGAGGAGGAAGAAAAACGTAGGTGGCGCCTGATTCCACAGACTTTTGCTAATTGGCTTCAGGCCTTTGCCATTTTAGCGAGTGTCATTGGTGAAAAGGCTCCTGACAACTGTTCGGGGCTTTTTTGCTATCAGGACTCTATAGGTGAGGCGTATCGGGTGTATGGGGGTCAGACATGGCTGCGGTATGATGAGCAGTTCCGTCAGCGTAAGGCGGTTCGGCCCAGCATACGGTGGGACCAGAAAGATATAGGTTTGTGGCTTCGGGTTATGGCGCCAGCTCGCTTTGGCCAGCCCTTTCCTGGGGCGGCCGGTGGAACCGGCCATGGTGGTCTCAGTTACGGCTCAGGGGGGGCAGGTGCACAGGCCCAGCAACGTTACGGGCTGTGTTGGCAGTTCAATGAAGCCCAATGTAAATTCGGCTTCAACTGTAGATTCAAACATGCCTGTTCATTCTGCGGAGGGGTGTCCCATGGTGCGGCACGTTGCTTGCGCAAACAAAGGACCAAGGCCTTGCCTAATAGTGGACAAGGGGCAGACGCCGGTGAAGCTGGAAGCCATGCTTCCGTACCTAAATAGTTATGTTAACAGGGAGAGTGCAAAGTTTCTGGTAGAAGGTTTTAGGGAGGGTTTTAGGATTCCCCTGCCGACGCACACAGTCCCCTTTTGTATAACTAACTTGAGGTCGGCAGCGGAACACTCGGGGGTGGTGTCCAACAAACTGAGGAAGGAGGTGGCCTTGGGGCGCATGGCGGGCCCCTTCGCATCACCCCCTTTGGAAGGTTTAATTGTATCTCCTTTGGGGGTGGTGCCGAAGAAGGAGCCGAATCAGTTTCGGCTCATACATCATTTGTCTTATCCCAAAGGAGCGTCGGTCAACGATGGTATTGCACCCGAGCTTTGTTCGGTAGTATATACCTCGTTTGATGCAGCTGTGCATTGGGTACGGCGTTGCGGTCCAGGGGCCCTCTTAGCTAAGACGGATGTGGAGGCGGCGTTCAGGTTACTGCCGGTACACCCTGACAGCGTTAGGTTACTGGGCTGCTACTGGGACGGCGGGTATTACGTGGATCGTTGCCTCCCTATGGGTTGCTCAATATCGTGCGCATACTTTGAGGCGTTCAGCACCTTTTTAGAGTCGGTAATTCGGGATGTGGCGGGGGTTGAGTCAGTGATACACTACCTCGATGATTTCCTCTGTATAGGTCCGGCGGGCTCCGATGTATGCGCGGTTTTGCTGGCAACCGCGCGGTGGGTCGCCAGTAAGTTTGGGGTACCGTTGTCACCGGAAAAGACTGAGGGTCCGTGCACTAGATTGAGTTTCTTGGGCATAGAGCTTGACACTGTGGCAATGGAGTTCCGGTTGCCTGGTGACAAGCTGGTTGATCTTAGAGAGAGGGTGAGGCGTGCTCGTCACATGCGAAAAATTACGTTGCGCGACCTCCAGTCATTGTTAGGCAGTTTAAATTTTGCCTGCCGCATTATCCCCATGGGTAGGATTTTTTTGTCGCCGGCTGGCAGGGGCCATGAAAGGGGTGTCAAATCCACGACACTTTATTCGGCTGGGGGTGATACATCGGGAGGACCTGGCAGTATGGGACACTTTTTTAGACCAGTTCAATGGTAGATCACTGGTCCAGTCAGCAGTGATCGATGTGTTCGATTGTGACCTCTTTACGGATGCGGCAGGGGGCCACGGTTTTGGGGCCTATTACAGGGGGCAGTGGTGCGCCGCTCCTTGGCCTGCGTCGTGGCGTGAACAAGGTCTGACGCGGAATTTGACTGTACTTGAGTTATTCCCGATTTTAGTCGCGGTGTCCATATGGGGTGGGGCGTTCCAGGATAAAAAAGTTAGGTTTCATTGTGATAACATGTCAGTTGTGTCGGCCATTAATAATGTGACTGCGTCTTCTCCTCCAGTTATCAAGTTGCTTCAGCGTTTAGTATTGCGTTGCTTGTGCCTGAATGCATGGGTGGTGGCAGTGCATGTTCCGGGGGTTAAAAATGACGTTGCTGATTCTTTGTCTCGTTTCCAGTGGGAGCGGTTTCGTGCCCTGGCTCCGGGGGCGGAAGTGGAAGGGATTCCATGTCCTCCAGAATTATGGGACTTGGTTTGCGAAAAGCAGGGACATTGATTCAGGCATCGTTGGCCCCCGGCACCTGGGATAAGTATTCAAGGGCTTGGCAGCTTTGGGAGGATTGGGTGGGAGATTTAGGTCAGGTACATACTGATGAGGATAGGGTTGGGGCTTTATTGTTCTTGTTAAGCCGTTGGTCTTCAGATGGATGGTCCGTGGCGAAAGTTAATGGTGCGGTAGCGGCGTTGGCATTTGGTTTCAAGTTGAGGGGTTTGGCGGACTTTACCAAACATTTCTTGGTTCAACGTGCGCTTAAGGGGTTCCGCAGGGGCAGGGGAAGTAGTGACACACGGCGCCCGGTTACATTTCAGCTTTTGGAGCGTTTGGGGTTGGAACTGGGCCGTTTTTGTTCTTCGCACTATGAATGCGTTTTGTTTCACCTGGCTTTTTCTCTAGCCTTTTTCGGGGCTCTCAGGGTGGGTGAGTTGGTGTCCGTGTCGACTAAGCGGCCGGGTGGTTTACAGGTGGATGATGTGTACATGGAGGAAGGGGTCCTAGTGGTCAGGGTTCGCAGGTCTAAGACGGATCAGGCGGGGGCAGGGAAGTATCTGCGCCTGGGTGCGGTTGTAGGGTCAGATATGTGCCCGGTGCGTTGTTTGCTTGTTTTTCGGGGGTTGGTTCCAGCTTCTGCGGGCGGTCCCCTCCTGCGTCATGAGGATGGTTCGTTCCTTTCCCGTTATCAGTTCTCGGCTGTTTTTAGGGGTTGTTTGGACTCGCTGGGCCTTGACGCCTCTCGATATGCTCCACACTCTTTTCGCATTGGCGCAGCGACAGAAGCAGCTAGTTGGGGGTTGAGCTCGGAGGTGGTCCGACGTATCGGTAGGTGGGAATCGCAGAGGTATAGATCATACATACGTCCACACCTTGCCCAAATGTGAATCATTGTGTTGTTGGGTATTTTCTCCGCCCTCCCCCCTACTTTATTTCTTCTTTCGTAGGCCCTTCTGCTCGGTTAGTCTGGATCTTCGGCCATTCTTTTGTGTTCTGGGGCGCGGAGAGGGCCGGCGTGCGGCGGAATGGTCGGCAGCTGGGGTTCGACAGGGCTGCGGTCGTTGTACGTTGGATTGGAGTCCGAGGTATGGTGTGGAGTCGGGTCATGCCCGAAATCCACAGGGGCACGAGGTTGGATCGGTCTCCGGACATTATCGTGATACATGCTGGTGGCAATGACCTGGGGGTTCGTCCCTTTCGCGATTTAGTGAGGGACATAAAGTATGACCTGTTGAGGTTGTGGTCCATGTTTCCGGGGATTGTTACCGTGTGGTCCGATATTGTACCGAGAAAAACATGGCGGGAGGCTAGGTCTGTTGAAAGGCTCAACAAGGCCAGGATTAAGGTTAACCGGGCTGTTGCGGGGTTTGTGTCCAGGAACGGCGGTGTGTGCGTGCGGCACAAGGAGTTGGAGTCTGGGGAGGGGGAGTTTTGGTTGCGGGACGGGGTCCATCTGAATGCGGTGGGGTATAGATTTGTGGACGCTAGGTATCCAGGAGGGTGTTGAGAGGGCCCTGGAAGTGTGGCGGGTCTCTCACGCTTAAGGGATTAAGGCGTGCTCGCAGTGGCGGGTGGGGTCCTTGGAGTTGGTGGTCAATTGGCTAAAAGGGTGGAGTCAAAGGTAGGCTCCACCTATACATTTGGTGGTAATTGCACATTTTGGTGGATGGCCTGGCGCACGGTGAACGGTTACAGGGTAAATTGGCCCTGGGAGCTGGTACATGGAAGAAGGAGTTCGTCTTTATTCATGGTGCCGCCGAGCCGGTGGTCGCGGCTGGTGGTAAATTTATGGTGTGGTTATGTTAGCGCCAGGCCGGGGGATTGATAGTTTTTTGTAGCTCCAAGGACTCTTACCCAGGTTAAGCGTTTATTGTTAAATTATTTTAAGTTATGCAAATTATAATAAGTTATACTTGTTGTTATTTATTTGTTGTTTGTTAATAAATACGGCTGCTGTGGCCGATTTAATCCAACCCTTTGGTCTTGGTTTATTTCTAAGGGGGTGGGGGGTTTGAGAGCTGGGGGGCAGGGGTCGAGGCTGGAAAAGAGGGGGAAGGCATTTAGGCCCAGCAGTTTGGGTATCAAAGGTGGTGGGGGGTTCATAGGGGGACCCCGTTATCAGCAATGCCCAGTCAGGGGAGACCGGAGCGCTGCGCAGTAAAGCGCAGGGATCTTGACTGGGGGTGGGCTGTAGGGGGGACCAATAACGCGCTAGGGCGCGAAGAATTGGGGGCGGGGGCTTAACCCTGTTCGAATTGACTATGCCGCGCAGCCCGGGAAGCGGCCATTCCGGAGCTGCGCGGCATGCTAACGAGCGGTCCCTCCCTCCCTCCCGTTTTTTTTTCTCTTTCTTGGGCTATTTTAACTTGTTTATCTTTTTGCAGGTGGTGTCACGGTGGCCTTGGCGGG
Source organism: Leptodactylus fallax (assembly GCA_947044405.1). Classification (NCBI taxonomy): domain Eukaryota; kingdom Metazoa; phylum Chordata; class Amphibia; order Anura; family Leptodactylidae; genus Leptodactylus; species Leptodactylus fallax. The sequence continues at coordinate 2,632,823 of CAMRHE010000292.1, read as the reverse complement.
TGGGGTCCTTGGAGTTGGTGGTCAATTGGCTAAAAGGGTGGAGTCAAAGGTAGGCTCCACCTATACATTTGGTGGTAATTGCACATTTTGGTGGATGGCCTGGCGCACGGTGAACGGTTACAGGGTAAATTGGCCCTGGGAGCTGGTACATGGAAGAAGGAGTTCGTCTTTATTCATGGTGCCGCCGAGCCGGTGGTCGCGGCTGGTGGTAAATTTATGGTGTGGTTATGTTAGCGCCAGGCCGGGGGATTGATAGTTTTTTGTAGCTCCAAGGACTCTTACCCAGGTTAAGCGTTTATTGTTAAATTATTTTAAGTTATGCAAATTATAATAAGTTATACTTGTTGTTATTTATTTGTTGTTTGTTAATAAATACGGCTGCTGTGGCCGATTTAATCCAACCCTTTGGTCTTGGTTTATTTCTAAGGGGGTGGGGGGTTTGAGAGCTGGGGGGCAGGGGTCGAGGCTGGAAAAGAGGGGGAAGGCATTTAGGCCCAGCAGTTTGGGTATCAAAGGTGGTGGGGGGTTCATAGGGGGACCCCGTTATCAGCAATGCCCAGTCATGCGTAAGATATATATACCCCAAAATGGTGCCATTGAAAAATACAAATTGTCCCACAAAAACAAGTCCTCAAACTAGATTGATAGAAATAACAGCATTCTGTTGAAATTTTTTTCTACACTCCAGGGAATAAAGTGAAACATCAAATTGGTCTCAGGTCCCCATTTCTAATACTGGACCCAAACAAGCGTCATCCTTCTGCTTCCTACAGGTACGTCCTTGGTTGTCTGCTACATCTGAGACGTATTGGATCATTAAACTCTGCCTAAAATCGTGATGATGTTCCCCCTTAATGCCAAAAACTGAACTATGAATATAAAGCAGGGCTGAGAAGAAATAATACGTCTTGTAGATCTCGGCTGTGCCCTTCAGTGATTCTCAATGACGGATAAACATAATCACAAAGCAGCTGAAAGTCATCTTTATATCAGATTTATCTCAGATCTCCACCCTCGCACTGCGGTGACATTGTTCCAGGCAACAGCCCAGCAGTGCCCATGGCTTGTTAGCAATCAATCGAGCCTCGCCGAGCGCTGACAGGTCAATTACTTGTTGCCAAAACTTGCAGGGGCAAAACACTTGATGATATTGTTAATTCGGAGGAACATGAGCCCTGAATGAGCAGCGATAATGGCTGATGTGACACAGCGAGCAACCGGCGGATGTCTCCTGAAAGACTCCTGTGCCAAAACCTCGCTATCGCCGGCTGCTCCGCTCAGCATAAAAAAAAATTCACTGGTTTATGTATCAGTAGTTTAACCCTTCAGCCAGTTTTAGCTTTACTGTAGGACAATTTAATGTTTTTTTTTTCAACCCCTGCCTTCCAAAAATTCTGCAATTTTTTGGGTTTCATTGTTTGCGGGTTGTCTTTGTATGGTGATGCCACATTTATGTAATGTTTTTAGGTTTGGCATTTTCGTATCGCCGTGTTCTGATAGTCGTATGTTTTTAAGTTTTCCATCAATGGAGCTGTGTGAAGTCTTGTTTTTTGTGGGATGAGCTGCCATTAGTGATGGAAGAACCTTTGCGAGAATTGTTTTACGAATATTCACAAGGTTTGCCCGGACATTTTAGTTACAGAAGTGCTATCTCTCCAGATGTAAGAGTATAATAAGTGAAGGTTCAGGGGATTTTTTCTGTGTTTTTTTTTTTTTTTTTTTTTTTACAGAGGTTTGACCATTTCAGTGCCTGATCACTGGTACAATACACTATTATACTTCTGCATAGCAGTGCATTATCCCTGTCAGCTTACCATTGACAGGCGTCCTAATATGTGTACTATGATGGCAGACTTGGGGGCTTTCACTAGTCCCCCAGCTATCATGACAACCCATCAGCACTCTGCAATTGCATCACAAGGGGGAAATAGGGTAACAGAGATAGTCTCCTCTCTGTCTAATTGAGATGAGATGCCAGATTTAATAGCATTTAAGGGGCTAAACCCCACAGATCTGAGTTATTTCCAATAGCAGTAGTGTCAGCCCTTAGCCTGCACCACCGCCAGCACTTCCCAACAGCTTTGTATATGTACAGTGGATGTCAGGAAGGGGTTAAAGAGACCTTGTCATACCAATTGGGGATGTAAAGGAATTGTCCTCACATAAAAATGCCAGTTCGTAAGCCCCATAATTGCATATAGACATCATAGATGAGGGGTCCTCCATGAAACAGCCCCTTTTGAACCATGAGAATTTCCTCTCTGCATGTAGAAGGTCCTCCTGGCTATAACAGTTGTTTTGTAGAGTATTTACCAGCAGGATCACTTTCCTTAAAGGTATTTTGTCTTTACTAATGGAGAATCATTCACCTCCACCCTGACACTTCCAGCCATTCGTCTCTTTCATATACAGGGCGCTGCTCTGGACTTTCTTTAATTCTATCTATCTACACTCCAGCAATGTGATGTTATATGGATCACTAAGAAATAGGGAAACCATTAATAAAAATTCCTAGTGAACCAATATCTATCTATCTATCTATCTAGTATAGAAAAGAAAATTTTAAAGCAGCATAGACAAAAAATTAAAGTTCGGGTGCAGATCCAACCAGAGGGTGGCAATACCTCCAACTCAGTTAATAAAGAAAAAAATGGCAGCACTCCTTTAAGATGCAAAACTAGTGACTTTTAATCCAAGCCTCCGCTTATTGCCGCTCTATTGTGCATGCTCGCGCATGCACGATAGACTATGGGAATATGCCAATACTACACATGTCAGATGATATGGAATTGTGTGCTTTGCACATGCGTGTACTTGCGCAATCGATGCACTTGATCTCATTAACTACATTACATTAGCTGTTTATTCATTCGCAGTTAGTGTCTTTACATGCTATATTCGTGTGGTATGCAGAGAATTTCACTGTATTTTATTTGGGTAAGTGGGATGTCCCTCCCTTCCTTAATAATTTCACATGTGCACCTATTTATGATCTTAATGAATCATTAATACATATATTACACTCTTGGACTGTTGTTATGTAAATTATGGTGATTAATTCACACTTATGTCACTTTGTACACCACTGCATTTTTTGCATATACATTGGATGAATATTATTCCCTGTACGCATGATTTTTATTGTAAATTGCTTTGATGAATTGTAATTGCACTTTATTGCTGTGTTGCCTATATGAAGTAGCTTTTTTTGCTATCACATTATTGCTTGTGAAAGGTTCCTGTGTGGACCGAAACTTCACACTTGGCTTGGATTAAAAGTCACTAGTTTTGCATCTTAAAGGAGTGCTGCCATTTTTATCTATCTATCTATCTATCTATCTATCTATCTATCTATCTATCTCATATCTATCTATCTATCTCATATCTATCTATCTATCTATCTATCTGTCTGTCTGTCTATCTATCTATCTCTCATATATCTGTCTCATATCTTATATATAGCTAGTTGTCTATATATATATATATATCTCATAGCTATCTCTGTCATATCTTTCTATCTACAAATACAGTAAGCCACAGTAAGCTTGAACCTGTTCATATTGGGATGTGCTGTCTATCTATCTATCGATCTAATTTTCTATCTATCTATCTATCTATCTATCTATCTTTCTGTCTGTCTATCTATCTATCTCATATTTATCTTTTTCAGATTATGATATCTTATGAGATGTTTTGGATCATTTGCAGTAATAATGGTGACCTCTCTCCCAGTAAGACACCTCGCTGTAGCGGCTACCACCATAAAGGCCAGTAATGAGATCACGAGGTTAACTGTATACTGAGCAGTAACATGGCAGTGTCTGTGCTCTATACAAGCAGCTGCTTCATCCGCAGCTCAGAATCCGCACGTAATGACAATTACCTCACATTAAACTTATTACCCTGAACTTTTATTGCACTTTGTCTTTCTATGTCACGATAACTGCTCAGAAATAAAACCGTTCTGCCGTTCCATCATGGACGTGACTCTCCTCTGTTATTGTGCCTGACTCTGCACTCATTTCCCAGCTTACAAATAATAGTAGATGTGTTATAAATGATCCCAGATAAAACTTCACATACAGAACATTCTGACAGATTTCCAATCATTTCTTCATATCTTTGTTCTCTGTGGCTGCTACAGTCGCCGAAATATAATGAGACGGAAAACTAACAAAGAACATCAACCGGCCTCAGTGCCTGAACACGGGGAATATCCTAAGGGGAGGCCATAACTAAAAATCCTGGACAAGCTCTTATGCTCAGATCTGGAAATAAAAAGGGTTTAGGCCAAATATATCCCACTTCATGGCTTAACTTTAAGGGTCCGGCAATATGGCGCACCCATGTGAGAGGTGAATGCAGGTAAGCCTAATTCCTAGTGTAAGGTCTCCGCGCAGCATGACAGTCGTGACCACTATGTCCAGTGCAGGATGGAGGTTTCGTATCATGTAGTATGGTCGGGCATAGGCGCTCTATTTATACCGGAGTTCAGACTTTACTTGGCCTGATTGTGGTTGACAAGAAGAAGTAGATTCGCACAGGACATGACAACCAACCAGTATCGGAAAACACACATGCATCCCTCACATGAGCCAGCGGATATTCCTCACAGGCAGTACCCCCAGTTGTAGTCACGGACTAGGCCTCAAATGCCAGCATGTGGTGGCTGCTTCCCAGGGACACACGCTACTGACTAAACCAAATGGACTCCGCACACAAGTTCCTGGAAAGATGTGAAGGTCACTCCCCGGAGTAACCCAATCCTGCCACCCAGGGGTGAACCTAGCCTTCTGCTGTCAAATCGGATATCTGGTTACGTGATGGGACCCCCAATTAAAATGGGGAGACACGCCCCCCACATTTGCATATCAAAAAATCCCCCATGGTATAACACCCCCCTTTTTTAGGCCCCCACACGGTATACGACCCCCTTTTTCTGGCCCACCACACAATATATGACCACCTTTTTATGGCCCCCACATAGCATATGACCCCCTCTCCCCCTCAGTATATGACCCCTTTTTATGGCCCCAACACCATATACCACCCACTTTTTCTGGCCAACCAAACAGTATATGACCACCATTTTGTTGCTCCCCCACAGCATATGACCCACTTTTTATGCCCCCTTTCACAGTATATGACCCCCTTTTTGGACACTGGACGTAATGTCCTGGTGTTCTTCAGTGTCGTGACATAAGGGCAGCACCACCTAGAGGTGGCAGCAGAGAGTGGCCCGGACAGGAGCATGGATGGGTCAGTAAATGATTGACCGCTACCTATTTCAGTAACACATTAAGTTAAAAAAAAGAATGCCGCTCCCCCGCCCATTTATTTCATGGAAGATGCGTCCCTGTTACCACCGCCAGTGCAGGATCGCACCCCAGGACATCCCCCCAGAACTCCTCCTGAGGCACAACTCCTCATCTCAGCCAACGATCCACCTTGACTTCTTCAAAAGTCTACAATGCATCCAGGAAAAAGATAGCAAACCATACAATAAACAGAATAAACATTGTTCCTAATGAGATGGCAACCAAGCTTGGGCCAGGACTCTGAGTATGGCCACTACACGTCCCCCTAGGCTAGCAGTCTAAGGATGTTAACCTTTTCACCCCCTTATAATAGCAGCCTCTGTCTTTGTCTGGTCACCTTACATGGCCACCAGGAAAACTCCAAGACATAGTCCTCATTCCTCACAGTAGGAGGCCATCTTGGCCCTCTATATACCTATTCACGTGTAACAGACATATGAGCTCCTGTAGGGCTCAGTGTTCACCTTGGGTATATTATACCACCAGACTCGAAACTCATAATCCTTGGGTCTCATTCTTGAGTTAGAATGTGGACTCCATAGAGGATCCTTCTGTAGGCCGCTGTGACCCTGGACTAGGTTGTATAGTTGCTCCCTGGTTCATCTCCATAAAGTTCATATGTTCTAATCTTCTTTACAAAAGTTTCCTCCCGATCTTCGGCTGCTTATATAATTGACTCTTGTGTGAGTTTAGCTTGGGGTAGGGATTTAAGAGTCTCGCTGGGAAGAGGAATGCGTAGAGAAGTGTGGAGAATGCGGGAACTTGATAAATAATGGATGACAAGCAGATGCGTTGGTTGAGGTTTCTTCACTGTAGGTATTTTCTTGCTTACCTCAGGCTCTGTTCACATCTGTGTTGGATGCTCTGTTAGGAACCTCCATTGCATATTGCAGATTGACAGAGAAAATACTACAGCATGCAGCGCCCTATTTCCCACCACGATGGATCCCAGTGGATCCCATTATAAATGGATGAGCTCTGCCGGGCGTCATTGTTGACAGATCTGTCACAGCTTGAATTTTGGTTTTCTTCTCCTATCATGGCACGCAAAACCTGAAATAACAGATGTGAACTCAGCCTAAGCCTTGCCATATACAAACGTTTCATCTGCGGAACACAATAAAGGAGCGATTGTCGTCATCAAACCTGGCTTTATGTTCTCAATCCTCCAGAGTTATGTTCGGAGGCTGCAGATGAATATAAAGGAAAAATAAAACCGAAGTGTAGAACTAAACAGACGGATCTGAGGTAAACATCTCGGCAAATAATTCAGTTGTTTTCCAATTTTTCTTCAAAGAAATCAAAGGAATGATGGAATGCTTAAAGTTCACGCACAATGACACTCGTCTCAAAACAGCGGCGAAGGACACGGCCTTGGCATAGCTCCATTTATAGGTGCAGAAGTCATTAAAAATCTAAGTTACAAAGCCATTCCCCGGGCTCAGCACTTGACATAAACTTTCTGATGCCCAAAAACAGTAAGAGCCGGCGGCTAACGGTGACACCCGCCAGTCTGGAGCTCACCTACTCAACATGGCAAGCCAGCAGACGGTGAAACCGATAAAAAGACTTAAAAAGTAACTAAACTTTTATATAAATCCACAGTGCAGGTGATGATAAATAATACTTTGTAATATACTTTATTAACCACTTGCCAACTGTCCATTGACTTTATTATGTCCGGGCATTCGGCAGTTAACGCTGCAAGGGCATACCGTAGGTTCTTGCAGAGTTAAGCAAGAGAAGGGAGCCGACTGTTATTAACAGTCATGAAGCAGTGAAAGACAAGTACCTGTTTCTTCACTTATTTGCCTAATTTTGCCCCTGATCAATTATGTACAATAGAAGTCTATGCAGCAGCAATCAACAGGAAACCCAATGATGGGTAGATCCTACAACAATCAACAGGAACCCAATGATGGGTAGATCCTACAACAATCAACAGGAACCCAATGATGGGTAGATCCTACAACAATCAACAGGAACCCAATGACGGGTAGATCCTACAACAATCAACAGGAAACCCAATGATGGGTAGATCCTACAACAATCAACAGGAACCCAATGATAGTTAGATCCTTCAAATCCTTCAGCAGTCAACAGGGACCCAATGATAATTAGACCGTTCACAATGAACAGGATCCCAATGATGAGTAAACCCGCCAGTAATAATAACTACATAATAATAGGCAGACTGGTCAGAAATGATCATGACCCCAATGATTTTTAGACCCATCAGCAATCAACAGGAACGCAATGGTTTGACCCATCTGCAATGAATGGGAACCCAACGATGGGTAGACCCATCAGTAATAATAACCACACAATAATAGGCAGACTGGTCAGCAATTATCGGGGGCTCAATGAACATTAGAACGATCAGCAATCAACAGGAACCCAATGATGTGTAAACCCATAAGCAATATACAGGAATTTACTTTTTGTTGGACCTATCAACAAGAAACAGGAATTCAATGGCTATTAGACACTTGATCAAATTACATGTACACAAGTTTTGGTAGACCCATCAGCAAGCAAAAAGAACTCAATGACGGCTGGACCTATCAACATGTAACAAGCACTTATTGTTTAATGGAAAAATTTTGGCACAGTCTCCATTCTGCAAAAAGTTCTTGGCTTCTCGTGGCATGTTCTCGATATCAGCCTTCTCCACAACTACGGAGGGAAGATATGTGCCACACATCACACCATGGAATTCATTAAAACTTCCCAACTGGGCTCTAAACCTGCAGGAGACAGATAATATAAAGGTGATATACACACCGGCACTTGAAAGATTTACTTTCATAATAAAAGCCTTTGAGAAAGTGTGCCAGTCTCAAGAAACCGTAGGAACTAGCTCTGGGCCACAGATCAGAGGACGCCTCTTTGTATGGTGCCTACTTTGATAGTACCTTAAAACATGACCTGATTAAAGTGGTTATAGATCCAGGAAGCCTTTTCATCCTTCCTCTCAGATTTAAAGAGACTCTGTCACTATTTAGGTTAGGTTTTAATATATTCTCTCGGAGGGTATGTACACTTTTGCAGTTGTCCATACAACACCTATGCAGACTTATGTTTCTCCATGCTTCACTTTCCCCGTCTTCTATTGTCTATAGCAAGAAGGGTTTCCAGAGGGGGAGCAGTGAAACATGACGGCAGGAGCTGACTACCCACAGGATTTGTTTGTAGTCTGTTACCAAGGAGGCTCCAGGAGTGTACACATGGTTAGAACTGCCCCGTTGCTGACTTTGGCCGGCCACCACTTTCCTGAATGATGATCTTCAGTAGAGCACCGGCACAGAGACCGTCACCACCATGCCCACCATGGTCCGGTGTATGGGGCCTGGAAAATGGGAAGACTTTCCAAATACGGAGGTCTATTATTAGACTACTGTCCCTTTAATAGATAACAGATCCTAATATCTGGTATAACACGTCCTGATAGACGGATCCATATTCAGTTTTACTGACACGTTCACATATATTTTTATCCTTTTGCATTTTAATAAGTATTAAACAGATCTGTCTATTCATGTGCCGTGGGGGCTGCCTTAGGTAGGTGCTCCTTAATGGGACCATATGGTTATGTTTAATGCAAAAGTACATGTGCACCTGTCTCACCCGCCAACTAATAAGCTAAATGGTTCTTAGCGCTTGGGTTATATGACAGAATTCATAGCAGAAAAGGACATGTTTCCTGCAGGATACATCACATCAATTGAAAATCTGTCTTGCATGACAGTGAACTCCAAATATCCTCTGGCATCAACATCAGCACAAAAACTGTGCCCGCCGGGAGCTTCATGGTCTGGGTGGCCATGGCCGAGCAGCTGTATACCAGTCTTACATCACCAAGTACAATGCCAAGTGTCGGATGGGCTGTTGTAAAGCACAATGTCACCACTGGATTCTGGAGCGGTGGAAACATGCTCTATGGAGTGACCGACCACACGTCTCTATCTGATCGACCAGTCTGGGTTTGGTCAATGCTCGGTGAACGTTACCTGCTGACTATACTGTGCCGGATGTGCAGTTTGGTGGAGGAGGGGCAATGCTACGGGCCTGTTTTTCAGGGGTCGGTATAGAGTCCTTACTGTAGTTCAAGTAAAAGGAAAACCTAATACTTCAGCAGACCCAGACATTTTGGACAATTGTTGTTTACAACTTTGTTTGGGGAAAGCCCTTTTCTCCTCCAGACTGGGTCCCAGTGCACCAAGCATGGTCCATAAGGGCATGGTTGGGGGAGTTTGGTGTGGAAGAAACTGACTGGTCCGCACAGAGCCCTGACCCCAACCCTTTAACTCTCTAGTGTTATGCATTGATCGCACAGATTCTGCCTCAAAGTCAACTCCAAGGCACGTAGCTATAGGGGTGCAGAGGTATAGTTATAGGGGTGCAGAGGCATAGTTATAGGGGTGCAGAGGCATAGTTATAGGGGTGTAGAGTCATAGTTATAGGGGTGCAGAGGCATAGTTATAGGGGTGCAGAGGCATAGTTATAGGGGTGCAGAGGCATAGTTATAGGGGTGTAGAGGTATAGTTATAGGGGTGTAGAGGCATAGTTATAGGGGTGCAGAGGCATAGTTATAGGGATGTAGAGGCATAGTTATAGGGGTGCAGAGGCATAGTTATAGGGCTGCAGAGGCATAGTTATAGGGGTGTAGAGTCATAGTTATAGGGGTGCAGAGGCATAGTTATAGGGCTGCAGAGGCATAGTTATAGGGGTGTAGAGGCATAGTTATAGGGGTGTAGAGGCATAGTTATAGGGCTGCAGAGGCATAGTTATAGGGGTGCAGAGGCATAGTTATAGGGGTGTAGAGGTATAGTTATAGGGGTGTAGAGGCATAGTTATAGGGGTGCAGAGGCATAGTTATAGGGGTGCAGAGGCATAGTTATAGGGGTGTAGAGGTATAGTTATAGGGGTGTAGAGGCATAGTTATAGGGGTGCAGAGGCATAGTTATAGGGATGTAGAGGCATAGTTATAGCGGTGCAGAGGCATAGTTATAGGGGTGCAGAGGCATAGTTATAGGGCTGCAGAGGCATAGCTATAGGGGTGTAGAGGCATAGTTATAGGGGTGCAGAGGCATAGTTATAGGGGTGTAGAGGCATAGTTATAGGGGTGTAGAGGTATAGTTATAGGGGTGTAGAGGCATAGTTATAGGGATGTAGAGGCATAGTTATAGGGGTGCAGAGGCATAGTTATAGGGGTGTAGAGGCATAGTTATAGGGGTGTAGAGGCATAGTTATAGGGATGTAGAGGCATAGTTATAGGGGTGCAGAGGCATAGTTATAGGGGTGCAGAGGCATAGTTATAGGGGTGTAGAGGCATAGTTATAGGGGTGTAGAGGCATAGTTATAGGGGTGTAGAGGTATAGTTATAGGGGTGTAGAGGCATAGTTATAGGGATGTAGAGGCATAGTTATAGGGGTGCAGAGGCATAGTTATAGGGGTGTAGAGGCATAGTTATAGGGGTGTAGAGGCATAGTTATAGGGATGTAGAGGCATAGTTATAGGGGTTGCAGAGGCATAGTTATACGGGTGCAGAGGCATAGTTATAGGGGTGTAGAGGCATAGTTATAGGGCTGCAGAGGCATAGTTATAGGGATGTAGAGGCATAGTTATAGGGGTGCAGATGCATAGTTTTAATCTTGCTGTGGATTCCATGACTGATTCCGCCGCAGATTCTGTGGCATGAGACACTCCACAGCTTCAAATTCCTCTTCCGTTTCCACAGTGTGAACAGACCCTTACAGTATTGTTAGTGGTTTGGACATTTCAACATTGCAATTCCTGAATGCACTAAAATCCAGATTTCCCATTAAATTCTGAATGCACCAACATATTGTCTATTTGTGTGTTTATGTTTGGGCCAGAAAGACGGGAAGACAGCAGCGAGGAGCACGTAATTGCTTCCTCTATAAATCTAGCGGATTTTGCTGCCAATTTAACAAACAGCCAAAATGAAAGCGACATCAATTGCTCTAGTCCCGTGCCAGGAGAGACATCTGCCAATTCCATCCTCTTGGGCTGGGGAAGAGAATATCGATCGACTCCTGCCGCCATCTAATAGGTTTCAATTGCTACGCTATATCTCAGCCCTCTGATTTATGGGTCCTGCAGGTTAAGGAAAAAATAGGAGTCATTTTGTGATTCATTTGCAGCCATAAATTATAACCAGAGTGGGGTCTGCAATGTGGGGATTAGCATCGTGATAAGGGAAGGAAGCAAAATAAGGGCAATGGCAGCACAAGCAGTGCCTACTGGGCGGTCAATCTACTGATACCCCATGTGCTGCCATATGGTGCATCTTTGAGGTATTGTGTTCCCTATAATACTACTATTATAAAAATACTATGTGCTTCCATGTAAAATCAGAGGAGTAACCCGAAGCCCTGGGCTCCAATGCAACAGGGAACCTAACCCAACCTACCACTTGGCATCTATAATACTGGTGTCTTTCTATGTGACTTTTGGGGTCCTCAGGCACCCCCTACAGCTATGCAGCTACACCCATATAGGAACAGTAGAATTCTACTGGCACCATGTCTGAATTTACTTAAAGGCACAGTAGACCTGTGCCTATAGGCGGCCCTGGTAGAAGGACATAGAGGTCACTAGATGATGGGCAAAGAAATGTAGATATCTGCCTAGACTTTATATGCTTTCCAGTGTTCTCCCCAGTGTCAGACTGGCCCACCAGAATACAAGAGGATCCTCCAGTGGACCTAGACTCTAATACCCCAGCAGAAGACACTGAAACATGACGAGTACTAGGGTACTATGGAGGGGCCCCAGAATCATTTATTTGTTGGGCCCTGGGAATCACCTTTTTGCAAGCAATGTGCCCCATAAATGTTCCCTAAATAGTTTCCTTACATGGCCTGTGTTATTCAGAGAAGTTTTAGAAAAGCTGATAAGTAGCAAATGGTTAGAACTAGAATATAAAAATGTATCTACAGAGCCGGAGCCAAGTGTAAATGTAAAAGCCTCAGCCCGACTGAGAGACCCAGAGTAATTGTCCCAAATTTATTAGGTTCTGTGTCAGCAAATCCAGCAGCAATTAATCACCCCAATGTATTAAGGCTGCTGGCACCAGATCTTATAGCAGAGACAATTTCTAAGAAAACCAGAGCCTCATAGCCGGAGCAAATAACTGCGTGCATATTTTATGAACCGGACCGTGTCACACCAACAGAACATATAGACCTATACATGATTTACTGAGCACGCAGCATATGCATTACACAGAAATCTATGACAGATACATAAAGAGTACATAGATAGATATACAGTTAAAGAGTAGAGAGATAAATAGGAGATGATAGATAGATAGATAGATAGATAGATAGATAGATAGATAGATAGATAGTGATAAAACAGAACATAATAGGAGGCCCAGGAGCAGGGGATCATAAGTGGACACGTCTCCCACGCTGAACCATGCGGCTGGAGGATGGCGCAGAAGTCTCAACGGACAAGGATGTTATAGATAGATAGATATGAGAGAGATAGCTAGATAGATAGATAGATAGATAGATATGATATGATATAGATAGATAGATAGATAGATAGATAGATAGATATGAGATAGATAGATAGATAGATAGATAGATAGATATGAGAGAGATAGCTAGATAGATAGATAGATAGATAGATAGATATGATATGATATAGATAGATAGATAGATAGATAGATAGATATGATATAGATAGATAGATAGATAGATAGATAGATAGATAGGGTTTATTGAAAAGGAACAGAGGATGTTTCCCAGTTTCCCATTTACCCCTGGGCTGTTTTAAGTTGAGTATGCTCTGGATCCTATTTGTCCTGTGTTCGCACTGTAGACTTGTTCTGGTTCCAAGAGAGGTATGTTATTGCCCTGTGTGCACATTGTAGACTTATTTTGGGTCAAATAGAGGCATTAGTATAGGGTCCTACCTGAACGAGATCGCCTTGTCGGGGCAGGTGGGCTTTTTACTGTTTGATCAAATATGTATAATGAAGAACCTCATATTTATACATTTATTTATAGTTACATTAGTTTATATATGTTAATACTAGCAGTAATGCAGGTTTTATCTCAGTTCTTTATATACCCTTGAGCTATATTAGAGTGCTACTACATTTTTCCTTTGTTTTCTAGATAGATAGATAGATAGATATGAGATAGATAGATAGATAGATAGATAGATAGATATGAGATAGATAGATAGATAGATATGAGATAGATAGATAGATATTAGATAGATATGAGATAGATAGATAGATAGATAGATAGATAGATAGATAGATAGATAGATAGATAGATATTAGATAGATAGATGCTAGATAGATAGATGCTAGATAGATAGATATGAACAAGATAGATAGATATTAGATAGATATAGAGATAGATAGATAGATAGATATGAGATAGATAGATAGATAGATAGATAGATAGATAGGAGATAGATAGATAGATAGATAGATAGATATGAGATATATAGACAAATAGATAGATAGATAGATAGATAGATATGAGATAGATAGACAAATAGATAAATAGATAGATAGATAGTGATGCAGATAAATCAAAAGATAGATGTAAGAGTTAGAAAATAGATGATCAATAACTAGATAGATAAATATATAGATATGAAATAGATAGATAGATAGATAGATAGATAGATAGATATGAGATAGATAAAAGATAGATAGATAGATAGATGATAGATAGCATATAGAAAGAAAGATAGATATGAGGAAGATATATAATATATAGAAAAATAAGAACTAGATAGAAATGAAGATATAAAATAGATATACAATTAGAGAGTAGATAGATAATAGATAGATAGATAGATAGATAGATAGATAGATAGATAGATAGATAGATAGATAGACAGTGAAATGCTGATATAACAGATATAACCTTTGGATAAGACTGGCACTCTTCTAATCTTGCACAACCCCATAAGATGAGATAACTTTATACCAGACACTCCAGTGTGATAAACACGTCCGCCCCATAGAGTGCCTTAGATTATATGTTCTTAGCTGTGCTTACTGTAGTCGCTTTCTCTGATACTTCTCAGAGTTTATTTAATTCCATTTTATATCTAGATTTCTATGAGCTAGCCAAGGCTGTGCAGCGGAACAATGTGGATTATATTTAATCAATATAAGAACATTTGGGGCACGTTGTACCTAGTAAGTGCGCATTGTATTATCTGTGGAGCGCTGGTGCTCTGACAACCCGCCTGCAGCCATCGGCCCTGACAATACATGAGCAATTAAAAGTCTGAATAGCTACTAAGTATCTTACGGTTCCTTCAGTGATCAGGACAAGTCAGCACAAAGAGAAAGCCCTCATTTCTACCTACATTCTCCACAACGTGTATTGTAAGTCAGAGCACAGAAGTTCTAGAAAGAATAAACCCCTGCCATTCAGGAGTTCAATAAAGAGCACAATGAGGTAACATGACATGACCCCTACATCTGAGGGCAAAGCCTTGTCCACAGCACCTAAACCTTATGACCCAGTACTTACTGCAGAAGGAAGCCACTGACAATGGCTTTGCAGCCCTTCGGTAATGGTGGACGATCCGATGGCGAGTCAGTCATGCACAATCGGATTGTTGATTTAATGGATTTTACTGAAGTCTTTAATGAAATGGAACAAGTAGAAAAGATACTCAGCAAATCAGTAGTAAATCCTCCTCTTCAACCTCCTGGACTCCCCGGGCACCACAGGCCACAGAGCTGAAGATGGAGGATCTACTAATGATTTGCTTCTTCTTCCCCGCATAGATGAAACATAAGATAAGATAATCCTTTAATAGTCCCACCATGGGGAAATTCAGTTTGTTACAGCAGCAAAGATAAGCAGATACAAATACAATACAATACAAAACACTCCAAGGTAGAGGCATTCCAGTGACAGTAGGTACAGATAGAAAGGTACAGGTAAACAAAAAAAAAATAGTAGAACGGAATATCACAACTTTCAGTTTTCTGTATCTCCGCTTAGGTCGGTGTTGGTTGTACAGCCTGACCGCAGTGGGGAGGAAAGACTTCCGATAGCGCTCCTTCTCACACCTAGGGTGGAGCAGTCGGTCACTGACAGTACTGCCCAGCACGATCACGGTCTCATGCATGGGATGAGAGATATTCTCCAGCATAGAGGTCACCACGGACAGTATCCTTCTGTCACCCACCACCTGCACTGGGTCCAAGGGGCTCTAAAGGACAGAGCTGGCCCTTCTAATCAGCCTGTCATGACAACTCAGTCCCACTATGATATACAACTGTGTCTCCCTACATTGCTCCTGCTCTCCAGCTCCCAAGATGGTGCTTTCTACTGTATGGTCATCCTCAACTACCCGTTGGGTTTGGTTCCACCAACACTTCTTGGCTGCTTTGTCTAGGCCTCTTTCTCCGAAAAGAGCTCTCTGGGAACTCACACAACTGTGGCTTCCTACACTGCCTCTGCTTTCTGACTCTGAATATGGCGCCTCCTACTGTACGGTCATCCTCGGCTTCCTGTTGGGTTTGGTTCCACCAACACTATTCAGACTGCTTCATCTAGGCCTGCTTTCCAGACAAGTGGTTGGTTCTCTTGCCCCGTCTCTTGGAACTCACACCTGGCCTGTCTCCAGTCTGACCTCCTATACAGCTTGTCCTTTCTCCCTGTTGTCTGCACGCGAACTAACTGTGTGCTTCTTCAGTGATCACGTGGGGCCCTCCTCTGGCCTCAGCACCCCTAATTTTTGAGACTTGTGGGATTACTGCTCTCTACTGCCCTCTGCACTGCAGGGCATTCATGGTTTTACACTGGAAGATGGCAACTTCTATTCAACTCTGGAGTCAGAAATATGGTCATTGCCCGGTACACAGAATGCATTAACAAAAGAGGGTCAGACTGGCCCACCAGAGTACCAGAAGATCCTCCTTTGGGTCAAGACTCAAAGGTCCAGCAGAAGACAACCATATTTAGAGTGGACCTTGGAGCTAATCTCAATTTGACACTGTATACACCCATCTTAGTCTAAGGCCCCACATAGCAGGCCACAGCGCTTTTCACGGAAAGCCCACAGAGAATGTTTCTGCTTCCATTATACCTATAGGGAAAACGCCGGCATTTCTGTAGGTATAATTGACATGCTTTGATTTCCAAAACCGCAACAATTTTGGAAATCATAGTGTGTAAGCTGCGCATATTTTTCCACAAGGTGTGGATGGGATTCGCTAGAATGTCATGTACTTTGAAGGGACTGTAAAACGCCACGTTTTTTCCGTTGTGTTTCCGTCACGTGGGGCCCCAGCCTTAAAGGGATTTTCTGAGCATATCAATTGATGATCTATCCTACCAAAGGTGAAAAGGTGGCAGCGTTCAGAAGAACGTTGTGTCCCCTTCACACAAGACCAAGCACAGATCTGTATATTTTACAGAGTTGTGCTCTGTATCGCAGCTCAGTCCCATTCTCTTGAAAAAGCTAAAAGCTAAAAAAAAGTGATATCTCGGCAACAGAGGCATTGATTCACAAGGGGAAATACTTTCTGACTCAGGTGACTCTAACCTCTCTACAGGTCGAGGTGATATGCAGGTTCTGGTGACACTAACCTATCTATCTGCAGGGCTGGGGTGATATGCTGGGTCTGGTGACACTAACCTATCTATCTGCAGGGCTGGGGTGATATGATGGTTCTGGTGACACTAACCTATCTATCTGCAGGGCTGGGGTGATATTCTGGTTCTGGTGACACTAACCTATCTATCTGCAGGGCCGGGGTGATATGCTGGGTCTGGTGACACTAACCTATCTATCTGCGGGGCTGGTGTGATATGCTGGGTCTGGTGACACTAACCTATCTATCTGCAGGACTGGGGTGATATGCTGGGTCTGGTGACAATAACCTATCTATCTGCAGGGCTGGGGTGATATGCTGGTTCTGGTGACACTAACCTATCTATCTGCAGGGCTGGGGTGATATTCTGGGTCTGGTGACACTAACCTATCTATCTGCAGGGCTGGGGTGATATTCTGGGTCTGGTGACACTAACCTATCTATCTGCAGGGCCGGGGTGATATGCTGGTTCTGGTGACACTAACCTATCTATCTGCAGGGCCGGGGTGATATACTGCTTCTGGTGACACTAACCTATCTATCTGCAGGGCCGGGGTGATATGCTGGGTCTGGTGACACTAACCTATCTATCTGCAGGGCTGGGGTGATATGCTGGTTCTGGTGACACTAACCTATCTATCTGCAGGGCTGGGGTGATATGCTGGTTCTGGTGACACTAACCTATCTATCTGCAGGGCTGGGGTGATATGCTGGTTCTGGTGACACTAACCTATCTATCTGCAGGGATGGGGTGATATGCTGGTTCTGGTGACACTAACCTATCTATCTGCAGGGCTGGGGTGATATGCTGGTTCTGGTGACACTAACCTATCTATCTGCAGGGCTGGGGTGATATGCTGGTTCTGGTGACACTAACCTATCTATCTGCAGGGCTGGGGTGATATGCTGGTTCTGGTGACACTAACCTATCTATCTGCAGGGCCGGGGTGATATGCTGGGTCTGGTGACACTAACCTATCTATCTGCAGGGCTGGGATGATATGCTGGGTCTGGGGACACTAACCTATCTATCTGCAGGGCTGGGGTGATATGCTGGTTCGGGTGACACTATAACCTATCTATCTGCAGGGCTGGGGTGATATGCTGGTACTGGTGACACTAACCTATCTATCTGCAGGGCTGGGGTGATATGCTGGTTCTGGTGACAGGCTCGCTGTAAGTATAATAACAGTTTTGTGTATATATATGTATATAATGTTTCAAACTTAACCCATAAGAGCCCCAAATAAAATCTTTCTCAGTGACCTTCCTGTCGTCTCTGATCTGCTTCGTATTTTTATCTGTGACAAGTAGGTCATAGGAAACCACAGAAGACATCTGAGCCTGGTAGCTGCCCTTGTTGCTCAGCCCAAGAAGCTAAAACCTTCCATTCCTCTTATTATACGGCTTCATTTATTTTTAATCGTAAAGTCTACTACTTCCCATCTCGCTTGTATGGCCGGGGATGGCGGCTCGGTTATTAATCTCTCACATAAGATCTGTTCAAGGTTAGATATTAGGATTTATTATCTGTATTATGGTAACCAGGATTTGTTACAGAAGTACAACCAATGTATATGTCATGGCGAGGACTCGGTGACAGATGATTTAACGTTCTCCATGGTCCTATTCTTGCACCAGCATAAACGAATATCTACAATATTTTACTGTCAGATGATGTATGATACTGAACCACTGCCGAGACATTCACTGAGAAGGATCTGAACAAGTTTAAAGGGAACCTCCAGCTTTATCTACCTTGTGATACAGGTGTGGAAAGAGAGCGGCCTGGACCCCTGGCAATACAAGTCATGGGCCCCTTACCACCCACCATAGTAATGCTATGAGAGGATATGAGCAGCGCCTATCTTAAGGGCTGTTAGCACCCATCAGCCATGGGCCCTAGGGCCTTGTCTAAACATGTCCAAACAATCCAAACGTCCAGTGGCCCAAGAGAACTACCACCACCATTAGGCCCCCACAACCTTGCCCCAGCTTGGGAGATGAGTTAGAGAAATTGTTTGAGCATCCTTGGCCTAACAATGTCAACACAGCTACTACTCCTCCCATCCTCCGGTTCCTTCCTGTAAATTGTATAGGACTATTACATCTATATATATTCACAGTACATCTGCTATTTGTGACTTTTCTACTTATCCCCGGCGGTGTTTGCCAAAATGAAGCACTTTACACGCAGGCCTGTCATCTCCCGCCTCTATGATATAAAGATTAGGAGCCGCAGAGACGGCAGGATCCAGATATTGAACTAATTTTTCTTTATTACGGCTCTAATCATCATTTTATAGGATTAACCTGACTCATTTTACTGCTGCCATAAAGCGAGATGCTGAAAATACCTGAACACGGAGATGTGGAGACATTTCAGAATTACTTAACCCCGTGTCCTCAAGATTTGGCAGCCATTTAAAATCTGCCATTATCTCTGTATAAATGTGAGGTTCACAGAAGTGAAGAGGTCGCAGGATCTCACCTGGTCTCCTCTTCCATTACCGGACGGAGTGAAATGTAATTTTATCTGACAAATCATAATTAAAACAGAAATCATGGCGGCTTCAGTTCACGGCGTATCATCTGCTCAAACTAAATGGGTTTGACATTATAGAATAACTCTTGCGTCTCCTACATCACGGCTCTGACATAGCCTTCTGGAAATGGAAAAAAAAATCATTATCAGTTCTGTCCTGATATGGACACCATCAAAGCTTCCACATGATATCAACCAGACGTTCCACTGGCCTGAGAGGTAAACATGGTCAGATCAAGGTTAATGGAGACCCCATTGTACAGTCCTGGTCCACTTTAGCTCCTGTGCCATGACTTGCTGAAAGCAGAAAGACTCGCATGACCGCCGAGACCAATCACTGGCTGCAGCGATCACTGGTGAGGGGCGGGTAATGTCATTCAGATATGTCATCAGTCCATGCCAGGGACTGCTGAGGCCAGCAATTGATCTCTTCAGTCATGTGAGCCCCAGCATGGTAGATAAAGGGAACCAGGCCTGTACAATGGAGCATCAGGATATGGTGGGTATGACTTTTTTTGTTTTACACCCTCCCCGGCAGCCCCTGAGTTTCCTATGATTCCTGGACAACCCCTTTAAGGTCCATGTACACAGTATTTTTTCTTGGCAATGTAGACCTGTAGACATAGACATGTATGTTGTCTCCATGGAGCAATGTATTCTCTCCTACTTCTAGGGTAGATACAACAGAAATACAGATGCAGTCTATAGGCCATCAATATCGTGGGGGTCCAGCTCTCAACAACAGCGCCAATCCGCGCCGCGGCCTCTTCAGTATTCGAAATGGTTCACACTTCCAAATTCCAGGTGTTAGGTTTGCCAGGTGTCCCATTCACATCCTATCCAACAATTTGGGTCAAAATGTAGCAAAAATATAATTTGTTAAATGTATTTACCATGATCTCTGTCCCTCCATTACTCAGTGTGCGTAAACCTCTCTGACATTAAAGCGATAACACAGAGACAAGACAATAAGCGGCAGCAGGAACATGGAAAGCGGTCACATAAACGCCAGTTGTTGCTAAAATAACATCTCTAAGAAGATATTTTGGTCTTCGGATCCACCGTCCTACTAAAAATCAGTTGTATGTATATAGCACATAAGAAGAATTGCTCATTGTGTAGTTACATTGGTTAGAAGGTGTCTCAATGGCCTGTGAGTTATACTAAAAGGGTCTGCATGGCCTCAATCTGGGTCACGGTCCTCTTATAATCACAGCCAGGTGTCCTGATGATGGGACCTCCATCGATCATTAGACAAAGTGTTCAGTCCCCAGCATCGTCACCACAGGAGAAAAATCGATCGTCGGTCCAGGTAATGTGCAGGCATGTTGGGTCCTCCAGTGTGGGAGACACTCTTTGGAGCTGCTCTCCTCTCTGGCTGGGGGTCCAACCACTGGGATCTTCAGCAATCGGGAAAATGGGGGACTGAAAGTTGGTGGACTAGGTCTCCTTCCACACCAGGAGTTATCAACAATTGCTCAAGTACAGCAAAGTTTCTGCAGTGTCTTGTGTGATCCCGTAGAATGCTCTGCAACCTTCTAACAGCGTCAGAGAAGACACAACAGTCTCCTTGTTCACAGACGGGTTGCACTAAGCTCACACGGGTCCTAATTCACACCACTAGCTTTAAGGTAAAGCCAGGACGGACACGAATGACCACTGATGGGTGGCCGCAACAGTCAGAAAGATTAGTTCGGAAGGAAGGTGTGGGAAAGCCTGCTTTTATAGGAGACTTTCCAGCCCCGGTTGACTACCAGGCCACTGTGACTACAATACCGCTTTCTGCACAGACAATAGAATAAAAGAATAATCAGCGCCGTCTTTCCAGAAAATGCTAGATTGGGACAACTCCGCAGCAAAATACGTAAAATGGCAATGACACAAAATACTGAGTGTAGTAAAGAGTCATTACCATCAGTGCAAGGCGTAGAAATACACAATGAAATGCCTCACAGTTACGGTATACAATCAGGACATGGCACATGAAGAGCATATAAGATGGTGTGGATGCAAGCCTTAACTAGTTGGCTGTTCTCCAGTAGTCTGGTGGATTGGTGTTGGAGGGCCATTGTTCACACTACACGGGCAGGTTTGACTTTGGCGCAGTGTGATATGGTTCCATTTACTCTAGCCATTGTTACTTAGCTTGTACTGCAGATTTGGTATGTGTTACACACACTGACAGTGTGTCCATGAAGCTTTCATATGTCATTTCCCGCTATAGTATATACATGGGCCTTTCGCTAATCCTGCCCGATAATAATACGACTCCACAAACAATGGAGAGGATCTACCCCCTCGATCCCACATTTGCAGCATTATGATAATTGCTTTGTATGATACGTGTCCCAGCACTGCCTGAAAGAGCGACCACGACTCATCGCACCACGTCAGCCTCTTGTCAGTCCTAGCGATGACATCCCACACATTGCATGCAGTAATACACAGAGGAGCCTATTAAATCCAGCCATTTATCCCTCAGAATTATTCACATTACCAGACAGCGGCTGGCTGCAACTCCCAATGAGCAAGGAAATATTTTCTTCCTTTAACTAAACAATCCGTGTCGGAACAATTAGGGATTTCTACAGATAAACCTCCTGGAATGGCAGAGCCGCGTCTCTCATTGTGTGAATGTTAATGACCAATTAAGGGAACGCGGTGGCAGAAATTGTAGAAACTAATTTATTGTCATGAAGTATACGACGGCCGTAATAGTAATCCGTGACTTCTAAGTGACCAGTGGTAATGAAGGGTAGGTGGGGGTGTGGTGGCGGCACGGCTGGTGGAGTATAGCGGTGCCAGGGGCAGCACTCTGCCTCAGCCGGGGTATTTAGTTATAAGAGTGGGGGAGGAAAATGAAGATTTACCCCAAACAATGGAAACAACTAGTGAAGATAGAAGTGCAAATAGTATACCAGCTACTATACACGGAGGATGTTAAAGGGAATGTTAAAAACGCAATCCAATCTGCCGGCAGTGTGCTATATGGCAGGGGGAGCTTGCGTTATTACCAAGTTATCTCACCAATGCGGAGAGCCTCCATACATAATCATACATAGGTGGCCATGTGGGGCTACTGCGGCTAGCACTCATCTACCTCCTGTGGCCTCTTTTCAGTCACGGTGTTGCCACGAGGACACTGCCCCCTTCAGGTCACCTGGAATTCCACCGGCGGAGAAAGGGCACACGTAACACCTGGCTGGTAGTTGTGATATAGCAGATCTTTATAGGGTCGATGAGCGACATGCTGGGGGATACACGGCCTGGTGTGCAAGTGAACCGACTGAGATCTAGGCGGAGGTGTCCCTCTCCTCTCTACAAGTTGTCCATATGTCTCTCCCAGCTCGCCCGGCTTCACTAGATGTTGTTTCCTCCAAGCAACAAGTGGCCCTCCTGCGTGTACAAACCATCTTCATCTCACCCTTTACAAATCGTGGCAATGACCCTTAAATGGGCCCACGTTACCCGATATGCAGATACTGTCATATAAGATGATCCTGATAAACAACGCATGGAAGAGGAATTTGAGGGGGGGCTTCCATTTCCGCCCGTCGGCTTTCCAGCACAGCTTTCACCCTCTGACTAGGTTCTGATGATTGGTCCTAATCTTTAGGCCATTTCGCACCGTGGGTCCTGCACCTGGATCAGCAGAGAAATCCAT
The DNA here is from genome assembly GCA_947044405.1 of Leptodactylus fallax. NCBI lineage: Eukaryota > Metazoa > Chordata > Amphibia > Anura > Leptodactylidae > Leptodactylus > Leptodactylus fallax. Next base: position 2,609,679 of record CAMRHE010000292.1, on the reverse strand, counting down.
GGAAAGATGGATCCTGCTTTGATCACTGCCTCCTATTTCTCCTATAAAGGGTGGAATTTGGATGTTTGAGGCGGAATACCCAAAGTGTAGTAGAGCAAATCATCAAATTTCTGACACTCTCACTTTTTACATCTGATAATTCAGAATATTTGATAATCCAGCAGTTACTGCAAGCAGCAATACTGGGAAACGCTACTATGGGGAAAAGCACATGGTAACCATATTAGCAGTTAGTCCTGGCACTATGTGGTTCCTAAAATTACAGTTTAGTGCGCCAATGTGCACATATCCTTATTTTACCAGTCTATACAGTAGAGATTCGGAAGTTCCTTCTAACCTTGCACATACTGCGTAAACATGAAATATGGCTATACTAAAGCTGATATGTCACCGACAGCCGCTAATCTTCAAAGAACTACAAAGAAATGTCTTAGAAATGTCGCCACTGTTATAAATGACCAGGGGGATCTTTTTCTGTGGACACACTGCCCCCTAGTGGTAGTTTCTAGACTGCATTCAATTCAATTAGAGCCCAGAGTTTTATGTGCTCGGATTAAAGGTAATTTTAGCTATAAATTCTAGTATAACATATGGATGAAGATTTTCTGTATGCGCGGACATTTCAGATTATGTTCGGGAAGAGGTTTGCATAGGTTATCCTGTAATACATAGACAAGCCGGGTCCACCATAGCGAGAGCTGATGCTTGATATTGACTCTCTGGTTTGGCTTTTAGTGCGGCATACTGGGCAGGAAAGTCATCTCTTCTGGGCTATTTTGCCAAGGAAAGGAGAGCCCCCTAGTGGCCCTCAGCTCTGCCACAAAAGGACTATGCTAAGCCTTTTCTCTAAATCCAGAAGACTAACAAGTGGCCATGGTTTGATTCCTAAAGCAAAATCTTTAAAGAAGCACTCCCCTTTTTTTGCCCTTCCTTTTGAAAATGAGCCTTTGTGTAGCGTAACGTTACTAAATAACTTACTAGCAGCTTTATTGTGAAGTTATGTGCTCCCCTCCGGAGCACTGATCTCCTCGCTGCTTCTCTGATGCACAAGGTGACATTCAGTTCAGATAGACTTGAATCGTTGGGGCCATTCACATAAGGAATTTAGAGAGGAATTTTAAGTGGTTCCTCTTCAAATTCTGCCTGAGCCTCGGGACGCGGGTTCTGCGGCTGAATCAGCTGCTGGGTCTGCGGCAATCTTATGCAAGACACTTCTTTATTCAGAAACATCCATTGCCTCCCATTAAAAACAACAGCCAGAGCTTGGAGCTGATTTAGAGGCAGAATTGGCCTTAAAATGAGCTCCAAATTTCTCCATGTGAACGGCTCCTTTGTAAACCTCCTGTTCCTACAGGAAATACTGTGTGCATCAAAGAAAAAAGGAGGTCAGTGCTTCAGAAGGGAGCATATAACTTCACAATAAATCTGTCAATAGGTTATTTAGTAACATTACACTACACACTGGCTCATTTTCAAGCAGTGGCCGGGGAGGACAAAAAAATTGTTACTAGAGTGCTGCTGTAAGGGAGCCCCACGGTGCAAAAATCAACAGCAGCAAAGAGAGTGAAATATGGGAAGGTTATGACTATGATGGCCATTACTCTGCCCCAGGGGTCTTCTCCTCCCTTCTATGGACTTATATATTTCTCTATGGTAGAGATGGAAGGTGTTACTCCCTTTACTACTTCTATATCTGGGTTCTCTGTTTTTTCCCCATGCTTTACCCTGCAGCTCTGCTTGCTCAATTTCCCTCCTGTGTTTTTCCTCACGCTCAGTGCATATGGAGCCGATTTTCATTACAGCAATGACAGAATGAAGCAAACACCAGTGTAAAAAAAATAGATAATTGCTATATGTACACTGAGCCAAATGAGCCTTAGCGGGAAATAGGGACTCGCCGATTAAAGTGTGGTCAATGTGAATTGTCACTGATCTGCCAGGGGTCTCCACGGTTAGATAGGTCTCGGAGTTGCACATTAATAAGTGAACCCTGCATAATTTAATCTTGTCACTTACAGTTCCCAAGCCGTACTAGTGTAATGAAGAGCCATAAAAAGCCCTCCGTGATTTATTTCAATTCCTTGCCAAGGCAAATTTATTTTCCAATATCTCATTGTTAAGCTATTTAGGGGTGAAGTTTACATTAGTGACACATTTAGTATCTCAAAGAGTGAATTCTCTCAACCATGTAATAAAAGCTTCGCCTACAGTCACAATCTCATTGCTGGCATCTATTCAGCCTCATCTTGTGTCTGCCCCCTTGTGGCCAAGTCCTAAAATGCCAAACTCAAGGCCACAAAGTGAATGTCAATAGTCCTGACGATACAGAGATGGGCAATGATCAAGTACCTTGCCCCGTGAATCTTTAGCGTCTGCATAGCAAATACTGTTATGAATCTATCAAGGAGACCTGTGCAAATATTTTATAGGTGGCGTAAACCGAATGTATATTTGACTATAGATAGGGCTGCTATTAGGGATTTCAGTCCCATACGGGCAAATTTTGTGCCACCCAATGCCCTGTCATCAGGGCCGTTTTAACATATTGGTGAACCCAGTGCAAAAGTTTCCTAAGTGTGCCCCTGCCCCCATCACCACCAGTTAGAAATACCTGACCTGCACAAATTATAATGCCCCCTCAATGGCCCCCACATAGTATAATGCCCCTCAGTGGCCCATCACACAGTCACATGCCCCTGCATGCATCACACTGTAACCTGCCCCCCCCCCCCGGCACCTCAGACATTATATTATAATGTCCCCCTCCAGGTTACCCCACAGTTTCATGTCCCCCTCTCCCACCAGGTTGCCCCCACAGTGATGTCACTATGTTGCTCTTCCTGCTCCTAGTCAGCCTCACACATAGAGCTCTATGAAGGGGGGATGAAGGAGTGAGATTTTCCTGCCAATTGGTTAATTAATTTATTGTCTCATTCTGTGCACTCCTAGCCTCTTACCTTCAATTTAGCAGTGCTAAAATAGTTTAGAGCAGTAGAGTGTAACATCAACAATTATTTGAGTGTCTTTTCTATCTTCATAGACTAAAATGGATAAAATAACTGCCTGAAAAATGTAGAAGAAAACAGATTTCTTTAATAAGATATATTACAAAGTGTCTTCTACTCACCTGTATTATTCATTTATGAAAAACTGTTTATAACTGGAGGTCCACTTTAAGGTACGTCTCTATATCTGCTGGGGACAACCATACTTTTGTTACAGGCAAATGCACCACATGAGGTTTTGAGACTAAATTACCCATAACCTAAAGATAATCTCATAGTAGAGAAAGCTTTTAAAGAGATTGTACTTTGCTGCAATGTTTTATATTGCCCCAGTGCGTAATATATGATGCATTAAAGTAATAAAAATACATAAAAAAATGTAAAAAAAAAAAAAAAAAAATACACAAAAATTTCAATTTCCGAAATTCCACTTTCATACCTGACCTCAAGACCGCAGGATTTGCATGTCCCTGCTCCGATGCCTAGACCTCGGCTAACACCCTTTGATCTCTGGTTCAGAAGGATCATATACTAAACATTAAGAGCTATTAAGGAACATGCAGGAACCTTCGTCTTAAGAAGCTTTTACTGCTTACAGTGGAGGCTTTTATCCCTTTTACTGACCACCATAAGTAAAATGGATTAACCCTTTAAATGAGGGGAAAATCATCAAATGAATGCGTCCAACGTGTCCGCAATAAAATAAAAGCAAGGTGTGTTGTGCAAATCAGAAAATAACAAGAGTTTATATATTGCAAAAAAAATTTTTATTTTTTTTTTTTATAAGAAATGCTGCTGAGGAGTTGATCCGGAGTTCATTAACGTCTCTGGCGCGGAGCAGGAACACATGTTTTGGATGAAATACACACTGCAAAGAATAGAAAGGACTCTGGCGCATAAAGCTCAGGAAATGATGGGATTCCATTCTTTCCACATAACACAACACTTCCAGGAGGCACGTGACAAGATGGAGATTGCACGGCGGTCAGTGTGACACGTCATCATATAAATTGTGGCTTACTCGTCTTAGAGGGGATTAATACATTTCCACAACTAATATTATACTTGGTGTGACCTGGGGCAATAGAGATCTAAGCGTGGATTTCACATTTTCATACGGTTATATGGAGCAGTTTACCTAAATAGGTTCTCAAATATAATGAACCGTCATATGGTGCACAAGTATCTATACCGTACAGCGTCTAATAACAGCTGCCTCCAGTGTCGGACTGAGGTGCCTTTGGCACACCAGATAAAATAATTCTGGGGGTCAATCCTCCAATAATCCCTAGGGAATAGACCACAGTACCCTTTAAATGTGGATGTCTTTTGATGGGCCATTATTGTGTAAGAACCTGGGCCCACGGAGGATCCTCTGGTACTCTGGTGGTCCAGTCTGGCAAAGCGCCATATAGTGATGTCACCACCATAGGCCAGAAAAATAATAGACTGTACGTTAGTATCAAGGTCGCATCATTATTAGAGCAGATCTAGCGAACCGTCCTTGTTGCCCATAGCAACCAATCACAGCGCGGCTTCCATTTTTCAACAGCAGAATATGAAATGAAAGCTGCACTGTGATTGGTTGCTATGGGCAACAAGGACAAATCAGTTTCATTTTCATAGGGGCAGATTTATTAAAATGGTCTAATAGCAAAACTTAGTTGCCCATAGCAACCAATCACAGCGCCGCTTTTATGTTGTATTCTGCACCTGAAAAAAAAGTTGACCTGTGATTGGTTGCTATGGGCAACTAAGAGAGTTTTGCTATAAGACCATTTTAATAAATCTGCCCCATGGTGGTCACAAACCGTCATGTGCCAGGATATCTATGACGCCCCCTTCAGAACACCCTTAGACAGACTCAAAATCAAAATCAGACTCCCCGCCATCGATCATACTGTTACCCTCATTGCTACTCTCCAATATGTGTTCTTAAAGTGATTGTCCAGGAATTGCCGGAAGTAAAACATTAGTGAAAGTGAAAAACATACTTACATATGCCCAATGCTTTGGTGTCCGCTAGCGCACGCCCTTAAATCACCGCCAGAAGTCCTGTGCTGCACGTCACCACCAACCGGTGACCTCAACTGCCATAGGAAGGTGCTGTGATTTTCAGGTAGAACTATTTAAAGGGATTGTGCCATTACAGACACACATCGCCTATCCACAGGGTAGAGGATAAGTGTCTGAATGCTGGAGCCCACAGGGTTAGGCTCCTGAACACTTCAGTCCCAGCCGTCATATAAAGTGAATGGAGCGTTGGCCATGCAAGTGCACTGGCACTTTATGCACAGGAAGGCTTCAGGGGGACTTCTGCCCACCATAATCCTGATCAATGGGGGTCCCAGCAATCGAACCACCATTGATCTGACATTTAACCTATAGATAGGGGTTAAGTGTCTGTAATGGCACAACCTCTTTAGGGGCCGTTCCGTCGCTTATTGTTGTAAGGCCACATGAAGGAGGCAACAACTAGCAAGGCCAGGTGAGCTGGAAGAGCCATATGATCTGCTTGCAACATGGAGAGGAACACTTACGCCTAAGAGTCAGCTAGTCCCAAAGGCAGAGCACAGCGGCATACTGGCCATGGAGTGTGGCAATGGCCGACCGGAAACTGCGGCAAGATCGAGCAGGACAGATGGATATCTTATTTCTCTGTCAGAGACATATGCTGTATATTCCCTGAAGTGTATTCTTGTTTGTGCTTGCCCAGGCTTACTTTTTCTATCTGACTATGCTGCAGAATACAGATATTTCAGGATTTTACATGCAAGCTCAGTCATTTTTGTAGGTTTGTTTTGTCCCATTCGAGTTAACAGAACAGAGACAAGTGTGGAAGTGTAAAGAGGCCGCAGTGCTTGTCCGAGTGCCCCTTGTAACCCCTGATCAGTGTGGGTGCAGAGTCTGAACCACATCAATTTGATATTGCCTATGTTAAGAGTAGGTCACAAGGGTGTACTATAGGGGATGAAAAAGCATCAGTCACCTCGGCCCTAGTGTCTGAGGACAGACTGAAAAAGCAACAAAATCTGTGAAGCATGCAGTACGGTGCTGCAAATTTAGGTATAGTAAGTCGCACCTCCACCTATTCCCAACCATGACCCTTTCTGCCGACACATAGTACAATGCCCCTTTTTTCCCTATCATGCTCCCTGTGGTGCCCACACATTATAATGTCCCCTCCTATTGCCTCCACAGCAAAATGCACAAAAAAAAAAAAAATACTCATCTATCCCCGAACTCTAAGAGTCCAGTCCAATCTTTGCAGCCAGCAGCGTAGGAGTAGCAGGTGCAAAGTAGTGATGGCACTAGATCGCCTGCTTCAGAGCTATCACAAGGAGAGACAGGTGCCTAATGGTGAAGTAGGGAGCAGTGTACTCACGTTGAAGTTGTGACATACTTCCCACCATCTGGGACAGTACCAAGAATCCAGGACTATCCCGCTGAATATGGGACAGTTGGGAGTTCCAACTGGGTGCATAAAATGACACCAGTATTATAAACATCACATAATAGGTGAAGTCTGTCCCAGTTATAGATTTTTGCATTGGGATCCAGTTACACCTCTTGGGTCATGGATCTGAACTTGCCCCCAACCTGTACAGGTGCCTAGAAAGCTGGTGAAGCTTCTGTCTCTATCTAGGCTATCGATTAACACTAGTCTAAGGATTCCCTCTTCATGTCATTCCCTGGCATATCGGTAAGGGTTCAGCAGAGGTGATCCCTCTCTCTAAATTTATGAGTCACCAGCTTTTTCTCTGCAGCTGGGGGTTGTCAAGCCCCCCACATAAACCAGGCCTGGCATCTGTGTAAGAATTTGGGTGGCAGTACAAGCCTGGCTTTGTATGCTAAGCACACTCTAGGTAACCAGTAAGAAGCGAGCAGTGTCTAGGCAACACAGAAAACTTTTCCATCTCGCCACTTTTTTTTTTTTTTTTCTGGGCAAAAAATGGAAGAAAACAGTTAAACCCACGGCATGTTGATGCATATTACTCAGAGAACCTGACTGTAGTTTTCCATGAATTCCTGAGCTCGGTGTCAAAGCCAGACCAGTCTGCAGCCGTACAAACACTAGAGGCCTTTCACAGAGGATTTTCTCACAAGTTGTAATGAAGAGAGACATCCTTCGTGAATATCCAAAGGCTTCCATTGTGAGACACGGCCTGCATAAGACATGTCAGTGTAAGACGTGGAAATAACTTATTCCTTGCCGGAGACATTAATAACAGGCCGCCTCATGGCCTCGTGATAATGAGAGGCCTCCATTCATTAAGTGCTTAAAGGGGAACCACTCAAGGCCTCCCCCTTTCATTTCACATGTGGTTCGCCTTTAAGAGGGAATTAGTACTAAAACACACATTAGCATTAATTAGGTCTTAATAACGGCGCTATTCTTGGGAATACGTCTCCAGTTGGTAAGATAAACACAAGGACAAATGGTCTTCAAGCCGCGTGTACAGGCCAGAGGTAATTTCTAACCAAAGGAACCATTATGGTCGGATATGTCTTGATTTTCTACCATCAATGGACAATCAGGCATGATTAATCCATGCACAAATCAATTATATACACTGGCGCCCATTATTTCTACTTTCTAGACCAAAGCAACATAGCTAGAGTTGTCTGTTACTATCATGTACCAGAAATGTAGGGTCTGCTTGGTGGTGGTTAGACTGGGGTGAGGAGTCTAAGGCTCCAAGAACACAGGCAAACCAATACATACATCAGTCGGATTTCCCAGTCCGAACCTAGTCAGGAGACTAGGTCTCCTCGTGGCTCTTCAGTCCTATACATAGTGTGGACAGTAGTGATGAGGATCACTATGATGAAAGGAGTCTTGTCTCCAGACTAGGTTTGGACTGGAAAATCCATCCGATTGATATGCGGGGCATAAAGGATATCCTGATCTTAACCTCTTCAAGGAGGTATGGGCCTTCCAACAGAAGGATCCCTATATTGCAGTCCCAAATTAGGCATGGACTGGTGTTCCTAGTGCTGTTGAGGTTGTAGCATATTCAGCTATGAAGTCTTCACTAGGATAGCGATCAGAACGTGATAGGCCAGAAGATGGGAGCAAAGTCAAGAACCAGGAGTAGAATAAGAGGTACCAGACTAATAACCACAAGGGCGATATCCAGGTCCAGCGCACATATCAGAATATAATCGTAGTGTTATAGGAACTGGAAAACCTGAAAAAAATGCCAATGGAAGGTCAACCAGCTCATCAATTTAAAGAGAACCTGTGTCAAGTCAATTTGGGACACTGAACCACCCACATTTCCTTAAGGACCGTTAATATCCCAGAAAACCCTATTGTAACACTGTGCATTAAAAAAAATATCCTTTAGAGCCCATGCACACGACCGAGGATGCAGCAGAATGACACATGGAGTAACATCTGAGTATATTCCATTACGCACTTACCTCTGTGGTGGCTTCCAATCCGTTCTGTTCCGATGAAAAGGAGGAGGATAGGACCTGCTCTATTTTCATGGAAACAAAACAAACCATCAGACTCCCCCTCGGATGGCACACTTGGACGAGGTGCATGGAGATTTATACTTACCTAGAGAGGAGGACAATAAGTCTCTTTGGACGCGGGGAAACCATAGCAGTACACCTTGACCTCACTGCACATTCACCAAGGTGCTAGGAAAGCATAAAGTTTTTTTTTTTTGTTTGTTTTTTTTTTTTTAAATGTGGGTAAGGACTTCATTAGAACAGGGTTATTTGGGGCACTAAACCATCATAAGCAGCTGTGGGTGGCGTAATATCTCAAATTGCTATGTTTAAATCCAGGCAAGAGAATCTAGCTACTTCCTCCCTCACTGGGGACACCCCAGAAATACATTTCTGTGCATCATTGTGAATAATTGCCAGGAAGACCTAAGAGAGGGAGCTGGGAAGAACCTTTGTGTGCCTAATAACATTAGGAAACTATCCCACTGTGACTTTACAGAGATGTTAGTGGGTAAAATATCTACTACAAGACCACCACCCATCTTGTACCAGGAACAGCACTTTGAGCCGCCAGGGCCTGGGTGCAACTGCTGCTCGGCACCCACTGTGTCTACACATCAATCTCTTTATGGTATGTTCACGTGATGTCATTTGGCCAATCTCTCATTCAGTTTTAGTAGTGTCCCTTTAAATTTCATATCCTACCCGTTATGTGCACCTTCTATACAATCCCTCATTTACACCCCGGGCTTCTTCTTTCCTCATTTACACCACTGTCACTTTCTGCTACTTCTTGAATTTGCGACTATAATGACGTTTAATGAAGACCACAACCCGTGCTCTTGGTATAAGCTGGGGCTTCAGGTCGCACATGGGCAGTAAAATGGTTAACTTTTTGTATTTTAAACATATTTTCGATGATTTACGCCGTGCAGTTTTCAGTCATTCTTTGGCTCCTCGGTGTAATTTCAGCGCAGCCGTTCCATGTATGATTCCTGATGCTTTACAGCTGTACGAGATACAATTTTTGGCTCTGGTTTTTGCTTATTCTGGCTCTCATTAAGATTTTCTTTGCCTTCCCATTTTAAGGGGATACAATTCCCTCTCTCCTGCACAACATTTCTATTTTTCCACACAGTAATCCAAAAAGTTGTCTCATTTGCACAGATTGTCGCTGAAGAAAACAGTCTCCAAGTCGCCCAAATGTTTTAAAAATTAAAATTTTAAAGGCGATTTCACATGATAGATATGGATGAAATACTGGGGTGTGGTAAAGGTCTGGCCGCTGGGTCAGCAACCAATTCCTAACACAAAGGGACGCCCCCTTTCAACTTTGCTATGAAACAGTCGTGACCGAGCATGTGCAACACAACATTCACTTGGGATATTAAAAAAACTCAAAGGTCTGAATGTCCAAACCCCACAGATCAGATCTAGTCATACGAGAGCAATGTTTATGATGGGAAAGTTAAAGAAATTGTCTTTTAATATGCAAATGAGCTCTTTGGAGTAACGGGGGTGCTGCCATTGCTCCAAAAAGGTTGCATGCATAGGGAGAGATAGATGAAGTTTTCCTTTATACCTTCACTATTGGATACAATCCTATACACCCTAATGTGACTTCGGCCTAGATAAAATATTTGCTTTGCCTGATGTTTGGCAGAAAATAAAATGCCAATAAAACAGCTAAAAAGTCCCATATGGAGAAGATCATATCATCTACTGAGAGATCGGGAGAAACACTTTATGGTGCCTAGAAAAATCATCTGCGCAGCATACATAGACAGTAAATGCACAGATGACAAAAAGTCTTTACACATACCAGTCTATAGGCTGCCATAACACTCATCAGCCATGAATTGTTTAATCGTCCAGGATTACAAAAACCTTGCATCCAAAACAACCAGCATATCACCCCAGCCCTGCAAATAGATAAGCTGGGGTCTGGTGAGACTAACCTATCTATCTGCAGGGCTGGGGTGATATGCTGGGTCTGGTGACACTAACCTATCTATCTGCAGGGCTGGGGTGATATGCTGGTTCTGGTGACAGTAACCTATCTATCTGCAGGGTTGGGGTGATATGCTGGTTCTGGTGACACTAACCTATCTATCTGCAGGGCTGGGGTGATATGCTGGTTCTGGTGACACTAACCTATCTACTTCAGGGCTGGGGTGATATGCTGGGTCTGGTGACAGTAACCTATCTATCTGCAGGGTTGGGGTGATATGCTGGTTCAGGTGACACTAACCTATCTATCTGCAGGGTTGGGTTTAGATGCTGGTTCTGGTGACACTAACCTATCTATCTGCAGGGCTGGGGTGATATGCTGGTTCTGGAGACACTAACCTATCTATCTGCAGGGTTGGGGTGATATACTGGTTCTGGTGACACTAACCTATCTATCTGCAGGGCTGGGGTGATATGCTGGTTCTGGAGACACTAACCTATCTATCTGCAGGGTTGGGGTGATATACTGGTTCTGGTGACACTAACCTATCTATCTGCTGGGCCAGGGTGATATGCTGGGTCTGGTGACACTAACCTATCTATCTGCAGGGCTGGGTGATATGCTGGTTCTGGTGACACTAACCTATCTGCAGGGCTGGGGTGATATGCTGGTTCTGGTGACACTAACCTATCTATCTGCAGGGCCGGGGTGATATGCTGATTCTGGTGACACTAACCTATCTATCTGCAGGGCTGGGGTGATATGCTGGGGCCTCTGACAGTAATCTATCTATCTGCAGGGCTGGGGTGATATGCTGGTTCTGGTGACACTAACCTATCTATCTGCAGGGCTGGGGTGATATGCTGGTTCTGGTGACACTAACCTATCTGCAGGGCTGGGGTGATATGCTGGTTCTGGTGACACTAACCTATCTATCTGCAGGGCCGGGGTGATATGCTGATTCTGGTGACACTAACCTATCTATCTGCAGGGCTGGGGTGATATGCTGGGGCCTCTGACAGTAATCTATCTATCTGCAGGGCTGGGGTGATATGCTGGTTCTGGTGACACTAACCTATCTATCTGCAGGGCTGGGGTGATATGCTGGTTCTGGTGACACTAACCTATCTGCAGGGCTGGGGTGATATGCTGGTTCTGGTGACACTAACCTATCTATCTGCAGGGCCGGGGTGATATGCTGATTCTGGTGACACTAACCTATCTATCTGCAGGGCTGGGGTGATATGCTGGGGCCTCTGACAGTAATCTATCTATCTGCAGGGCTGGGGTGATATGCTGGTTCTGGTGACACTAACCTATCTATCTGCAGGGCTGGGGTGATATGCTGGTTCTGGTGACACTAACCTATCTGCTGGGCTGGGGTGATATGCTGGTTCTGGTGACACTAACCTATCTATCTGCAGGGCTGGGGTAATATGCTGGGTCTGGTGACACTAACCTATCTATCTGCAGGGCTGGGGTGATATACTGGTTGTGGTGACAGTAACCTATCTATCTGCAGGGCTGGGGTGATATGCTGGGTCTGGTGACAGTAACCTATCTATCTGCAGGGTTGGGGTGATATGCTGGTTCAGGTGACACTAACCTATCTATCTGCAGGGTTGGGTTTAGATGCTGGTTCTGGTGACACTAACCTATCTATCTGCAGGGCTGGGGTGATATGCTGGTTCTGGAGACACTAACCTATCTATCTGCAGGGTTGGGGTGATATACTGGTTCTGGTGACACTAACCTATCTATCTGCTGGGCCAGGGTGATATGCTGGGTCTGGTGACACTAACCTATCTATCTGCAGGGCTGGGTGATATGCTGGGTCTGGTGACAGTAACCTATCTATCTGCAGGGCTGGGTGATATGCTGGTTCTGGTGACACTAACCTATCTGCAGGGCTGGGGTGATATGCTGGTTCTGGTGACACTAACCTATCTATCTGCAGGGCCGGGGTGATATGCTGATTCTGGTGACACTAACCTATCTATCTGCAGGGCTGGGGTGATATGCTGGGGCCTCTGACAGTAATCTATCTATCTGCAGGGCTGGGGTGATATGCTGGTTCTGGTGACACTAACCTATCTATCTGCAGGGCTGGGGTGATATGCTGGTTCTGGTGACACTAACCTATCTATCTGCAGGGCTGGGGTGATATGCTGGTTCTGGTGACACTAACCTATCTATCTGCAGGGCCGGGGTGATATGCTGATTCTGGTGACACTAACCTATCTATCTGCAGGGCTGGGGTGATATGCTGGGGCCTCTGACAGTAATCTATCTATCTGCAGGGCTGGGGTGATATGCTGGTTCTGGTGACACTAACCTATCTATCTGCAGGGCTGGGGTGATATGCTGGTTCTGGTGACACTAACCTATCTGCAGGGCTGGGGTGATATGCTGGTTCTGGTGACACTAACCTATCTATCTGCAGGGCCGGGGTGATATGCTGATTCTGGTGACACTAACCTATCTATCTGCAGGGCTGGGATGATATGCTGGGTCTGGGGACACTAACCTATCTATCTGCAGGGCTGGGGTGATATGCTGGTTCTGGTGACACTAACCTATCTATCTGCAGGGCTGGGGTGATATGCTGGTTCTGGTGACACTAACCTATCTGCTGGGCTGGGGTGATATGCTGGTTCTGGTGACACTAACCTATCTATCTGCTGGGCCAGGGTGATATTCTGGGTCTGGTGACAGTAACCTATCTATCTGCAGGGCTGGGGTGATATGCTGGTTCTGGTGACACTAACCTATCTATCTGCAGGGCTGGGGTGATATGCTGGTTCTGGTGACACTAATCTATCTATCTGCAGGGCTGGGGTGATATGCTGGTTCTGGTGACACTAACCTATCTATCTGCAGGGCTGGGGTAATATGCTGGGTCTGGTGACACTAACCTATCTATCTGCAGGGCTGGGGTGATATACTGGTTGTGGTGACAGTAACCTATCACCCCAGCCCTGCAGATAGATAGGTTAAAGTAAACATATTTGGAGTGCTTTCACACAAACTATGAAGATAATGCCGGAGTATTCTTTATACAACTCCCTTTGCTGGCCTTACACATCAGCCAATCGGCTATGCAAATATCTCTTCACAATGAATGACGGCTGTCTGACTGTACTGGATATTTTCAGCTTGCAGTCATCCAAAAATATCAGTATTTAGCATGATTGCTTGTGTGTGTTTTAATAAAAACTGTCCTCCGATAAGACAGTTTAGTTATTAAAGGGGATGTCCTGGTAGTACAGGACCTGGAGATTCTGGGCTAGTTCAGAAGCAGTACCCAGACCCCAGGTTGCTCCCCCACCACTAGTCTGGCAGACTATAGTAAAGCTAGCCCCCATAGCACAGGTAAAAATAGAGCAAAGTGTTCCAGGATCTGGGTGATAGTTTTGATCGTATGATCCAGGGTCAGGACCAGTTGAGAACCTCCAGGTCCAGGAAAAATCCAAGGCGGAAGTGAGCATAATAAAACTCCTAGGACAGCCCCTTCAATATTGATGGCGGATGGTGAGTGTATGGTATCGGTAATTCATGTTGGAAGGACAGTATTATAGCAATAGGATGTCACTTATAGGGCAGCAAGCGATATCACTATAGATATCACTTGCATTACCATTTACGACGTGGCTCAACCCACAGTCAGACCAGAGGTTACCGCAGGAGCTCCAGGTATTACAAGGATAGGATGGGGCTACATTACGTCCCTGTAAAAGAGGCCAAAAAATTATACAAATTAAAATCTATATTAAGCCCAGCGCAGCATAGAGAATGCAAAACTTGGCAGCCAAACAGCAGAGACATCTGGAAGACGAGCTCTGAGAAGAGAGTGTGTTATCTGCCATCATAGCTGCAGGCAGAACCGTATAGCTTACTGCACTGGGCGGAAAAATGGGAGGAAGAAGGGCTTATAAAAACAGGGCTAGAGGAATTACTAGAAATCTTGGACACCAAAGCCACCACATGTCTGTTACTCCTTCGCTCTACCCCCAACAGTACAATATAATAGCCAAAATACACTGTAGTCAGTGGCCCGATGGAAGTATACATGTCCAGAACCCATCAATGGACCTCATGAGGGACGTAATAATATACAGGCAGTGTTGAGGACCTGTGAAAATAGACAGTCTTTGCTTCACTTCCCTTTAAGACTTCTCCCGTGCTGCACCTATTGCGGTGAACTCACTGCCCTGATCACACTAGCTGATTTTGCAGGCGGCCATGACCACGCGGCGGCCTCTTCTATCATTAGGGCATATGGAAGCAGCTGACCCGATGGGGCAAACTTTAACTCCTTACAGGGAATTTGTCAGGTCCAAAATGCCTCCCCGGATAACAGTACCATGTAGAGAAAATCATCCTTTTATGGATATTCAAATCAGTCTGCAAGTGTAACGGGGCGGAGCGGGATTTGGCTGCAGATAGCTGGACGTGCTCAGACTCTTCTCTAGAATCGGTGCCCAATGTTTTCCTTTAGCTGTGATTCCCATTTTTAGCCTCTGTTTGTAGGAAAATCTTGTAAATCAAGCCCCTTCCCCGATGCACTTGCTTAACCATAGAGAGATGATTATCTCTGCAGTCTGTGGCCACAAAGGTAGGTTCTGCTCCTCTTAAGAAGGCCCTATCATTGGCTTGGGAGGAATTCTGGAACTGACAGACTCCCTTTAGAGAGAGAACCTTAAAGAGGACCTTTCACCAGCTCCACTAACTCTTTACAACCATCAGTAGGCCTTGCTCCACTGATTCCGGTATAGTTGGAATTTTTTCTCTAGCCCCCACCGTTCTTGAGCAATCAGTGTTAGTTTCAGCATCCAATATGGCTCTTTCCTGTCAGGTGGGCGATCCTCAGCTTAAGTAGACAGACAAGGACCACCCACGTGACAGTAGAGAACCTAATTAGCATATTGAATTCTGAAAGCCATGAATTGAGTTATAACAGGGTGATTTGGGACACTAAACCCCAGGTCCATATGGACGTGTCGGTGGTTTAGTGTCCCAAATTGGCTTGACAGATTCCTTTTAAAGGAGAAGAGGTTGAACTGGATGGACGTTCTGTCCGTCCTCAGGCTAACTATGATAGTAAGACGTAGACGCTATGTTACTGGTGGCTGCCAAATGTCGCCCCGAATGGAATATGAATGATGAATAACTGCACATATAAATAATATAAAAGCTCAACATCTGTGAGCAGCTGGCCCAAGTATGTAAGAATAAGAGGAGGATCTTCCCACGATTTCAGTAACAGGACACGAGGATTACAACATGGACTGAGGAACGAGATGTTCTCACTAGTGGTAAAAAATAATATGGTAAACCAACACAAAATAGAACACCATGTACAGTCCCGGTCCCCTTTCCCTCCCATGCTGGGACTTGTGGGCTCACAAGACCACTTAGAACAATCACTGGCCTCAGTGGTCGATGGTGAGGAACTGGTGACGTATGTGAGTGATGTCACCGACCCCTCTCCATTTACCAAGACCTGTGATTGGTCTCAGCGGTCATGTAAAGCCTCTCCACCACCAGCCCGATGAGTCCAGGTATGAACCCACGATACAGCGATCAAATGTTCCAGTTGCCTAAATAAAAATTTAAAAAAATTTAAAAAATTGGTAAAAGTCTGAACATCAGCGTATTTATCTAATGCAATGAACGTGGTGAAAAATAAATAAATGCACAAAAGGAATTAAAAAAAATAAAATAAAAT
The DNA here is from genome assembly GCA_947044405.1 of Leptodactylus fallax. NCBI lineage: Eukaryota > Metazoa > Chordata > Amphibia > Anura > Leptodactylidae > Leptodactylus > Leptodactylus fallax. The sequence goes on along the minus strand of CAMRHE010000292.1, from coordinate 2,593,532 downwards.
AAAATTCAGCTGCAAAAACAAGCTTTAACACAGCTCCAAGATTTTTTTTTTTAAAAGTTATGGGTCTCAGATTTTGGTGAACGTCATAAAAACAACCCCCCCCCCCTCCTAAAATTACAGAATTCAATTTTTTTTTTCACCACACACAAGTTTTTTTGTTTTTTTTTAACAAAACGCTACACAAAACATTACATGTACCCCAAAATGGTGGCATCTAAAAATACAACTTGTCCCACAGAAAACAAGTCCTCCTATGGCTTGGTCAATGGAGGAATTAAAATGAAGGTTTTTGAAATGCAAATATTACAAAAAAAAAAAAAAAAAGGCTGATTCATCCTTAACTGGTGAAGCATCAAAACTTGATGGGCCAAAAGTCAAGAAATGATGAAATCTACAGACGTGGCGGAGACTATGTTGTCATCATCTATCGGTTTCATCAAGATAACTTGTTGGTTTATCTATAGTGGAAAACCACAGAAGACACAACCTAATATCGCAATGAGCGGCAGCAAACGACAAACTCAGCTCTGCGCAACCTAGACACACAGATAAAGAGAGTCCACCCCCTCCCCGAGCATATTTAACCGTCACCACGTTACACAGCACATTATAGCGATAACCATCATACCGTTGTATGTCATGGAGGTCACTTTTGTAGATTTGGAGAAAACCAACTATGAAGTCTTATGTAAATGAGGCAGTTGGTGCACTGGGGGCAGGCCTTCAGCACTGCTCTTGATTCTCAGACCCCTACCATCTCCTGCCCGCGTCACCCCGCACAGTGATCGTCGCACTGCTATGACATCATCCATCCGACTGGAGCAGCAAGGGTGAAGGACCGCCCCCAGTGCACCATCCAGTCTGTCTGGGAAGACATGAAGAGACAGACGGATTGGAGCAAGCAACATCCACAGAAGATCTGTGCTTAGTTCTCCAAGATGGCGGCAGGAACAACCTCCCTGCCCAGTCCTGCCAAAAACTGTCTGCAAGTACTGAGAAGAACTGATAGAAGGCAAAGGGTAAAGGTCACACCAAATATTGATGGGATTTACATTTCTCTTTGTCATTTTGTTAATTGCCAAAAATAATCTATTAACCTTTTCATATCTGTGCAGCGTTATTTTCACACCTGCCTAAAACTTTTCTACGGTGCTGTCTCGGTATTAGTACAGGTTGATGACGTGGTACCATGTGACCGAAGCAGCCCATCACTGGCGAAATGTGGCGTAGATCCACTTGGACTCTGGGGTCCTAAAATATGCACTGGGGTTATCCCAAACTGGGTATTATAGGACTCTATGAACCACAAGAGGAGGATCGCTTTACCAGCCAAGCCTTTACTCAGTCAAGTCCTCATTCGACACTGTATTAAATACTTTAAATAATATATTAATTTATAAAATAACAGTAAAAAGCATTTCTGGGAACTCCTCCTGAGAAAGTAGAATTGCAAAGACAATTTTTTTTTTTTTTTTTTTTTTACATTTACTCTCTAAAAGTGGAATTTAAAAAAAATATCCTTCTTAAAAATGCATCCAAGTAAAGAAATCCCAACTCTTGGCGGAGCTTGGACTCTCGTAGCACATGAAATGGAGAGTAGAGAAAGGTGTAGAAAATATGTACCATTCCAGGAAACGCAGCAGATGAGTGTTCATTTTTGGTATTTTAAATTAGTTTATTTTTATTTTTTTTCAAACTTTTAAAATGTTATCAGGTTTGGGGTATCCAAAAAGAACAAAATCGGGCTCATATAATTTGTAGAGTTTTTGCCTCCATTCTAGAGGTATCTTGGAAAACCAGTCTTCCTCCCAACTACTGGCAGTCCTGTTCCTGTAACTGGGAGGAAACTGGAAGAGGGAATCTAGGTTCAATTGTCTTAGAAGCTGAGACGCATCTTCGTCAAGGGTCTCCAACTTCCCGATAAAGTCATAATCGATCTGACACGGGTGGCAAAGACGATACACTTGACGCCAATGCTCATTGAAAGGTTTCTGTTCTTCCGTCCGGGCGTCTAAAAGGTACTGTATAAACTGAGAAAATGACGGTTTTGCCCCAGAAGAGAAAGCTTCTCCTGCCGATGGGGGAACGTTGGTCCAGTTGGAGAAGCGGGTTAAGATGGGTATCGCAAAACTCTTATAAAAGTCTTCATTTTCCAGCTCAAACTTGCTGCGGAAAGCAGAGATAAGACGCACGAAAGGATCGCGCACAAACAAAAATTTGGTGTACTTTTTTAACTTAATCTTCATCATGTGTCTAGAGAACTTTCCATATCTTCTCCAGAACTTGTTAAAGGTGAGATGACTGCTTGAGTTGTGGACATCCTCGCGGAGGATCTCTAGAGGGTCTTGATATGGGACTCCTTTTTTGTTTAGAAGACTCTCGCTCAACACAATCATGACTCGTTTCCAATTGGTACAAGCCACTTTCGGCACGTAGCAATAAATAATGCCGTGGCGATCGTCCACTATGAGGTGATCCAGCTCTTTGTTTGGAATGTCATCAAAATCCCGGTCCTTGGTAGGAAAATGAAAACTGGAATTACCACAGAAGCTGCGTAAATTAAACTTTCTTTCGTCCTGTATTAATTCATGATCTAAAATGCCTTCCTCCAGTTTGGTCTTGGAGGACCAGTCGTAACCTCTTACATTTTCTTCGAAGCTATTCAAACCTCCTTGTTGGGCCAATTTCTCCTCCTTTCTGCTTGGCCTCACATTTTTTGTTGTAGCAGAGTTAAGAAAACTATCTAAAAACCTGTCCACGTCTGAAAGACCATTGTCTTCTGTGGCTGAGATATCAGAAGGATGCTCGGCACTTAGATAAGTTGGAAGAGACTTGGAGAAGGATGTATGGTGGTTAAAATTTGCCGTCCCAACATTGTCCCAATAAACGATGATCAAAAGGACCATAAAAGCTGAGCCGAGGACCACCAGCAAACAGAAGAGACGTGACTTGGTCATTCTTTTCCGAATTGTGTAAAAATTTGTTCAGAGACCTCATGCAATGGTTCCTCCTAACTCCATAGCGAGTCAGCTTGGACAATCCTAAAACAAAACAAAAATTTGAGACGTTAGAATTATTTCTTAAAGGGGGTTCTAAAGATTTTGCATTACGCAAATAAAGCTGCAATAACAAGGGTCACACTTCCTGTTAGGGATCTTCATGTTGCTTATCTATACAGACAGCTGCACGGAGGAGCTGCATCCAAAACGCTCTAAAAGACATATCCAAAGAATACAATACATAGTAAGCTAAAACTCCTATAGCATTTATTGGAAAGAAGAGCACACGTGTGAAGCTACTTCTCCATTCGCAATCCAACTGGATGTGGTGGCTGCCACACCAAGAGGGTGGATATGCCATAAATGTCCGAGTTCGGCATACCCCTTTAAAGAGGACCTTTCACCACCTCCACCAAGTCCAACTCTTTGCATCCTTCCATAGGTGCCGCTCCACTGATTCTGGAACAAGTGGATGTTCTTCTCTGACCCCCACCATTCCTGAGCAATCGGTGCTAATCAGGCTCTCCACAGTCAGGGGGGCAGTACCCAGACAGACTGCTCCAGTCCAAGACCGCCCACCTGACAGTAGAGAAGATAATTACCATACTGGGTACTGAAACCAACATCAGTGACTGCTCAGGAATGGTAAGAGCTAGAAAAAACTGAATGCAAGTACCGAGATGGAACTGATGGAAGGCAAAGGTCACACCAAATATTGATGGGATTTACATCATTCACTTCATTTTGCTAATTGACAAAAATAATCTATTAACCCTTCTATTTCTGAAAGTGTTTTTACTTTGCAGCAGTTTTTCTGCACCTGCCTAAAAAGTTTGCACAGTACTGTAGTCATCAGGTATACCCACCTCAAAAAAAAAAAACCCTTCAAGCAAAATCAACTAAACAAGCAGTAACATAACTTGACGTACCCCCATAACCAAGCCGTAGCGAGACATCAATTCAAAGAAAAGATAGAAAACTGCAAAGACGACAATTTACATATAAAATGTTATTAGTGTGAGTGATGGAGGACGGAGATTATAACCCCCATTCTGCAGGTTGGCCCCGTAGAAGGTAATATTACATGTACGGGGGAGCAGTGAAAGTCAGCACAAAAGCTACGTAAACCATCTAGTAATAAGGTAGGTGGATGACCCCGGAGCAGCGACATAGTAGAGACTGTGCGGAGCTGGCTCATAGTCCTGCTGCTTACTCAGACATGAGCAAGGCCTGCTAAAATCCGTGAGGACTACAGCGACCCTCTCCGCGTGTCACATCACTTACCTTGTACAGAAGACAACTGCTAAAAAGCACAAAAGTAATTCGCTTCCATATGTAACCTGTACAGACAATACAAACTCAGACCAAAGTGAAGATCCTGTTGGAGCCACGACAGGTTTGTCAGCAATGTTGGAGAGCCTACAATCAGCTTCGCCGCCATGGCTGACAACACGGAACAATAGACTGCAGTCAATCACAAACAAGGAGGTATTGTATAAGAAAACTCAGGATTCTTGTGCGGTTATCTACTGTGTAAAGGAAAACGTGTTATAATACAATGCCAGGAGGAGCTGCTGAGTAAGGATGGGTTCACAGTTGCGGCAGAACTCCGTCTGCCGCGAATCCGACCTAAATGTCGGAAAACTGGATAGGGAAAGGTTTGCGACGCTTTGCTTAAAAACCCATTCACTTGAATGGGTTTTTAAAGCCATGCGCGGGTGTGCGCTTACACCCTCTGCGCCGCGACGCCAGTTTTTTTTTGTCGGAAACAAAGTCGTCGGACTTGCAGGAATGGGTTTTTAAGCAAAGCGTCGTAAACCTTTTCCTATCCAGTCCCTATCCAGTTTTCCGACATTTAGGTCGGATTCGTGGCGGATGGAGTGCCGGCACAAGTGTGAACCCAAGCTGACCCGTGCACATGAAGACAATATTCACACTGTTACAGTATCAGGATAATAAATGGGAGGCATTCTTAAAATACAAGATAGCAAGTTGTAACTAGTCTAGTGAAGAGCGGGTGTATGGGACGGGGAGGACACGTACGCCCAACAAAACCTGGACAATGGAAAGGGTTAACAATGGGTGATAGAAATGTCTCTGACTGTGGAATTTACTGTATGATGTACAGGAGAAGCTACAAGCGCTGCGAGGACTGGACAGTATTCACATACGTGATGTTGTGTCATCCTATAGTATATGGCAGGCTAAATGCCCCGTCTCCTCCATCTGTACATCTAAGGCAGCTATGGACACAATACCACAGGCATTAAAGGGAGTGTCACCAGAACCAGCATATCACCCCAGCCCTGCAGATAGATAGGTTAGTGTCACCAGACCCAGCATATCACCCCAGCCCTGCAGATAGATAGGTTAGTGTCACCAGAACCAGCATATCACCCCAGCCCTGCAGATAGATAGGTTAGTGTCACCAGACCCAGCATATCACCCCAGCCCCGCAGATAGATAGGTTAGTGTCACCAGAACCAGCATATCACCCCAGCCCTGCAGATAGATAGGTTATTGTCACCAGAACCAGTATATCACCCCAGCCCTGCAGATAGATAGGTTAGTGTCACCAGACCCAGCATATCACCCCAGCCCTGCAGATAGATAGGTTAGTGTCACCAGACCCAGCATATCGCCCCAGCCCTGCAGATAGATAGGTTAGTGTCACCAGAACCAGCATATCGCCCCAGCCCTGCAGATAGATAGGTTAGTGTCACCAGAACCAGCATATCACCCCAGCCCTGCAGATAGATAGGTTAGGGTCACCAGAACCAGCATATCACCCCAGTCCTGCAGATAGGTAGGTTAGGGTCACCAGAACCAGCATATCACCCCAGCCCTGCAGATAGATAGGTTAGTGTCACCAGAACCAGCATATCACCCCGGCCCTGCAGATAGATAGGTTAGTGTCACCAGAACCAGCATATCACCCCAGCCCTGCAGATAGATAGGTTAGGGTCACCAGAACCAGCATATCACCCCAGTCCTGCAGATAGGTAGGTTAGGGTCACCAGAACCAGCATATCACCCCGGCCCTGCAGATAGATAGGTTAGTGTCACCAGAACCAGCATATCACCCCAGCCCTGCAGATAGATAAGTTAGTGTCAGCAGTACCAGCATATCACCCCAGCCCTGCAGATAGATAGGTTAGTGTCACCAGACCCAGCATATCACCCCAGCCCCGCAGATAGATAGGTTAGTGTCACCAGAACCAGCATATCACCCCAGTCCTGCAGATAGATAGGTTAGTGTCACCAGACCCAGCATATCACCCCAGCCCCGCAGATAGATAGGTTAGTGTCACCAGACCCAGCATATCACCCCAGCCCCGCAGATAGATAGGTTAGTGTCACCAGAACCAGCATATCACCCCAGCCCTGCAGATAGATAGGTTAGTGTCACCAGACCCAGCATATCACCCCAGCCCTGCAGATAGATGGGTTAGTGTCAGCAGTACCAGCATATCACCCAGCCCTGCAGATAGATACAGTACAGACCAAAAGTTTGGACACACCTTCTCATTCCAAGAGTTTTCTGTATTTTCATGACTATAAAAATTGTAGATTCACACTGAAGGCATCAAAACTATGAATTAACACATGTGGAATTATATACTTAACAAAAAAGTGTGAAACAACAGAAAATATGTCTTATATTCTAGGTTCTTCAAAGTAGCCACCTTTTGCTTTGATTACTGCTTTGCACACTCTTGGCATTCTCTTGATGAGCTTCAAGAGGTAGTCACCTGAAATAGTTTTCACTTCACAGGTGTGCCCTGTCAGGTTTAATAAGTGGGATTTCTTGCCTTATAAATGGGGTTGGGACCATCAGTTGTGTTGTTCAGAAGTTAGGTGGATACACAGCTGATAGTCCTACTGAATGGAGTGTTAGAATTTGTATTATGGCAAGAAAAAAGCAGCTAAGTAAAGAAAAACGAGTGGCCATCATTACTTTAAGAAATTAAGGTCAGTCAGTCCGAAAAATTGGGAAAACTTTGAAAGTGTCCCCAAGTGCAGGGGCCAAAACCATCAAGCGCTACAAAGAAACTGGCTCACATGAGGACCGCCCCGGGAAAGGAAGACCAAGAGTCACCTCTGCTGCGGAGGATAAGTTCATCCGAGTCACCAGCCTCAGAAATCGCAGGTTAACAGCAGCTCAGATTAGAGACCAGGTCAATGCCACACAGAGTTCTAGCAGCAAACACATCTCTACAACAACTGTTAAGAGGAGACTGTGTGCAGCAGGCCTTCATGGTAAAATAGCTGCTAGGAAACCACTGCTAAGGACAGGCAACAAGCACAAGAAGAACACAAGGAATGGACATTAGACCTGTGGAAATCTGTGCTTTGGTCTGATGAGTCCAAATTTGAGATCTTTGGTTCCAACCACCGTGTCTTTGTGTGACGCAGAAAAGGTGAACGAATGGACTCTACATGCCTGGTTCCCACCGTGAAGCATGGAGGAGGAGGTGTGATGGTGTGGGGGTGCTTTGCTGGTGACACTGTTGGGGATTTATTCAAAATTGAAGGAATACTGAACCAGCATGGTTACCACAGCATCTTGCAGCAGCATGCTATTCCATCCGGTTTGCGTTTAGTTGGACCATCATTTATTTTTCAACAGGACAATGACCCCAAACACCTCCAGACTGTGTAAGGGCTATTTGACCAAGAAGGAGATTGATGGGTTGCTACGCCAGATGACCTGGCCTCCACAGTCACCAGACCAGAACCCAATCCAGATGGTTTGGGGTGAGCTGGACCGCAGAGTGAAGGCAAAAGGGCCAACAAGTGCTAAGCATCTCTGGGAACTCCTTCAAGACTGTTGGAAGACCATTTCAGGTGACTACCTCTTGAAGCTCATCAAGAGAATGCCAAGAGTGTGCAAAGCAGTAATCAAAGCAAAAGGTGGCTACTTTGAAGAACCTAGAATATAAGACATATTTTCAGTTGTTTCACACTTTTTTATTAAGTATATAATTCCACATGTGTTAATTCATAGTTTTGATGCCTTCAGTGTGAATCTACAATTTTTATAGTCATGAAAATACAGAAAACTCTTGGAATGAGAAGGTGTGTCCAAACTTTTGGTCTGTACTGTAGGTTAGTGTCACCTGAATCATACAGTGTTTCCCTCTTGTGAATCGCTGCCTCCTTTGCCGAGATATCACTGTTTTTGTCAATATACCAATGAGCAACAAGGATGACGCCATTGCTGGATCTCTATTAGTATGTTCAACCCATTAAAACGATCTTTATAGGGGATATCCAGAAATTTATTTTTTATGGCCTATCCTATATTTATGGATAAACCATAAATATCCAGCGTTACTGCGGTGGACGTCAATGGGAGCTGAGCTGCAGTTACGTCGCCCAGTCACTATACAGTGTATGGGGCGTATCTGCTTCCAGGACCGCACAATTTATAGTATGAGGACCGACGTGACCCTCACAGACCCAATATCGATGGGCTACCCTTGGGATATAAAATGAATTAGCCCTTTAAGGTTATTCAGTGCTTGCACATTGACTTATGGGGTAGCTACATCCAATAGGTGACAATAAAGAAGTCAATTTTTTCCTTCTGGAGTACAACTCATTTGCATATCATGGAATAACTGTTCGCTGTACTATTGCTCTGTAATTCCTCCTGGAAAAGCACAAATAACCTATTACCATCTACCTGTCATTTGGTCACATCCCTACACAGTCTACCCAGCGCTGATAACCAGCCATATAACCAATGAGCCGTCCCGCTGCTGCTACTAGTAAGTATACATGTTATGTATCTATGTCACAGTTTATATTACACATGTACACATTACTTACATCAGCAAAATACTAGTCTAAAGCATAAGAAAGGGAAGTAGCGATGCAAAGACCGTTTACCATGCAAAAAATAAGAGGAACTATCCAAGGCTGAAGCTGAATCTTATGCAAATCGACAAATGAGATCACTGAGATCAAAGATAAAGTGATAATATTTTATACAAAGGGTTAATAAGAGCAAACTACGATTATATGGGCCTCAAATTACGACATCTGGATTCTCCCAAGAAAGTTTGCCTTTGGCTAAGGAGCGAAAATAGTTAGCAAGTTAAAGGGGCTGTCCAGACTCACTGGATAGGAAGGGCTGGGGGTAAAATAAAAACTAAGGCTAAGTTCACATGCATTTGCAGATTTGGAAATCACATGTCAATTATACCTACGGAAACGCTGGCGGTTTCCCTATAGGTATAATAGAAGCAGAAAGTCCGCAGAGGAAATCTTGCCGCTTTCCTCGCAATGCTTTTTTGTTTCCACTACATGGAGCCTTAGCCTTAAAGGAATTCCATAAAATTAGAAGAACAGTGCCTCAATGGGCGTAATCTGGTATTACAGTTTGACTCTATTCAAGTGAGCTGCAATACCAGATATAGCTTGTGAAAAAGAGCGGCGCCGTTTCTGGGGAAAAAAAGAAGCAGCCATGTTTTTATTATCCCCTGCAACCCCTTTAAAGTTTTTATGACAAGTGTGCGCCTTGTAAAACTCCCGGAGATTTGTTTGAGTGATTTAGTAAATCTGTTCTGTAAGCGGAGACAGAATTACCATCTAGGCCATCTTCTTGTAAGAGAACTATAAAACATTACAACAAATTTCTAGAACATTCCCGTAACGCTTCCCTTTTATGTCAGGCAATTATTTCACAATCCTCTTTTCTCTGCAGTTTAGCGGCTTGTAAGGAAAATCACCAACAAGCAGTGAATTCCTGGTGGGCTTGTGCTAATATACAGCAGCCAATCTGAACAAGGCCGAGCATGGAATATATATTAGGCTTCATTTACCATCACTGATGCACCAGAAAATTGGCATAAAAATCGTAAAAAAAAAAAAAAAAAAGTGCAATAGGGGACAGAAGGTGCTCAGATAACACAAAGATGTCATCCGAGTACCATCCATGTGCATACCGTTAAAAAAAAAATTGGACCCCAGTCGGATGTGTGCATGAGACCTTAGGCTCAGTTCACGTCTGCGTTGTTTAGGCCATTCTTCTGTTCCGTCAGAGGAACGGAACAGCAGACTAAACAGTAAAGACGGATCTGTGTCATGGCAGACAACAATGGATCCCGAGGGATCTCGTTGACTATAATGGGGTCTGTCAGATATCCATTGTTTTGTATGTCATTTCACTGGACATAAGTCACTCTTGCATGTTTTTGTCTGCCATTTTGGATGGACTGTGCACTGTAGACTCCATGCAGATGTCAACACAGCCTTACATATAACCTCTGAAGACTCCTTCAGACATCTTGGCAAGAGGCCCATTCGATATCCATACTGCCTGACTCTATGGGAGACCTCATCGTCCAAGACTATCGGAGTCCTTATAGTCCACACAACAGCATACGATGTCCTACAGGATTCTGAGAAAGATGGGTGGAGATCGACCCTTGAACAGACTTTTAGACGTTGCATTCTGCTTGTGTTTCTACTTAGTATCTGTAATAAGGAGAGGCTCTGATGTCACGAGGGACTGGGAAGGGTTTACACCAAGGCAACGGGTTCAGCAAATTGTTGGATTGATTTCATCCACTCAAAACAGAAACACATGTGCACAAGGAGAGGTTTCTGTAGTTAATGCTGCCAGGTTTACTTTAAAAGGGCAAAATTCCAAGAAAATCGCTATATTCGTCTACAGATACACAAGTCTTACAGCTATAAAGTATCACATGTACGGAGCGAGGCAAAGTCCGGAATCAACAAATTTCTTCAAGACATTAGACCTCAACAGGGCTGGTACATATAAGCCAGGACTGGAAGTTACAAGCTAAAAACCCCACTAGGCTCCGGGCCGATCAGCAGCTGGAGATGTGCAAGCCTGGCCCTACACATCACTTGGGTCTGCCCGCAGCGCACAGAATGGAGCTTTCTATGGTAGTTACCGATATTGCAGCTGGTAAAATCGGGACATTTAGGTTCCACTTTTTGGCTTGCATAATACCCATCCTTCTGGACAGAGTTTGCCTAGGACAAGTCAAATTTACAGGGACTGTTTCTGAATATTTTGGAGAAATATAGCTGGTGGCTTTCATATACATGCACACTTGGCCATACCTACATGTATTTTCAATGGAGGTTTATCTTCCTTGAGAATAAAAAGACTGGGCATGTTGAAATCACCAAAAATTGGACGACTGGCCGATGTTCATCCAATGTGGCCACCTTCATAGGGGTTATCTGGAGACCCAAAACTTTGATGACACTTTGACTGTAGATCACATGATTGGCCTCGCTCTACTCTGAGGACAAGCAGGAGGAGTAATGCCATTGTCTATTAGGATAAACATGGTGGATATTTATCACCGCTCCTTTGCCCCATGAGATATGCCTGGCTGCCGCCTGTATTTGTACATTGGCTTATCTGGACTATTTGCGTAAATGTAGATCGAGGGCGTCAGAGAGCAGCAGTCGTAAAGTATCGAGGAGGCTCCTGACATTTCTGCAAGTCGTGTATACAGTATATTCCATGTGTGTATCGGAGGGTCCTACTATTAGCCCACTGGTGCCTGCAGACATGACAGGATACACAAAGACCCTAAACCTTTGGTGCCAGTAGTAGACGTCTTAAGACAGGGGCTCCCGATTCTGCAAGTTCTACACTTTATACTTTTTTCTATATTTCTCTTCTTTAATGGCCCTTCCAATAGTGACCATCAGGGCAGAAAACCCTAAACAGAATATATTAGGGAATTACATCCCTCATATGACGGACGCGGCACCCTGAGAAGGAGAAGAGACAGGAGCAGCAGGACTGGGCTTCTATACTGTTCAGCATCCATAGGCTGAACGTGACATCACGTGGCCATCTACATACTGAACTACTGGCTCCAAAACTCTACAATAGTCATTTTTCCAATCCATAGCTGGAGGAAATCTGCAGAATTTAAGAGCAGTTTTCTAGCGGTTTTTGCTGGTTCTGTACAAGCAGCTTAGATATAAAACTCACATTATATATATATATATATCTATATCTATATATAGCTATAGATATATATATATCTATCTATATATAACACACAACATTGTGGATGTATATAGTTTATAAACAGTCACATGCGTAGTATATAGATAAATCTCAGACTCTGACCTGTATGCACACATGTATTCAGCCACAGTGTGGGTATACAGTATATATGTAGTGCACACATATAAGTAGTCTTATTGTCTACAATGTATAGTATATGCGTATATGTATAACTGTACGTATATCATATTTATATGCCACGAGTACATAAAGAACATACAGTGACTATATACATATAATACACAGAGACTGTATACATATAATACACATACACAGTCATACAAGGAGTATATACATATAGTGAACACACATATGAAGACGTATAGCAAATATATACACACAGTGCACACATATACAGTCATATATATATATATATATATATATATATACACACACATGCATACAGGGCACACATATACAGTGAGTATATATATATATATATATATATATATATATATGGTCACACATACTGTACATGAATCTCCTATACCCGTGTTCTTTGTAGCCTTCACACTTAACCCCTTCAGCGCTGACACGACAGCTCCCGCAATGTGCGCTGTACCGCTATGTCACAGCCCTGAGGCAGCTCCCCCGTACCCAGGCCCCTAGACTAGAGGGTCTCTAATCGCGATAGTGCAGGCAGAACCGATATTGGTCGTTATATACTGCACCTTAGCGGCCAGCGGGATGTCTTTCTATCGCGACACACGCTCCATGTTGTCTCCCTGCTGCACTTGGTTGCCGACATGAGGCCAGAGACAGCAGCAGCAGCCGCTACACAGCCAGCTCAGCCCGGATCCCCAGCCCTCCACACACACACACACAGCCTCCCCATCCCCACAGAGCCGGGGACCGCAGCGCCGCCCACTGCCTCAGGACCAGAGAGGAGGCGCGCACCACGTGACAGCCGGCGGCCGCCATCATTCTTCTGGGCACTGAGGGCACGTTTGGCTATACGAGGACTGGACATCGCTCTCATGTTTTATTTTATCCCTTATTTTGCAAACAAAAATCGTAAAAATTATTCTGCACCTCTGATTTGAAGGGACATAACATAAAATATTAGGGGGCTGCTTGAATAACTGTAAAGGGAAGTGCTTACCACAAACATTAATATATATATATATATATATATATTCAATCATTCCATTCATTACTCCTGAGAGAGAGCTATTGTCTGCAGGCTACAAAACCATGGGCCAGGAAGTCTTTTGTTTAACATAATGAGATGGAATATGCTAATGAGACCACCATAGTGATGTTAAATCAGACCCAGAGATCAGATGGGGGAGGTAGGTCATTAGCCCTAGGCCACGGATCAATTTTAAGTGTTAGAGCGCCATCCCAAGACTCATAAGAAGTATTGCATCTAAACTTATATTACAATACCAAGAGCCTGATTCGAGTGACAACATCTAGGTGGGCGGAGTTGTGGGCCATATATATAATGGGCCAAAAGCCCTTGATCTTCTCTCTTCACCAGACCCCATGGATTGACCAGCTTCACCTAGACAAGCTCCATATACCACCAGAGCATGCTTAATAAGACTTAAGTATAACTTTCTCTATCTATCCATCTATCCATCCATCTATTATCTATCTATCTATCTATCTATCTATCTATCTATCTATCTATCTATCCATCTATCCATCCATCTATTATCTATCTATCTATCTATCTATCTATCTATCAGTCACCCTTTATTAATCTGTATTACTACTGCTGTGTTCCTTACAGAAAGGGTCAGTTAGTAAATTGTCCAGGGGTTGTATGTGTGTGGTTGTATGTGTGTGTGTGTGTAGCGATATCTGTAGGTTTTTAATTGGGTTCTGTACTTATTGTATTGCACTGTGTTAATACTGTTTTGTATTATTCTATAACCTAGTTCCATCATATTAATAATAAACGTATTTTATGATTAATATTGTGGGGTAAATTATCGTACATGCAAACCAGTCAAGGAAACAGATAAGTAGATATACCTAAGGAGAAAGGAGGGAAATTGGTGAATATTAATTAGTAGTAACACCCAGATCTCTCATACCTAATGGTGAAACAAGTCAAAAGGGAGGAAATAGTAATTGTTAATATCACCCCTTAACATATTGGCGAGCCAGCCAGGAGTGATGAATATTAATCATTAATATTCATCTTTAACAATAACAATTCCCAAATATACTGTTATTGGCCGACTCATGATGGGAATTGTAGTTCTGCCATAGGTTTGACAACATTGGCCTAGAACACCTTATATTCTGCAAGAGGGGCACGAGACTGCGGTTCTTAGAGCATGGTGGGAGTTGTAGTTGTGTAAAAGTTGTAGGAGATTGGAGACTATTGGTCTATGACACCCAGGACTCCCACCATCAAGGGTGGGCTGACCATTAGGTTGGGGATACACGGCGACTTTGGCTGTGACTTCCATGGCGTGGCTAACAATCGCCATGTCACACTATGACTCCTCCACTAATGTAAGTCAATGACGTCACGTTGCGACCCTGAGGGTGCTGCAACCAGGCACAAAAAAATTGAGCACTGCTGGATGTTTTTGCGACTAGAAGTGGCAGCGTTGTCACGGTCACAGTGCGACACCATTCACTTACATTAGACGAGTTGCAAGGCGACACAGCGATCTTTGGTCGTGTGACAGGAGTTACAGCCAAAGTCGCCATTTGTCCGTAGTTTAGGGAAGAGACCGAGAGTTGTGGCCAGGGGTGTAAAATCTGAAGTGTATTATAACTGTGGTACTTAGCAAGGTGTCCATAACCATAATTACTCACAGGCCGGGACCACTTGTCCTTCCTGAGCAGGTCATGGTCCTTGTTTTGACAGAAGCAGTGACATCACATGTATAGACGTTAGAGGGAGTCTGTCAGCAGAACCCAGCCCCGCAGATAGGTAGGTTAGAGTCACCTGAACCTGAATCTAACAGTGATTATTCCTTGGGAATCACTGCCTCCGTTGTCGATATATTGCATTTTTGTCCGCATGCAAATGAACTCTTTGGAGCAACAGCAACGTCCCCATTGCTCCCAAAAGCTCATTTGCATGCTGACAAAAAAGCAATACCTCAGCAATGGAGGCACAAGGGGAAAGAACTGTTTGATTCAGGTGACCCTTAACCTATCTATCTGCAGGGCTGGGGTGCGTAATGGTGGAGGACCCCATCTGCCATATTGCCTCCACTTTGCGATAAAAATCAGAAGTCTTCATTACGACATGATATGTTATTTCCAAAATATGCGGCGTGAGGCACAGCTGTACCTGTATGATCCCAAACCATGAGTACTCTGAGCTGGCAGGACTATATGACCCCCACGGACAGTCGCAACCTCTGCCATTTCCAAAATGCAAATTGACAAGTCACATCGCCTCTAGTTTGTCCACAAGCGTGTGTGAACCTTAGTGCCCATTGGTCATGTCTTCCTCCCTCAAGATGCTACGTGCTGCCAGAATTTACAGATGACACTATGGGACAGAGCAAAAGAGGCAAATGCAACACTATTTAAACAACTTTGATGGCATTATTCTTTAGGCATAGTACTGGACATTGTCATGCAGTTTGTGGCATTAAGACTAGGACTAGATGGCAACTTTGGCTGCAACTCCTATCACGCAACCAAAGACTGCAAAGTCGACTTGTGAGTCTTTCACTAATGTTAGTGAATGGAGTCGCATTGCAACCCTAATCACAGAATGGTCGAGCAGTTTTCAATTAGAGGTCACAGTCGCAGTGCATTAGTGGTTGCAACGTGCCTCCATTCACTAATATTAGTGAAGGAGTTGCAGGGCAATCTTTAATCACACAGCTGGAGTCATGGTCATGGAGCCAATGTCAATGGTCAAAGTCGCATGCAGCTTGAGAATGAAGGGGCTGTATTACTGCTATACTGCTGTGTCTCCTTCATAGTTTTTTCCTACATGGCAGCGCTCCTGGCCACACAGCAAATTTCTGGAGGCCCCACTCACATGCATGGAGCTGTGCTGCAAATTTCCATGCACACTATGCAGGGAAAATCAGTAAAATAATAAATAAAATACCACCACGGCCCTCTTCATTTTCAGGATTGTGGGTGCCCCAGAGGTCGTACCCGCACCGATGACAAAGTGATGGCAAACCCTGGCGATCTAGAAGATGCATAAATGGACCATTTCATTTGATGAAGTTCTGGTTTTATTAGAGATTGTATTGATCTACAGTTCTCGTCATTCTTTACAGTCCAGTCATTTTTTCCTGTTCTCAGGTCTTGATGGGTTTTTTTTTACCCGTTGCGTACGTATGGTGGATATTTCCGGGAAATGCTGATCTGGATTTACCAGCTGTGACTTGTCCTGGACCTATAATATTACAAAACACGAGACACGGGTATGATCAGGTATAATGTCAGTCTTACTATAGACAATAAAGACGGGCGGTATCTGACAATAAGTGCCTCAAGCTTCTCCTATATGTTCATAATCCATCCACCCACTTCTGAGTAGTATCGTCCTCCAACATGGTTACCAGATTATGGGTGACAACCACTGATGGCGGCTATAATACCGCCCTTAGGGGTTGTCATCCGGCTTTTTACTGACCCAAAACAGAGAGGGCCACTGTTGCTTCCAACAGCTGATCCGTGGAGGTCTTGAGCCTCAGACCCCAATAATCTTCAATTCATGACCTATCCTAAGCAAACAGTATACAGACTCATTCAGTTTTTACGGATCAGTGTTTGGATCGTAGAATCCATCTGCAAAATATGGGGCAGGTCCTGTCCTGTCCTGTCTGTATTTGCGGCACAGACTCGGCCTTACAAGTGAATCTGATCATAGAAGTCTTTTTGTGGATCTGTGATTATGGATGATACACGGGTTCAATGCGGACATGGTGCTTGTGTGGTATACATACAGTAAAACCACTATGGTTGTGTTCGTGTAGCCTAAAACTAAGACCTGTATATTCAAAATCACTATAAATTCACTAAACCTTTGGCTAAAAATTTTTATTTGACCAGTTAAAGAAAAAAACATCCGACAACAATGATTCAGATTAAGTTGACAATGAGCGATCTACGAACCATCAGTGATCCTTTTCCCCAGAATTTCCCTGCTTTAGCATGTGCTACATGGGATCAATTGCTGCAGAGTTTATCTGGTTTTCGTCAGATAAGGGAAGGTTACACATTAACTAATATTTGGTAAGTTTTCTATTGATTTCTTCATTGTATATTTTGCACTTTTTTTACACACTAGTGAAGTAAACAGAAAAACTGACATCCAGACAAGGACAGATCTGTCAGATGACGGATACAAACGGATCCCGATCCACCCCATAGGGTCTGTCAGTCTTCTGCTATATTGTCATTTTGCTGGGCAAAAAAATATTGTATGCAGCCGTTTTTTGTCTGGGATTTTTGACGGAACGTGCATTGAAAGCTTGTAATGAAATCTCTGATGCAGATGTGACGGGGGTCGCAGTGAAAACCTCTACAGGTATCATAAAGGTCTATACAGGCAATTTTTCACTTTGAAAAAAGTCTGAGTATTACCGTAACACTTTTCCTTGCGCTTGCTGACATGTACAGTAGATTCTGTCACTTAACTTAAACATGGCGCTGCTTAGGAGCTGAGCAGGTGCTATAACTGCAGGGTCTCTGCTGTTTTACACAGTGACAGTGCCTGCAATTCCAGGACCATGCTGCCTGAGGGGTTCAGATTTTCAGACTTCAATGCTGAATGGCTACCATGTGATGAGATTACTTGATATGGCAGCTGGGAGCCTTTGAAGCTTCCCAAGCCTGTCATGGCAATATTACTATTGAGGCCTGTCATAGTGTACATTACCCCTGTACTGTGACATCACTGTGTATATTATCTCTGTACTGTGACATCACTGTGTGTATTATCCCTGTACTGTGACATCACTGTGTGGATTATCCCTGTACTGTGACATCACTGTGTGGATTATCCCTGTACTGTGACATCACTGTGTGTATTATCTCTGTACTGTGACATCACTGTGTGTATTATCTCTGCACTGTGACATCACTGTGTGTATTATCCCTGCACTGTGACATCACTGTGTGTATTATCTCTGCACTGTGACATCACTGTGTGTATTATCCCTGCACTGTGACATCACTGTGTGTATTATCCCTGTACTGTGACATCACTATGTTTATTATTTCTGTGTGTAACAGAGACCAAAATAATTGTGCAAGCTTCAAATTCTGGACTTGCTGCTTTAGGTTGTGATGGTAGAGCAAAGCCTATTACAAGTTTTGCTATGGACCCCACGGTTACGTGTTACGCCCCTGTGTAGGCATACTGTGTACTCAGTACTTGTCAGCCTTCTTTGTATATGTGTGTATAGAGAGACATCTGTCAGTCACTAATAAGATCACCTATTGGACTAAGTAGGGATTTAAGTGAATACAATACACATTATACTAAAGTAACTATCAGCCTGCTCTGCCCCTCCTGCTCTATAACATGCTGCCCACCGTTCAGACTACATCTTCAATGTGACAGGTTCCCTTTAAGTATATGCATTATTTAATAATGGTGTTGGTACAACAAAAGGTATTTTGGAAACTCTTTAACTGTTACTGAGGCTATAAGCCGCTCAACGCTGGAAACATATGTGAGCTACAAAATAACCCAGGAGACAGCACCAGCTGTGATATCAAATATTCATGGCCTCGATAATCCCAATTGTCTTTTTCTGTGGTTCTTACTGTATATTGTTTGTGGAAAGACGTCACAGATCTATTAGGGGATTAACCCTAAAAAGAATAATATATAGGGCCAGTCCAGATGCTTTACTGGCGCTGACCTGTATAGCAAGTCCCCATTGTGTTATATGTACAAAAGAACATAGCAACGTCTCTACAGCCATCCTTCCAAGATTGCAATCTCTGTAAAACCAAGGTACAGAATATCCATGATGCAAATTAGAGCATAACGTTATCATAGACAGGGATCTAGAACAGGGATTTGTCGCCTATAAGCCTAAACAGCGAAGTCAAGGCTCTCCTTTGGCTTTCCACTGGTGGATGCACAAGGACGGAATTTGAAGAGGAATCTGAAGCAGAAGACCACCTCAAATTCATTCACTTTCCACCCATATTGTCTTCAACAGGGAACGGAGAGAAAGTCACTGCCAGACACCTCCGGTGGAATCTTATCTCCCCCAGCCTTAAAGGATCAGTAGAAATCTATCCTAGTAGTTAAGGGAGTCACCAGCTATTGACCTTAGAGACTGACATCTTGTGCACACCTTGTCTATAGCTCCATGTTGTTGGTATATTACTTGGTATAAAGTACTTTAACTCTCCACAAAGCCGTCAGCCATTAGTTCTACAGATAAGACCATATCACATAATGATAGCAGAGAACTGTCAAGCACGGATCATCGAGCCAAGGATAATCGTCCTTGTGGCTGACCTTTGACTCTCTTGTGTAAGACTTGACCTTTCTCCGGTCCTGCATTGATCTGTTGGATCATACTGGGAGGTGTCCGGTTGACCTGAAGAACCTGAAGAGGGCCGTCATCTGAGAAGATAAATGAATCCTATTCATTAATAATAATAACTTATTTATATAGCACCGACCTATTCCGCAGCACTTTGCAGTTTCCTATAGGGTGCACTACTAAAGCCAGTACCAAATTTACAGTGCCCATAGGTGATACAGACTCTCATCATGAGCACAGGATCTTGTGCCAAATAGAAATTCTGCTCAAAAGCTCTGACCTTATTTTTATAGTTAGTTCCAAACTATTCCTTCCATGTATATAGGATTGTATCAGCACTATAGTAGAGATGCAAAGATATCAACCACAATCGCTCCCTAGCATCTAAGGGGGGTCCAAGGGTCCTCCGACCCAGTATTCTAAATGTCATTAGACGGGAGCCATCCCAAATTCTGATAAAGGGCCTGGAACCATTTCTTATCTCTTCCTCTGACCTTAGATGTTGTACAGGCCCTGTGTATGGTCAGGTATATGTAACAGCAGCGGCCTCGGGCACTATAGGTCCCTTCTGGTTGAAGCTACTACCAGTGCATCTCCTATTGCTATCCCATTGCTATATACAATCTTATATAAGAGTAAATTAATATACCGCTCTGCTGATCGCAGCTTGCTGGCATCATGGCCGCAGGTGGCACATCATTAGGAATACTCTTCTTCACCTTGGGCCTCACATACGTCTTCGTATTCAGCACAACCTTGTCTTTAGAGGCTATCCGTGTTGGTTTGATTGGAAGTCCAGAATGTGGTGATGTCCGGAGACTTCTGTCAGGATTTACTCTGAGTATACTGTGGGGCTTCACATGTGTCACCTGAAAGAAACGCAATGACGTTCACAGACCTGGTAGCGCAGCTAAGACTATTCATAAGTGACTATGGCAGAGCCACAGTACCCATGCCCTGCTCATGTGATCTGCTGGTCAGTGAAGGTCCTGTGAGTGAGAACCCCAGCAGAGAGAAAACGCTGGTTTCAGTATAAAATGATGGACACTGTCTGCAAGTACCCAGAAGAACTGATGGAGGGAAAAGGTCACACCAGATATTGATGGGATTTACATTTCTCTTTTCTTTATTCCCCAAATTTTCTTAATTGACAAAAATAAACTATTAACCCTTCTATTTCTGGAAGCATTCTTACTGCGCAGCAAATTTTCTGCACCTGCCTAAAACTTGTGCACACATTAAATAACAGATGTCAATTACCTACGTCTCGTGCAGATGACTATATTATGGTTACAGAGTTATAATATAGCACCTATAGAAACCTAGTAGCCAGAAAGCAGCCCCCGCACTCCCTCCTGTTAGCTGCTGTAAATGGACGGGTACAGTGACTTTCTGTCCTATATGTCCTCCATTGTACCAGCGAATTGGTCCTTGATCACAGAAAAGAACAAGCCTTCATCTAAATTCTGCAAATTCTTCCTTCTTAACCATTAATACCTTGACCATATAAATGTTGCGCAGACCTTGCCTGGTGACGCACATTATATAGCGGCGCGGTGACTTTTTGCCTCCAGTTTATGACTCTTATCATCTGCTAGGCCATTACCTATCATAATGTATAAACTTACAGAAATTCTTTACGGATCTGTCATATAGGTAGATCTCTGTAATGGTGGTGTCAGTGTGTTTTATCATTAACTTCAATGAGTGAAAGGAACGTAACACCTGGAATTGCTGTCACCTTTCTGCACAGTAGTATGGTATAGTCCATGAACCAATCCTGTAACACAATAACACTAAACATGGCAGTGATGTGTCGCTCGCTCGCGAATCAGCTCTATATTCTGACTCTTTCAACCGATTGAGAGCCAAATTTTTACTACATCCAAATGCCTATCCCCTTTTAACCTGATAGTTCCTGACTCCAGACAACGGGGTTGTCCAAGACCCAGCAAAGTTGGATACTGATGACCGATCCACTGGTCATTCTGTCTAATCCCATCCACACATTGCAGAAAAAAATCTGCAGCGGAAATGGTGTGATTTAAAAAATGCAAGCGTTTTTGTAAATTGCAGTATGTCAATTATACTTGGAACCACTCTCACCCCAGTCCCACAGGCCCGCTGCCTTGGGATAACCTTACACTCTGACCTATCCTTCAAGCCGCATATTCAAACCCTCAACACCTCCTGCCACCTCCATATCAAAAACATCCATGGAATCCGCTCCTTCCTCACCCCTGAAACTGCAAAGATGCTAGTCCATTACCTAATAATCTCCCGCCTAGACTACTGTAACACCCTTCTCCATGGCCTCCCAGCTAACACTCTCGTCCTCCCTCCTGTGCTGCTTGCTTAATACACCTCTCCCCCCGTTCTTCATCGGCCGCTCCCCTCTGCCAATCCCTTCACTGGCTACCTGTTGCCCAGTGAATAGAATTCAAATTACTAACGCTGACATACAAAGCCATCCACAACCTGTCCCCTCCATATATCTCTGACCTAATCTCCCACTACCTGCCCACATGTAACCTCCGATCCTCCAAAGACCTCCTACTCCGCTCTGCTCTTATCCGCTCTTCACACAAACGTCTCCAAGACTTCTCCCGTGCATCCCCCATACTCTGGAACTCATTACCAAGACACATAAGACTGACCCCCACAGTCACAAGCTTCAAGAAGGCCCTGAAGACTCACCTATTCAGGAAGGCCTACAACCTCCAATAACACTACTGTCTCCACACCACCATCTGTACAGTCTCTACCCCCACCTTCTGTCTCTATCCCTCTTCCCTCATAGACTGCAAGCCCTTATGGGCAGGGCCCTCTATCCCGCTGTGCCAGGTGGTCTCTGTTAGTATTATCTGTTTTGTATATCTGGTGCACCGTATGTAAACCCTCAAATGTACAGCACCATGGAATTAATATAGTAATGTACAGCACTATGAAATTAATATAGTAATGTACGGCACCATGGAATTAATATAATAATATACAGCACTATGAAATTAATGGTGCTATATAAATAAACAATAATAATAATAATAATTATGCCTATGGAAATACCGGCGGTTTCACCATAGGTATAATAGAAGCAGAAAGTCTGCAGAGGAAGATCACAATGTGGTTCGCTACCTGGGGCCTTAGCCTAAGATTTGGTGCAAGATAAAGACCTGGACACATGAGCTTCAGAACATAACCTGTACCTGAGCATGCACCTTGTACGATCTCACCTTCTTCATCCTCCACTATTAGGAGGTTTAGGTTTATGTGAACTACGGTTTAGTTACCTGTAAAGTTGCGGCTTCAAATGAACGTGACCTTTTTTCCCAGAAGTTTTTTTGGATTTGCAGTTTCTTGTGAGACGTGAGGAGCTTGGTGTCCTCTCCTTTCCTTGGAGTTATAGCTGTAAGGCTTTCAGTGCTCACAGCCTTCCGCACAGGTGGAAAAAGTACGATCTGTGGGGTGTCTGGTACATGCAATGAGGGCAGGGCATTCTCTTTCCTTAGGATGAATGAAGACTCGGTGCTGGCAACTTTTGAACGTCTTCTGGCTGCAACCAGGGAAATGCTTTTTGTCCCAGCAGCGATCTCTTCCAGGGCTTGAGGGCTGAGCGGCAGGACTGATAGCGAGCGTCTTCTATCAAAGGAATTTGGGAACATCATGGTCGGCGTGCCTTCTTTAGAAGGGTTATTGGTTGCCTAATGAAAGGAAAAGTTTAAAAAAAAATCTAAATTTGATATTTTTGATGATAATGCACAGTTATGAATATTTGTTGCTCCTGGGAAGACTTGCAGAAGCCCCATACATACTAAACATACAGACTCTATAATGGTTCTGGCTTACACCACCACGATCCTTGGATAAGGGAAACAGTTCTTATTCACCAACCCAACCCTTCCTGTTGTGGTGCTCATATAGCAATGGTGTACAATGCCCAATTAAAGAGGTGTCTGGTACTTGCATATTGATGACCCCTAATATAAGGAGAGTTCATCAATATGTGATCATGGAAGTCCAATATCTGGGAACGCCGACGATCAGCTGTTTGAAGAGGCTGCAATTACATCAGTTTCATCAATCACATGGTACAGCAGCAGTTCAGTCCCATTCAAGTGAATGGGGCTGAACTGCAATACGAAGCACAGCCACTACAATATGTACGGTACTGTGCTCGGTATTCAATGAAGATGCTGCAGAGCTCACCTAAGTGTTGCAGCCTCTTCAACCAGATGACTGGTCAGGGTCCCAGGTGTCAGAGCCCCGCCAATAACATACTGAAGACCATCATCAATACGTATGTCCTTGGTTGCTCTCAGCTGTTGGGATTTGCTTCATATTGGTGTGTGTATATATATATATATACTGAATATACTGTATATATATACTGAATTTCCCCATGGTGGGACTATTAAAGGATAATTATATATAAGCCAAGTCCTAGAACATCCACAACTTTGCTATTAACTTTGCTTTCCCATTAACTAAGACAAAGAACCTCATAAATTACCGGATTTATAGGGGTCCTCAAATGGTGAAAAGGTGTAAGGCTCAAAGAAGAATTCTGTCTGGTGGGCTTCAATCCTGGACTCGATTTTGACGTCCTACAATCACTGGAGTGAAAAACATTGACTTGTTAAATTTTTAGCTTGATATCCAACAGAGGTGAACTCTGCATTTGACATCTAAACAGACAGCAATAGATAAGGCGTTATACTTGTATCTTGAGATATATGGAGGATGAAGTCTATGTAGGTATACATAGGTACGATGATATTACACTCCTTCTAAGAGATCAACATGTTCTTCATGATCAAAGGTGTTGTATAGGATGGGAAAACATGGCCGCTTGCTTCCAGAAGCAATACAACAACTCATCCATTGGTTTTACCTGGCATGGCAGCTCAGCTCTACTACAGTGAATAAGACTGGGCTGCAGTACCAGACCCAACTTGTTAACAGGGGTGGCACAGTCAGCATAGATTTAACTGGACTTCCCTTCATGCTGGATCCACTCCTGGCTCCTTTCCAAAATGCATGTCCCCTGCGCCAGTGCAGAAAGCAATTTTGTAGCATAAATTATAATGAATATGGCCTTGGTGGTGACTCCATGCCTGGGTCACTTTACAAAGATTTGGTGAGGACCGTGCAAAGATCCCACTTGTGACGTGAAATAGTCGCAAATCACTGCGACTAGTTTACTCCACAATAGTGACATAACGGATTTGATGGTGAGGGAAAGGATACTAGAATTGGGAGATGAGGGGTGTAGGAGACGTAGAGAGTGTCTGTTGAGTACCGAAGTGATGCCTGCAGCCTGCTCTTGTAAGATTTGCCGCCTGCGTTGCCCAACCTATATTTATCTAGTTATCAGCCAAGATCACTCAATATGCAGTATATCACAGGAAGAGAGATATGATGGCAGGTCTGCTGTGCGGCAGGATACTAGATAAGGAGCAGACACAGGATGAGGAGCACAAGGAGGAAGGAAAGCTCATGAACATCTGCACAGAAGTGATATAAAATCCATAGATTTGGCAGTAACTGGAACATTAGTATAATATTGTACAAGGACAATAGGAGGTGGAATACCTGTCTGAATCACAGGTATAAGGAGACAGGAGGAGTCTTGTGCGGCAGATGTCGCTCTTCTTCCAGTCACTTACTGCCTTTTCAAGCTGTTCTATATCCAGGTGCAGGAGTGAACCCCCACAGTTCTCCAGATCAACCCCATTTTGTATTGTATCATCCTGTAAATTGAGCACAACGCATTGATTCGAGACAGGGATAGATAGATAGATAGATAGATAGATAGATAGATAGATAGATAGATAGATAGATAGATATCAGATATAACATCTAATCTAAAAATCCATGGTAGGGCCAACAGCACTGGGTTTGATGGGGCCTTGGCAATTATACTCTATGCGTGTCATCTAAAGAGAAGCATACATGGGGAATCCACTGTGACTGTCGGCCAAGGGTCCTCATATACCTGGAACTGGCCCTGAATAGGGCTACCAAGTAGTAGACCAGGCTGAGAACCTATTCACACATTACAAATTGACATGGCTTTTGGTGCAGATTCCAGACTGAAATCTACATCAAATCTGAAATCTGCATCTGCAAACAATCTGCATCTGCAAACAATCTGCATCCACATGTTATGGAAAATGTTTCCACAGTACAGCAAAAATTCTGTGCAAAATACACATGGTGCTTGAAAAAGTAGCAAGCTATTCTATTGCATGGAAACGCCGAGGGTCAGCCCCACTGAAGGACAATGAATGAATCTCAGAAATCTGTGTGTGTGTAAGCCTTAGATGTAGGTGTGGGTCTTTCTTGTAGTAAAATTTGCACTACATTTGCAGCATGCGAAAAAGCGCTGCGGGAAAGGTGGAAATGCGTTGTGGTTTTTCCTGCAGCGCTGTTCACATACAGTCCACAGAGTTTTTCTCTGCGGACTTTCTGTTTCAATTATACCTATACAGAAAACGCCAACGTTTCTGTAGGTATATTTGAGATGCTGCGATTTACAATAACGCAACGGTTTTTGAAATCGCAGCATGTTCACTGTGGATATTTTTCTGCAATGTGTGGATGGTATTAGACAGAATCCCATCCACTTTGCAGATACTGTAAAACGCTGTGTTTTTTGCTGCGCTGCTTACGCTAAGAGGGGCCTCGGCCTTAAAAGGGTTTCCTGGACTAAAGACATTGATGACCTATCCTAGAGATAGGTCATGTATGTCAGATCTGTTGGGATCTGACAGCTGGCATCCCCATCCATCTGCTGTTCTCAGCAGCTGATACACAGAGGATGGAGCAGGAAGCAGACAGCGCTGTTCCCTATGTAGTGGCCGAACCGAGTCACTGCAGCCTTGCCCCTAGTTAAGTGAATGGGAGCTGATCTGCAGTACCAGGTCTGGCCACTACACAGAGAACGGAGCTGTCCGCTTCCTGCTCCAGTCTATGCGTAACTGCTGATCGATGTGGGGTTTGGTGTATCAGACCCCCCCAACAATCTAATATTGATAGTATTTTAGCCCAGAAACCCCTTTAAAGTGAACCTGAAAAATGCTACTGACACTATAAATCAGGAGGAGAATATTGAAATACAGATTTATGGGTAAGAGATCTAGTATAACTTGACATTTATTGATTGAAATGCCTGCTGATGCTTAAGAGTCCAGTGGGCGGTCCTGCTCAATAATTGACATTCTCCACTATATTAATGTGCATGCAGAGGAGACTGTCAATCACTGAATAGGACCGCCCAATGGACTCCTAAGCATAGAAAGTGAAGGAATTTACATGAACAGAATATAGATTATACTGAATATTTCCTACAAAGGTATATATTAATCTGCATAGCTCCTCCTGTTCAGATCAGTCGCCATGTTTAATATGACAGGTCCCTTTAAAGGGTAGGGCTTATTCAGAAGTAAATGAATAGTAAATGTATAAATGTATATGTATAGCACCTGAGCAGGAATAATAACACTCTATATGTTAATGTAAGGCGATATACTTTAAGTGTGCCTGATAACAGAGAGTGTAGCTCCTCCAGGCGGCTTATCGTTCCATCCTCCATCTCCTTGGAGTATGATTGATGAAGCTTCTCCAGCAGCTCCGGACTGTGCACCTTATCATCTACAAGAGTAACAAGCCGCAGACATGAGAATGACATTATATGGAAATAAGGAAAGGCAGAATTTCATTATATATCAAACCATTGCTTAGAAATTAAAGGGGTTGTCCAGGAATCTTAGTACTTGGGCAGGAGACCGAGGAAGGTGAAACATAACAAAATCATATTCGCCTCTCCTCGGTGCGCCGGTGTCCCCTGCCAATGTCCATTCCAACGCATGCCAGGACTTGTGGTGGCAGAAGGCCTCACCGCACATGACCGCTGAGGCCAATCTGTAAAAGGAACTGGTTCGTTTCCATAGGGCACTGAGGCATATGAACTCAGCCCCGCACATAGATTGTTTGATTTAGGTGATCCTAACCTGTGTTCTCCTCTTGTGAATCGCTGCCTTCATTACTGAGATATTGCTGTTTTTGTCAATATGCAAATAAGCTCTTTGGAGCAATGAGGGTGTTGTCGCTTAACTCTTTGGAGCACTGGCAACACCCTCAACGTTCCAAAGAGCTCATTTGCAAATTGACAAAAAAAAGCAGCAATATCTCAACAGTGGAGGCCCCAATTCACAAGGGGAAAACACCATTCAGATGACCCTATTTTACCTATCTGCAGGGCTGGGGTGATATGTTGGGTTCTGGTCACAGAGCATCGAGGCCACATCTCAAGGGATCTGAGTTATTTATTGGGGTCCCAATGATCAGGTTCTCTCATCTCTGCAGGACTCTGAAAATCTGCAAAAATGCTATTTCATTAGGAAAAAAAATATTCCTGAGCACTGGTCTTCCTCCATATCATTGTGTGAGGACCCCACCCAACAGCTCCCCATACCTCAGCTTCCTGGATAGAGCAGCAGGATAGAACATTGTACATTGCAATTCTAGCATGCACATATATATCTAATAGCTAGGTGACACTTGTCCTTAGAGCCACAAATACAAGCACATAGCACAAAGGGAGGGGAGATGTGAGGACCAATGGGCTACTACAGACGTGGCAAGATGAACACCGTACATATGAGAACTGCCCAATTCTTTGCTCTTATACAATTTCTGGGGGAAGTACTGGTTCTCATTGAGGAGATTCGGCTGGTGCATCATGGGAATGCATGCCAATGAGCTCCCCTTCCAGAAGAGAAACTGTCTCTCTAGCGCCACCTGTGAGTAGATTCAATTTTAAAGAGGTTGTCCAAGAGACCCAGGCAAAATGGAGACTGATCAGTATCAAATCAGTTGAGATCCCACACTGATCAGCTGTTTCGGCTGCCGGAAGCTATATACAAGTAATACAGCCGGAAGCAGCTCCGCTCCTACTGAAGCGAATGAAAGCAGCAGTCTCCTGCCACCAATGGTACAGTATACAGATCCAGAGCCATACACTGTAGCAGTGACACCAGTGAGCTGTCGCTCTCCTCCGATTTGCCTGAATAGAAGCGGAGCTGCTTCTGGTCGTATGCCATGTATACAGTTTCCTGCTGATCTAAGTGTCGTGCCCTGACTGATCTGTGGACAGGTCATCAGTAACCATTTAGCCTGGGTCTCAGCCAACCCCTTTAAGTCAATACATTACCTAGTCATTTTAAAGGCTCTTTTATTGACCGCCCATTGACTTACATGGTAATTACCAATAGGTGGCACGAGACAGATGGTATTCTTACTTTTGGAGGACAGCAAATTTGCCTTTCTGCCATGGGGTACACTGCTTCCAGAAATGACTGGCAGATGCTTATTTGTCTCCCCCGCATAGAATGGACATTCAAGATCCTACAATCCTACATGCATGTTCATGGGGCTAGAAGATCACTTTATTGAGTAAATCTATGGCTTGATTCTTGCCATTGCATGACCTATAATCTCCAGCATTATCTCGCCCTTCCATCCTTTCCCTCCTCTCCTTATTTTAGGCATTTTTTGTATGCAGGAACATTGGTGGCCACTTGTAGTCACCTTCTATTAGAGCCTTCTGCAGATGGATGATTTTTTCACACAAGGCCCGGTACTGCTGATAGCTCAGGATCACAAAGTCCTTCTGGTAGAGAAGACTACTGTCCTTACAGCCGCTCCGGGCCCGTAGTTCTGTATTCCAGACCTGCAGTTCATGAAGTTTGTGCAGCAACCTAAAGACCTCCCGCTGGTCACTACTGAGCTGTTCGGGGATCATCTGCTCCAGCCGAGACGTTTTCATTTTAGCTTTTGCCCAGTGTTCTTCCAGTTCTGCCTAGGAGGGAAAAAAATTCACATTTTAATAGAGAAACTTAAAGGGGTTGTCAGGAAGTCTTTAAGGGGTTTTTGAGCTGCTAGACCTAGGGGATCCAGATTGGTTCCGGCCCAGGACACGTGATTGGATCCGGCACCCGGCCCACGGGTCGCTCCATCTTCTCGTCATTGTTCACAGGTAGTTAGTTACCCGTTCTAACTGAATATAATAAAGCCGAGGGAAGGGGGGCAACCCGAGGGCCAGGTGCTGGTTCTGATCATGTGACCCAGGGTCGGACCCAGCTCTGAACCCCCAGGTCCAATATCTAAAAACCTGCAGAGCATGTACGTTAAAAAAAAAGACTCCCTGGACAACCCTTTAATAATAATCTGCATGACACCAATACCACATACTTTCCATATGACCAGATTGATATATACTGGAATTGGGTGTATTTAAAGAATGATACCCTCTGATCCTAGTGTGAACTGCACCTAAAACTGGCAGAAGAGCACAGACATATCCATAAATGCAGTCAATGCACATTCTACGAAGCCCATCTTGAATAGGGGTCCAAGATTAGGTTTCCCTAACCCTGTCCCTCATGTGTTGTAAACCACAGGACCTGTACATAAAAAGGAAACTAACCCAAGGGCCAAGCTACTTTCTTAAGAAAGTAGGAAGGGTGACCTAGAAATTTTCCTTCCTGTCAAAGGATAGAGGTGTTTGGTGGTGGCATGACCCAACACAAGCAGAGGCTATTTCAATGAGACCACCGCTCCTCCAAGTACGTCTTTCTAGCAGGATTGCCTTCTTATAGTATGTCTCAGATAGGGCTTTGACATTCTCCGTCATTATTAACCAGGTCCTGTAGTCCCCACCAGGCCATTTACATCACAATAGCCTGGTGCTAGGTGCCAATTCAGGCTCAAACACAGACTCATACACTAGGAGAAAACCTCAGGTTCTCATCAATGGTGGAAACTGTACGAGCACTCCTATTGCCCCTGCAGATAGAGGCAACCTTCAAGGCCACCCCTCCTGGTCTCCACTCCTCCCGTCCATGACGCTATGTGGCTTGGACAATACTTTGACAATCTTTACCATCATGGAAGTAGTTTTCTTCTGCGCAGCAAGCAGCATATTAATTTCTTCCCTGGCCACCAGGACTTCAGGAGGCTCGGCCACCTCTGCTTCATCTTCATCCTCTGAATCTATCACTAAGTCCTCAGTGTCCTTATCTCTGGAGGATTCTCGAGCCTTCTCCTGCTCCCAGCTGCATCACACAGAGATAGAAAGGGACAAGATGTCTAATACAGTAAAATTCAGCTGATTTAGTACTTAATAGTAAAGTGCTGAATTTCCATGAACCCCCTCGGTGCATATATTGGACCCGTGCCCACACAGTGGGAATAAACAAGGATAGACGGGCACTGACGGCGGGTGGAAGAAGATACAAATCCGTCAAGATCGATCTGTTTTCATTCCTTGCTGCGTTTGTCTATGAAAGATGAACTAAGACTGGCAAAGTAAAAACCGATCTATCCCCCACCCGCTGGGCGGAATACATTCCCTCCTGAGTCTAGGAGAAGGAAGGGATTAAAACCATGGACTAGCAAATAAAGCACATAATAGGCTAAAATCACTAAAATCAAAAAAAGCCCAAAAATGTTATTTATTTAAAATTCAGCCAATGGGAAATGGATATAAAAAAGGAGAAGCTGCAGGGACCCAAAGCAAATCTGGTAGCGTGGCCGTAAATGTAGCGTGAGGGTGCTGTGCGGCAAAAATTGGAAGATCACACACAATTTGTGATGTGGTTTTTGGCCACGTGATGTGTGCAGGTGAAGCATGTTTAAGCCGCGTGTGTCACAAGCCATGCGGCACACTACCATATTACTTTCAATGGCTGGGCGATTATGACCTAAATAAAAATCGCAATTAATCAAACATTTTTTTTTTTTTTTTTTTTTTAACTTTTAATCCTTGTAATGTGCAAAGTGCCTCTTAAATCAAAGGGCAAAGCGAGATGCACTGTGACCCCTTAAGGTGTTGTCTAGGATATTTTTTTTAATTATTTTAGGTGGGGGAAGGTGTTAGAAATAAAAAAAAAAAACATACTCACCTGTCCCCAGTGCAAAATAAGACAGCAGAGCAGCAGGCCCAGACCGCACAGGGAGGTACCAGAGCACCGGAGACAGGTATGTTTCTGGGGTTTTTTTCACCTTCCGCGGCCTAATTTAAAAAATTATTTTTATCCTGGACAACCCCTTTAAACTGCATCATGTGACATCACTCAGTTTGCCTGCAGTGTAACTACAGCCTGCTTACTTCTATGGGATGAAGAATAGGTCATCAATAAAAATGAACTGGAATACCCCTTTAATATCAAGTGGTCTATTCAAGGCTATAGAAGTATACCACCACAGATATACTTCAGGAGAGGCGAGCAAACATAAAAAAACAGTGTTACTCACCTCTCCTGGGCTCCGGCGCTGGTCTTCGTCCTCTTCCAGCCTCCTGAATGACGTCAGGGGCCGCTGAGACCTGTCACTGAGCCTCAGCAGGCACATGGTGTCATGACGACGACGATGGTCACGTTTGCGTTTTTGATTAGGCCTCAGCAGGCCCTGACACCATTCAGAAGGCCTGAGGAGGACGAAGACAAGCGCCGAAGCTCAGCAGAGGTGAGTAACACTGTTTTTTATGTTTGCTCACCTCTCATTGGCCTCGGCTAGTATATAGCAGTTACTGAAACCGGCAAGTTAACCTCGCAAGACAAATCTTGCAAGGTTTGCCCAACACGTAATCATACTTGAAAAGGGGCGTGGCCTAAATAATCGCCGTTGGGTAAAATACCCAATCAATCACGATTATAACTTAGGTCATAATTGCCCAGCCCTATTGGAGAGTCAAAACGGTCTTCGAATATATTGTTGTATTTATTGTCATATACCTGTGTTTGGTCAGCTATAGATGTATAGAAACTACAGATCCCAGCAGATAAGCCTCATGTCACGGTTTTAACTTATTTACTGTATTATATATTATATCATTATTATATCCTAAATGACTGCGTATATGTAACGGCTCTCTTAACGGATGTCACCCAGCTTTCCCAGTAACAGATGATACTATATAATCCATACTAAAGACTACTCACTCAGCAATTGTAGTCAGATGTCTGATGGCATCAATACGCATCTCCATATTGGCATTGTTCAGCTGCAGGAGGCTGCGTCTCACTTCCAGATGCTCCTGAAAGGCGAGGATGAGCTGTTCTTCCAGACTGACGCCATCTTGGTCTGAGAGATCGTTCTGATGCCCATCGTCTATAGGAAAGGAATAATATAGTACATGTATATGGATCTGGATTAGGATCATAAACTCTTATTTCTATGACCCTAAAGAAGCCGCCTCCTTTATATATAATATATACTGTATATCAGGGGGACCAGCTCACGGGATCGCCATCTTTCCAGGGTTAGATGGAACGGCACAGCAAAACGTACAATCCAACACAGAGACACGGAAACAACCATAAACTCAGAATCCCCAGACTTGTCCGGGCGCTGACTATACAAAGAACAGTCCCTGACAACCTAGACTAGGCCGAGTTTATCTCACACCAGTCAGGGAAAACCACAGTAGGGGGAATTTATTAAGACTGGAGATTCTTACACCATTCGTGATTCCCCGACAGGTGCAAGAATCGATAAAATTACTAAAAGACTCGTCCTTTTAGTAATTCTCGGGCATGTAGGTGCACCTGGTCGCAAATCTATGCAGTCAGGAACTGGTGTAGGTTTTTGTGATATAACTCATACCAGCTTTATAGTACATCTGGCAGACCAGGGTGCCCACGGCCTATCGAGATTCCTGTCTCGCTCTGTCCCCAAGGGGTGAGATGCGACATAGTGCCAAGTTGAGGCACATTTTCGACCACTCTCCTAAGTAAATGAGGGCCAGTGTGTACAGTAACCTATTCTAGCTGCACTTTCCTTACAAAAGATGTCAGCAGTGTCCTCTCAGGGAGATCTGTCTTCTCTCCCTCCGCTGGCTGAGAGAGCTGTCTGAGTAAGGCTTGGGGTACACAGAGACTTTGGCCGCAACAAGACCAAAGCTCGCTGTGTCATTCACATTAGTGAATGGAATCGCACCGATCAGCATATAAATAGCATAGTGGCTAGAAGTGACTATAGCGCCCACTGTAGAATTACAGTCCATACAGCTCAGTACTAGGCTGGGGTCACATCCGCGCCAGATGTCTACCCAGCGCAGATCTGTCATAAATCCCCTGATGAAAAAGTTCTGCAAGCCCAACTTTTTTTGAGTTTTCAGGTAAAATGGACATACAACAGACACCCAACAATGGGGTCACTCGGGCTCCACTGCTGTCTGCTATTTTTGAACTCTATCTGTTCTTCGGGTCCTCCAATGGACACCTGGCCCAGCTGGGAACTAAGCGTTAGTGATGAGAATACCTCGTCGGTCTCGGATCTTTAGACCTAGGTCTTTCAGCTCTCTCAGCTCTCGCTCGTGTTGTCTAATGCTGCTCTGCAACTGATGAATCTCATGCTGAAGGTTGAAGATTAACCCCCCATAGTGAGCGATGTGATGGGCGACACTCTCATAGTTCCTCTTCACCTGTTTCCGCACAGGTTATTTATGGGGAGACATGGAGAGAACAAGGTATAATGATCTACAAGTCCAGATAATACAGCAGGTATAAACAATGTGACATTGGCCCAACAAAACTGATTTTTATGTTATTTTATTGTACCAGGCGGGGGCACAATTTTTGCCACCCCCAGTAATGTCCGGCATCCCGTAATAAATATTAAACCACAGTCAGATTGGAGTAAAGTTGTCCTATGTATGGAACCTATGTGCACAAATGCAACCATTTTCTTCTTTAAAAAAAAACAAAAAATTTTTTTCTCCTAAAAATCTGCTATTTGCTGATCTGTCAGGGTCTGACACCAGGACCCTGCACTGATCAGAAGCCGTTTACAAGGTATATGGCCAGAAGCAGCTCTGTTCTGATTCTGGTGTATGCAAGCAGAGCTGCAGTTCCCCAGGGTCACCACTACAGTGTAGGGACAGGAAGCTGTATACAGTGTACAGAGCTCTGTGCACTATAGTGGTGGCACCAGGTAACTGCAGATCTGCTCTGATTCTGGTGTATGCAAGCAGAGATTCAGTTCCCTGGGACCACCACTATAGTGTAGGGACAGGAAGCTGTATACAGTGTACAGAGCTCTGTGCACTATAGAGGTGACCCCAGGTAACTGCAGATCTGCTCTGATTCTGGTGTATGCAAGCAGAGATTCAGTTCCCTGGGACCACCACTATAGTGTAGGGACAGGTAGCTGTATACAGTGTACAGAGCTCTGTGCACTATAGAGGTGACCCCAGGTAACTGCAGATCTGCTCTGATTCAGGTGTATGCAAGCAGAGCTGCAGTTCCCCAGGGTCACCACTACAGTGTAGGGACAGGAAGCTGTATACAGTGTACAGAGCTCTGTGCACTATAGTGGTGGCACCAGGTAACTGCAGATCTGCTCTGATTCAGGTGTATGCAAGCAGAGCTGCAGTTCCCCAGGGTCACCACTACAGTGTAGGGACAGGAAGCTGTATACAGTGTACAGAGCTCTGTGCACTATAGTGGTGGCACTGGGGAACTTTACCTCTGCTCCCATTTACTTGAATAGGAGCAGAGCCGCATCCAGCTGTATACCTTTTATACAGCTTCTTGCGGCCAAAACAACTGATCAGCGTGGGGTCCAGGTGACAAGGTGTCAGACCTCAACCGATCTGATACTGATCCTGTGGATAGGTCATCATTACTCAACTTTGCTGGGTCTTGGAAACCCCTTTAAGGGCAGGCCATGCCTGAAGCTAATTTTTCTCCCAAAGGTGCACATACCCTTTATCATATTATATAGTATCCAACTTCATAATACTATGCAATATATATGGCTGTGGCCTTTGTCATCTCATTGGTTCCCTCTTTGCTTCCACCCGTCTTCCATATACCTCTCCCCCGGCTCACCCTTGTCTTGATGTTTTTGGCCCTGCTGGCGTAGATCAGTGTGGTGCGGGATTCCTCAAAGGCGGCAGCGGCAGGGCTGATGTGCGCTATCATGACTGTTCTGCTGTTCCCACCTAATGCATCCTATGATAGAGAGCATTTGCTGCCATTAGCATTTATAATGAGGAGTTTACATTGCATCTTCCATTTAATTACAAAGACATCATTGATATAAATTGGCCCCGGCTCGGAGATTTTCATGGAATATTAAAAAGATTGTTATTCCGTCTATAATGAGTCTACTGGGTAGGAAATTATAGTAATGTATTCAACAGCATAGAATAAGAAGTCTGCAGCTTGTGGCTCTCCAGCTATTGTGAAACTACAACCCCCAGCATGCCCTGACCTTCATTTTTACAACATCAGATTGTCCGTACAGTAGAAGCGTTCACACCGGGGACACGCGCACCTTTAAGAGTCGAGTCAGTTTGCTGTCTCTGTAGTTTACATGAGTATGGTTTCCTCCTCGCTCACATAGGGCTGTTATACAATTTCCAAGTGCTAAGAGGGATCGGTTAATATGTGCCCCCTCCTTCATCCTCTGGCCACGGTTTTGTGTCTATAAAGAAAAGTAATAAGAACATGAATAGCATCATAGGAAGTGAATTTCAGTTTGTTGCAGCCAATACCAGTATATATATCTATATTAAGACGTGCAGGAACCTTTCACATTGTGCTATGTCTAAGTGTGAGTAAGTGTGAGTACCTTTGTTATTACTCCTTGAAGTTTATGAATAAACTGACAACTAGGTGTTATGCTATGTTCACACTAGCGTTCATCTCTCTGTCATTCAGATCCACATCGGGACCCTAAAGACGGAGACTCCAACGCAGATGTGAACCTAGACTGACCAGCTGGGAGTGTCCCTATATAGCTTAACGCAGCCTAGGGACAGGCCTCACTCACCAGAAGGCTAGCCGTCAGTAGCCAATTTATTAAAAATTTCCAGGAGGAATAACAGAGGAACAGAATGATGCAAAGTAAAAAAGAAAAACGGCTTCAGAAATGTTAAGTGAAGTGACCTTTGTGTTCTAGCACGGAGGAGGGTCCATTTCACTTTTTGTCACAGAAAGGATGATCTGATTCTAGGTCCTACATGGTAACCCCAAAACTTGGGGGCCTCTTCCACTGCAGCCCTAAAGTTACACGACTGGATCTTAGGAGTCTTATTGGCCTACACTATACATGGCATACCTGGGCCGCTCGCTCTGAGCCTGCGAGATCAATCAGAAACAGCTTTCCAATTCTCACTTCATCGTGGCCATTGTGTGATCTGTTCCTGTGTTTCACAGTGACTTGTAGTACTGCGTGGGATCGGGAGGACGTCTTGTTAGCAGCGGTAGGTTCTTGCGTCCGATGTCGGTTTCCCTTTTTTAACAAAGCCATGGACTGTCAAAGGAAAAGTAGTCTAGTCATAAGAGGTTATTAGGTAACCATCACTTCTTGTAGCCTGTACCCTCTGTTATAACGCAGTAGGTTATGGCAGTGGTCTGCAGGCCTTCGGGGTTACATCGTGCACATGTCCTATACTTAACAGGACCCGTGCACGTTACTGGACGTACATCCGTTCCTCAGCAGTGGTCTGTCCTGGTCATGCCCGGTGTCAGATTAGGCTGGATTCACACTTGCGTTGGAGTCTCCGTCACAGAATCCGCTTAAAATCAGCGGAGAGAAAAGTCCTGCAAGGAGGAAACCGGGCACAAACTCGGCAGATCCCATTATAGTCTATGGGGTCTGCAGGTTTCCACGTGTAACCACTTTTTAAGCAGATGGGGTCTCCATCTTTCGGGTCCCTAATGCTAGTGTGAACTTAGCGTCAGATGGAGCACGCTGCTGCAGGCCTGGTTTCTGGTTTCTTTGCAGACAGCACCAACTTGTGGTGAAGTGTGATCATTACATGATGTGCTATTGTGTGTGTGTCTACTAATAGTCACCTCTTCAGCACTGCTAGTGAAAAATTCAGTAATCCCAGCAATCTGCACATTTCCTCTGGAGTCCTCTCTAAGATCCAGATATCCAGAAGAAGGGTTTAACAGGTCACGGATTAACTCATTGTAGATCTGCAAGTTTCAAGAAGCGACATCAGCCATTGCCAGGTTAACCCATGCAATGTCTAAATGGCATTTTCAGATAAAGGGAAGTGTTATAATAAGAAAAGCAAAGGAAAGAGCCAGTGAATGCAATGGTTAGCAGCCCCTTTAAGGATTATATTAGATAAATGCAGAAATAACAATCCCAGACTCTGACCGATCAGCTGTTTGAAGGGGCTGCAGCGTTCAGGTGAGCGCTGCGGCTTCTTCAGTACTTACCAAGCACAGTGCCATACTTTTGTATAGTAACTGTGCTTGGTATCGCAGCTCAGCCCATTCACTTGAATGGGACTGAGCTGCTATAAGCCCATGTGACCAATGAACATGACGTTAAACGGCCTCAGGGAGTGCTGGTGCCACTTCAAACAGCCAATCCATGGGGGTCTCAGGTTTCAGACCCCCGAAAATCTTAACTGATGACCTATCTTAAGGATAGATCATCAATTAAAAAGTCCTCGAAAACCCCTCTGTATATGGAGTCAGTCTATATAGTGTAATCTGCTATGTAGATATGTAACACAGTCCGTTCTAGGACCTTGGATATCGGGATGTATATCAATGTGGATACGGCACATGTTTACCTCCAGGTAGGACATTGATACAGAACAGTCCGCACTATCACTAATCTCCTCGATCGTCCTGAAGAGATCAGTCAGAGTTCTTATGAATATTCCCGGCTCGCCATCCACTCCCAGCATAGTATACGTCTTCCCTGTCCCTGATAGAAGAAGGATTACATTCATCATCAACAGAAAATCCAAGTATTAACCCGCCGCACTCTCAGGAGAGGTTTTATAGTCCATTGGTTAAGCAGCTCAGCTGGATGGGACTCAGCTGCAATACCACACACAACCTGTGGACAGGTGTGGCACTATTTTAACATGAAAACAGCCATGTTTTTCTAATCCTGTAGAAGAGCTCAAACAATGGTCCCCAACCTGTGAAACTACAACTCCCAGCAGGCAGAGAGTAATAGATTCAGAAGGTTTCCAATAAATATCAATATGAAGTAACATAAATAAATCTAATAATAAGTAGATACATATAACAGACATACATACTACAGTCGCAAATAGGCAGATAGATAGATAGATAGATAGATATGAGATAGATAGATAGATAGATAGATAGATAGATAGATAGATATGAGATAGATAGATAGATAGATAGATAGATAGATAGATAGATAGATAGACCCTGTTGGACCATAAGCAAAGACTGTAGCATTGTACCCAGAGACAATTCCTTCCACCAGGCTTTGTGTAGTTGCTTCATACACACAGTCCTATAGAAGAGACAAGATCATTGACATTGTCCAGTTTTTGATCCGGTGCCCGGATCTCTGCCCAGTCTAGATCTCTCCTATACAGGAGGGTTACCTGCGATGCCCACTGGTCCAGGACCTCATCGAATACAAAGGTTCTCTGCCTGGAGTGATTCGCCCTCCAGGCATCATCCAGATCTTCATTCGGATCCTTCAACAGTAACATCTGAAAGTCAATGGAGATAAGAATGGCTCAGCGGGTTATACCAGATACCGGATCTATCCGGCCATTTATACATTGGGGTGAAATATGAGGAATAGGAACAATCACCAGATCCATGCTACAGTCACAGTGATGACCCAATGACCAGGCTTGGAACAAACTTCCAGCAGGTGTAATAGGGAAGTCTACAGTAAGTGAATATTAAGAGGCTGTGCCGTCATGGACACTTATGTCCTATCTACTGGACAGGGGATAAGTGTCCGATCACTTGGGCCCCCCAGTGATCAGGAGGATGAGGGACTGAAAGTCCCCTTAAAGCCTCCTTATGAATGGAGCGCTAGTGCGCTTGTGTGACCGGCACGCCATTTACTTCTATGGGGTTTTCAGGACTGTAGTTTCCGGCAGTGTCTGCAGCCTCATAGAAGTGAATGGAGTGCCGATCACACAAGCGCACTGGCAC
The DNA here is from genome assembly GCA_947044405.1 of Leptodactylus fallax. NCBI lineage: Eukaryota > Metazoa > Chordata > Amphibia > Anura > Leptodactylidae > Leptodactylus > Leptodactylus fallax. Next base: position 2,554,033 of record CAMRHE010000292.1, on the reverse strand, counting down.
TCCATTCATAACGAGGCTTTCGGGGGACTTTTGTTCCCCCATCCTCCTGATCACTGGGGGACCCGGCAATTCCCTGTCCTATGGATAGAGAATAAGGCCCAATCCTTTTAAGCATGCCTGGGATAAAAAGGAAATATAAGGGCAGACTAGATGGACCATGGCACAATCTAATGACCCCTCAGTGGCCCATCGTACACTATAATACATACAAAAAGTAATACTCACCTAGTCCCATTCCCACAGCACTGTCTGCAGGCTCTAGTGCGGTCACCAGCTCAGTACTCATCATGCCATAGACAGCACTAGTCCAGGACCGAATGATGGAGCCAGCACTAGTCCAGGACCGAATGATGGAGCCAGCACTAGTCCAGGACCGAATGATGGAGCCAGCACTAGTCCAGGACCGAATGATGGAGCCAGCACTAGTCCAGGACCGAATGATGGAGCCAGCACTAGTCCAGGACCGAATGATGGAGTCAGCACTAGTCCAGGACCGAATGATGGAGTCAGCGCTAGTCCAGGCCTGAATGATGGAGCCAGCGCTAGTCCAGGCCTGAATGATGGAGCCAGCACTAGTCCAGGACCGAATGATGGAGTCAGCACTAGTCCAGGCCTGAATGATGGAACCAGCACTAGTCCAGGCCTGAATGATGGAACCAGCACTAGTCCAGGCCTGAATGATGGAGCCAGCACTAGTCCAGGCCTGAATGATGGAGCCAGCACTAGTTCAGGCCTGAATGGTAGAGCCAGCACTAGTCCAGGCCTGAATGATGGAGAATGAGCTCCACCATTACATTCTGTGGATAGACCTGAAATCAGGAACTGACACCCAGGACAGAGGAACAGCACCCAAAACTTGGAACTGTCCATGATGATGATAATGACTATTACTGTCTGTAACTTGTGAAGTTTCTATGTGGTTTTAGTTCAAGATGAACATACAGAAAAGCAGGGACATACATAGAGAATAGAAGACTTCATTGTAAAAACCATAATTGCGCCTCCTTAGCTGGTGCATGGACATAACATAGCAGCAGCTGGTATGGGGCCCAGAGGCCATGAGCGCCAATTCAATTGCAGAAACCTGAAGTTAAACCTAATGGTGACTTGGTGCTATCTAACTCTGATATGCTGGTTGTGCTTTGTGCAGAAGATCTGATATATGAAATTACTATTCATCCTATGGCCGATGTGTTGCTGCATTTTGTGTTACTACAGTTTAGAAGCTCAGGATGGGGGGGGGCAAACATTAGATGCCTGCCCCTGCAATTCATGGGAGACTGAAGTCCAGAAACCTCCAGAATTGCTCCGTACTGAAGTAATGCGGTGGTTTGGGAGCAGAGGCGTTGTCGTGATCGTGTCAGCACAACTCTACTCTCTATTCAGCCACTGGGGGTGAATTCAGAGGCCTCTGTGCACATTTAAAGAGGCTGTTCAAGACTTTATATTGAGGTTTCTCCTTAGGACAGGTGACCGGTATCAGACCGGTGGGAATTCCATGGCACCCCCACTGATCAGCTCCCACCAGACAGCAGCAGATGATTGTAGGAGTTGAATGGCAGTACTGCAACATGACGACTACATAGGGTGTGGTGCTGTCCGCTTCCAGCTCCATACATTGTGCAGATCCGGCGGCAGCAGCTGATTTGTGGGTGTCGGACCACCACCATATTTGACAGACAAGGACAGCCCATCAATATCAAGTCTTGCACAGACCCCTTAATGGTTGGTTGCTACTGCCAAAGTTGGCGATTTTGCCTGACATTAATCTAGTGTTTATGGCCACCAACCCATGGTGGATGCAGGTGCATCTCCAATTTCAGTGCATGGGGTGGGGGTCCACCAGGGGTTCAGCTGTCTTTCTCACGGCTGTATTCTCACCCCACGTTCTCGTGATCACTCTCAGACCCCACCGATCAGCAATTTACCCTCTATCCTATGGATAGTAGGTGAATATTGCTCATGCCTTAACCCTATAACACTTCAAGACAAGACTAGCAGCAAATAACGGTGCGCACTACAAGTCCCCGGCATGTAATTGATATTGTTTCCTGTGTCTGATGGAAGATGTCACATAAAGATAAAGAAGGCGACAGAACTAATATGTGGACTAATCTACTCCATAGGGAAGCAGGGAACAGAACAGCCGGGGCCGCTCCACAGGGGAAAGACACTTTTCAGAAACTGCGCGATGTCATTGGCTGGAACATGACATGTCTTACATTATCACTAGAAACAAACAGGCCCTGAGGGACGTTCACAAGTACACAACGCCGGGAGGCGACAGCCATGTAATATGAGCGCATAAGAAAGCAATATTATTAGGAATCCTCTGCTCATCATACAATGGGGCCTGTGTATTAAGACCAGATCTCCGTGCACTGCTCATTCGATGCGCTGGTCCGAGATGTGCAAAAATTATTAAAAGTTTCCGGCCTCAGGGACTGGTGTAGACTTCTGCCAGTTTTCTACCTTGGGTTATATCAAATGCGACAAACCTAGATTCCTGTATCATTCTGCCCAACTCTTTGAAAAATGGGAAGCGTTGCAATTTTTTTCACAAATAAGCATGAGACAAAAATTGCAACTTTTCATGCCCTGTGAGCTAGAAAACTGGCATCTAATACAAGATAAATCAGATTCAAAAGTAAGGATTATGTTTTAAAAGAACACTAGACCAAAAAAAAACAACAAAGTAAAAAGATAATAATCTTGTCTGTAATGTTTGTCGGTCTACAAAATTGGTATTGGCATGTTCTCGATACAAACAGAAAACCTGCAGAGAACTCAAGGGTTAACCCCCTGCTAACCTGGAGAAGAGCTGAGGACTTACAGATCTCTCTGCCCTCTGCAGACTGGTCAGTGGGGGGAGAGGCTCCTGCTGCAGCCACGCACAGGACAGGGAGGAGGAGGAGGAGGAGACACGGCCAAGCTCCTGGGACAGATAAAGTTTTTTCTTTATGTATTTCTTTGTTTTTGTTTTAAAATGAGACTAAATAAGATCAAATAAGAGGAGGAGATGGACAGAAGCCCTGCTAGGTCATTTATTATTTGTGCATGTTCTGTGTGTAGCAATTTGCTAAAGGGGATTGAGAAAGGTTCTAGTTGAACCGAAACGTCGCATTACTAGGCTAATAAAGTCCACTTTTTTGCATCAATTTTGGAGAGCTGCCTCTTTTTTACTTTTCTGCTTTGGTCACATAGATAAATAGATAGATAGATAGATAGATAGATAGATAGATAGATAGATAGATAGATAGATAGAATACACATACATCATGTAAATAGATATGTATCAGATATGCACAGCAGAAAAGAACACAAAAACTCGCTGGACTCCCAAAAAATCAGATGAACTTGAGAGTTCTTCGTCCATGTTCAGAACACAATCTCACATTCATGTCATATTTGAGAGTGCTGCGACACCAAGGATAGATAGACAGACATGAGATAGATAGATAGATAGATAGATAGATAGATAGATAGATAGATAGATAGATAGATAGATAGATATTAGATGAACAGAGAGAGAGAACAAGTACTGTACATATACATAAAAAAGAGATAGACGATAGATAGATAGATAGATAGATAGATAGATAGATAGATATGAGAGATAGATAGATAGATAGATAGATAGATAGATAGATATGAGATAGATAGATAATAGATAGATGATAGATAGATAGATAGATAGATAGATAGATAGATAGATAGGAGATAGATATGAGATAGATAGATAGATAGATAGATAGATAGATAGATAGATAGATAGATAGATATGAGATAGATAATAGATAGATATGAGATAGATAGATAGATAGATAGATAGATAGGAGATAGATAGATAGATATGAGATAGATAGATATGAGATAGATAGATAATAGATAGATATGAGATAGATAGATAGATAGATAGATAGATAGATAGATAGATAGGATTGAAAAAGATAAACAGTTGCATAACAAGTACAAATACATGAAAGAGATACCTAGACAGACAGATAGACACAAGATAGATATGAGATAGATAGATAGATAGATATGAGATAGATATGAGATAGATAGATAGATAGATAGATAGATAGATAGATAGATAGATAGATAGATAACATTTCTTACTTGTTCTCCCAGTTTATAGGTTATACATTTCACACCTTCCTCTATTTCAGCCTGACTACGAGGTCGAATACGCACGGCAACCTGGAAAAGTACAGAAAAAACAATCATACTCCATGTTATGTGAGTGGTGTGATACTGCCATCTCTGGAAACATGAAGAGAGAAAACATAGATGACTCCTTAGAATTACGCACCCTGCCATGGATAAAATATTACCCCTATTGTGTAAAGGGTGGAAACTTGATGGAGTCTGTTATAAGTCAGTGGGGTCTGTTGGACGCCATTAACATCCATCGTACAGATCTGCCAGTGTTATAGCTTCCATTATGAACAGAAGCCATAGTGCAGATGTGAACATAACCTTAGGCAGAATAAACTAGGATGATGTCTACATGAGGCCGCAGATATCAGTCACACATACTGTATGTATTAACCTCCCTGCCTTGATGTGGCTGATAACAGGGAACAATTGCATCCAGCTGTCTATTAGATGTAAGGCAGGTGTTGAGTTCCTGTACGGACGTACTTACCGTGATCTGATGATACTGAATGTCTTCTTTTGCATTCTTCATTGTCCCAGATTCTATACCGAGAGGTGCAATATCTGCAATAGGAGCTGCAAGCCCAAGACGTACTCAGCTGTATGTTCTACACGGCATAGACACAGAGGAAAGCATAAGGTCCCATGGTAGCATGACATCAACACTGGCTCCTGTGTGTACAGGGACACAGGGAATGTGACATAAGCACATGAGAGCGGGTAATGCAATGTACAATGTGATTAATACATGGCGTCCTGTGCCCGCACCAAATGATCATCTTTTGTGCCCATACTTACCTTTCCCAGGCTTACCTGTTGCACATGGAAGCGCAGTAACAGAACCATGCAGTACACTAATACCACCAATACCAGGAACAGCTACATGAGTATCCCACTGCCCAGCAACAGCGAGGCTGACAAGACGCACCTGCCCACCTGCGGCTGCCAACTGTCAGCTGCAGACATGAGGATGCTGCAGAAAAGTCAAGTCAATTTTACCTTCAGAAATGCTCATGTTTTCCCTATAGATTTAATAAGGGAAGAAAAACCGCAAAGAAAAATACTGTGGAAAAAAAACGCAATGCGTTTTGACAGCGTTTTTTAGCTGCATTGCAGAACGTGGGGCCTTAGCCTAAAAGGGTTTTCCCATCATAGCAAGTTATAAGTTGCAGATCAGAGGGGGATTAGTCGGCAGAACAGGGGAAAATAGCCAAAGTACAGCACACTGTTATCTTCGTCACTTCCATTGAAATGAATGGAGCGGTGCGTGTGCTGCCCAGCCACAACGCCATTCAAAACAAGGGACAAAAATTCCTGTTCTCCTTATAAGTGGGGGCCTGAGCAGTTGGACCCCACAACGATCTGCAAGCTATTCCCTATCCACAGGATAGGGAATATCCTTCTAAGATGGGAAAACTCCTTTAGGTCGGGGCCCCACATGGCATAAACGCTGCAGTTTTAGTCATTGCAAGGTGGACTAGTGAATCTAGCAAATCCCATCCACACCTTGTGGAAAAATACGCGCAGCGCACACGCTGCAATTTCCCAAACCATTGCGGTTTTGTAAAGCGCAGCATGTCAATTATATCTACGGAAACGCTGGCGGTTTCCCTATAGGTATAATGGAAGCAGAAAGTCTTTCTGTGAAAAGCGCTGTGTGAAAAACCGCGATGCTTTGCCGTCCGTGGTTTTTCCCGCATCGCTTTTTTGCTGCGGCCTACGTTAGGCCTTAGCCTTAAGTCATTTCCACCATCATGGCGCTTTATGGCCCAAATCTTGTGCCTATTAATTTCTCATAAAACCTTATATAGGTTGGGACTGTGGGGTAGATTTCTGAAGGCTGGGCATTGTAGCTGGCGTAGATTCCAGGGATCATCTACAACATAAATGGATCATAAATCTGACTGGGCCGGCTGCCCCGCAAACACCGAATCCCCTTACAGTAAAGTGGCAAACAGATTTGTTCTATAATTTACAACTATTTCATGCCTTTCAAGCTTGAATACTGATATACAAGACATGATAAATGTCCATGTATGTTTTTTTTTCTGATACAAACCTCCAAACCCACTGCATAAATCTAAAACATTACATGAAAAAAAATATAAAGGAAGCTCTTAGATGTTTCCCTTCTGTCAAATCCACTCCTGGCTTTGGCTCAAAAAATGCAGAAAAATCTGCAAAAAAAAAAAAAAAAAAAAAGCAGGGACTTATCCTTAATGTCCATACACACTTGACAACACTCAGGAGCAGGTTTCATGACACTGACGCTTCTCCATCACTTAGTAAGGCTAAACTCATGAGCGGAGCCATCTTGGTCTTCTCACAAGAAGAGAAGAGCAGCCATCTTGCTACACCCACAATCACTAGAATATTTGCCCAAGTTGAACAGTAGTAAAATCATACCAAATGGTGCAGTGTTTCTGGCGGTATTTATAACATATGGCGGTGGGTGTACCGCAGATTTCTCTCTATGAATTGTAAATGGTGAAATCTGCAGCATAAACTGACATGGGGCAGAATGAAAAGCACAGGTCAGGATGCACTGCAGGTGTAGGAAGGCATTGTACCTATAGGGGGAGGAATCCTATACACATATATAGCATCAATGGTCTGCATACAATGTATAGAACTCAGGTCTGTAGGTGCAACCGCCAGGGGCGCCATTACAATTAAATGGTTAACCCCTCTCCATCCCTGACACTAAATCTAGAGTAAAGCTCATTGTAAGAGGGGGCCCCCTAAAGAAGATTTGAGTGCCCCCATAAAGATTAGAGTGACCCCTAAAGAATATGAGTGCAGCCATAAAGAATATTAGAGAGCCCCAATAACTATTATCAGATCCCTTTCAAATTCTTATTTTATGGACACCCAGGAACATGTATTACATATATATTCTTTCCATACATATTAGTAGTAACACTTTATATAATAATATGGGCACTGCCGGCCCTCATATAGCGCTCACTTCATCCCCATCTACTAGTAATAAAGCACTAGAAGTCGCCATAAAGTTCTCTCCCAATCCTCAGGATACTGGACTGTCCCCCATGATGCCAACCCCACAGTGTATGTGGCAGTGCAGGTCAGTGGTCCACTGCCAGGCAGGAGCTACCTGAGGGTCTCACGGCCCTGACATCATGTGACCTGCACACGGCCAACTGATATTCAGTTTTTAACTGACGACGGCAGCGATTAGAAGAATTTCTACAGATTTCTGCGGATTTCTGCAGATTTCTACAGCCTTTTAGGATCTATTTTTTGGACTGAGTGAGACGACCAGAATGGCGTCCACTGGAAGAGGAGACGACGGAGAGGAGAAGAAGAGAGAAGAGAAGAGGAAGAGGGAAGAGGAGAGCGACACTGGATTAAAGAAGAAGACCAAGAAGAGAAGATCCCAGGATAAAGGATCGGAGGACCAGGAGCCAACCCCTGGCAGCAGCCAAGACGCTGCAACATCAGGCCCCTACCCCGGGCTTACCATCAGCCGCTTCATCCTCCACAAGATCTTGGGTAGGGGCAACTTTGGCAAAGTAAGTTTTATAACTTCCATTTTATTTCCCTCTATTGGTCTCTGTTGTCAACCATTGTAGCCTGGGTAGATATTAATTGTAGTGTAGGTCTATGGGGTGACTGGTAGGACACCCAGAAACTTTCCTGCCCCCAAGTTAGGTTTAATGTTAATATAAAGGGGTACTCTGACTCATGGAAGATCTCAGGATCAGAGCTGTGGGGGGCGGACTGTTTATTTCCATGTCCTGGTCATATAAGATGCTATACAATACATACATTGATCCAATGTGAATAAGGCTCTATTCAGATCATGTAATCCATATGTTGCAGTTTTTTTGGACAGACACATAAGTATGGTATACTACGCTTTTGTATAGAAGATGGATCTGTTTTTTTTGTTTTTTTTTAACATTGATCTCTATGTAAACGGCCGGCCATCTGTTTGCTTTCATTTTTTACATCCATTAAACGGATCAGAAAAACAGTTGTAAATAAGACATGATCTGAATAGAGCCTAACACTGAACCCAAACTGATCCACCCAAACAGCCATCTTGCGCCTATTCTGTTCATTCCCATATGGTAATAGTAGAGTCCCCCTTTATGGCCTCTCCATACACCATCCCAGAGCTGACACTACATGATGCCTATAGCTTAGCTCCACTCGGCTGTCTAGTCCTGGGCACTCGTAGTCTGACCAGCCCCTCTGTCCACCCTGCTCCTTAGGCCGCAGTACATTCAGGGCCCCTTTATGGTCTCTCCATACAGCATCCCAGAGCTGACACTACATGATGCCTATAGCTTAGCTCTGCTCGGCTGTATGGTCCTGGACACTCTGCTCCTTAGGCCGCGTTACATTCAGGGCCCCTTTCCTTTTAGATGTAATAATCATTTTCTATTTGTCTTCCTCAGGTTTTCCTGACATCAGTCCCTGGCCGACAAACCTTCATGGCCGTCAAAGTCATCAACAAAAGAGGGGACAATATGGAGACCATCATGAGAGAGCAGCAGATACTCGCCGCAGCCAGAGAATGCCCCTTCATTTGCCACCTCTATGCCGCACATCATTCTGAGCAGCGGGCGTATTTCATCACCGAGTATCTGTCTGGCGGCAGCCTGGAGGCTTTGATCAAGATGTGCGGCTGCCTGAACACCGGCAATGTAAGGTAAGAAAAAGGGGTAAATAGCAGATAAAATAACCTGAGTGGGGTTGTAAAAAGCCGAGGTGGGGGTTGTAGTTAGGGATTTGCTAACACTGAGATTTCTCTCTGTTCTTCCTATGAGATTCTACACAGCAGAGATTGTTTGCGGCCTCCAATTCCTCCATTGACACAGCATCGCCCACCGGTAAGCAGAACTTTCTCGGTCTCTCCTTTAGGTGCTGGATTTCATGCACCCAGCTTTCCTGGGGTCCTGCCTGGCTATTCTACCTGGTCTTGTAGTCACCCATTCCCCATCTCCGGTATCACTGGGCAGATTCTCATTTTCTTCTCTTATTTCATTACAGAGATATAAAGCCAGAGAACATCATGTTGGATGCGGAAGGCCACACCCGTATCATCGACCTGGGGCTGGCCCAAGATGGCGTCACTGCCTCCAATAAAATCTGTGATGTGACGGGAACCTTCCACTATATGGCCCCAGAGGTGCATTTCAAGAAAGGATATGGCGTAGCAGTGGACTGGTGGAGCCTGGGAATCGCGGTGTCCAAGATGGCAACAGGACGCCTCCTGTTTTACGAGGGTCCCATCCAACAGAAGGCTTTCAAAGCCAAGCTCACCAAGAAGCCCAAACTTCCAGCTGAGGTTGATGCTGACATCAAACATCTTGTCAAAAATCTGCTGTGCAAGAAACCTGAGGAGCGCCTGGGTGTGTGCGGGAACATCCGAGAGCATCCATTCTTTTCCACCATTGGCTGGGAGGAACTGGAGCAGAGGAGAGCACGGCCACCATTTACACCATTTCAGCCAGTTCTGGAGAAGAAACATCTACATTGGCCAGAAGATAGGAGCGCCCTTCACCCCGCGGACCAACATAACTACATGTCAGCAAGCTGGACCCGGTAAGATCCTCCTCTCATCAGATGTTCTTCTTACCTTGTGGTCATTGTCCCTCTGTCTGCGCCAATGACTGTGTCTCTGCTTCATCTTAGATGGATGAGAAGATCTAGAATGTGAAGGAATCTACGAGCACCTGGTGAGGGCCGCTGTACACACAGGACACCTACCATTATATCAGTACATCACATCTGAGGTTACATAACAGAAGCTCCAGTAGATAAAAGTTTTTGAGAAGTCTTTCCTTTATGTCTTGCAGGATGTACCTGCGCCCACAGTCCAGAACTTCACGCCTCCTCCACGTCTCTGCTGCTGTGTATGACCTCGGCTGCCTTAATACGCCAACTCTCTCCATCTTCATGCCACACTTGCCATCGCGTTGCTGCTCCAGACGGTTGACTCGGCATCCTCCAATCCTGGGCTGGCTTCGGACACCAGTCCAGCCTGAAGATCTTCTACGTCTCCAGAAGCGGCCTGTGCTTGGTTTTCATCTGAGCTCGGCTCAGCGCAGGCCTGGTACGTATTACACACAACACACATCACATACACTACATGATAGGTATAGGCACCACTTGTAGACACATAGAGATAGTGGCCTTTGATCCTGGGATTTATTCCGATTGCCAGATTTGGGGTCAGGAAGGAATTTTTCCCCCTTAGAAAATTGGCCTATTCCTCACAGGGGTTTTCGCCTTCCTTTGGATCAAAACACGGCCTTAAATAGGATTAGACGATAGAGTGATAAATCAGTAGTAGGAATAACCTAACAGTAGGAAAAAAATGTAGTTAGCAAAAATATAAAGATTAGATTAGATAAATGTATAAGTAGCTGGAAACATAAATAGTAGAAAACAAATCTAGGTAAAAAAAAAAAAATTAAAAAAATAAAAATAAGATATAGGTTATAGCTCACACATACACACACACATACACTAGCTTAGTACAGAAAAAATAGGATAATACATAGTTTTAATATCATAGTTTAAAAGAAAAAAAAAAGAAAAAAAAATTATAATTTATAGATCTCAGACACATATATATATATATATATATATATATATATATATATACACACACACTAGATCAGTAGAAGTAGTTAATACATAGTTTTAAGATTATAGATTGAAAGGAAAACATTAAAATAAAATATGTTAGACAGCACACACACACACACACATATATATATATATATATATATATATATATATATATATACACACACAGTAAGTAAAAATAATAGCATAATATATAGTTTTAATATAAAGCAATATAAAACAAAAAAAAAAATCTCAAAATGTAATTCTACTTACCCACGTTAACATATAGCAGTTTAACACATAGAAAAAAATAATAGTATAGTATATTTAATAAAAAAAAAACAAAAAAAAAAAACCACATTACGCAGGTTACGTATCAGCCTTTGATCCTGGGATTTATTCTGCCAAATTTGGGAGAGGATTTTCCTCAGGGAGAGGATTTTCTCTGGATCAAAACGGCCTATAAGTTAGTTTAGTATTATATATTAATAATTGACCTATATACACATACAATTATATAGTAGTAAAATATAACGTTAATATAGCAATAAATGTAACCCCGCCCATCCATAAATAAGATTAGTAGCATACATAATTTACATATAGACATAGTATAATATAATAGGAATATGGTAATATAATATGACCCCGACCCTATCTATAAATAAGATTAGTATTATACACATACAGTATAGACATAGTATACTAGGAATATAGTAATATAATATGACCCCGACCCTATCTATAAATAAGATTAGTATTATGCACATACAGTATAGACATAGTATAATATAATAGGAATATAGTAATATAATATGACCCCGCCCCCATCTATAAATAAGATTAGTATTACACATATACACATAGTATAATAGCAATATATTAATATAATATGACCCCGCCCCATCTATAAATAAGATTAGTATTACACATATACACATAGTATAATAGCAATATATTAATATAATATGACCCCGCCCCATCTATAAATAAGATTAGTATTACACATATAGTATACATATAGACATAATATAATATAATAGGAATATAGTAATATATGACCCTGCCCCCATCTATAAATAAAGTTTTCCTTTTACCTCTTCCATCTTTGTCCTGGACTTTATTCCCATTGGTTGTCCATGTAGTAAATGTTGTACAGGCCTCGGTGTCCTTTCCCCAGCACTTGGGATCTTCAGGGGTTTCCAATCTCACTGAAATCGTTTTACCTATAGATGTCTGATGTAAAGACCAAACATGGTGTGAACAGAGCCCTAAAGGGGTTGTCAGCTCTTTACCATCCCTTTCTGTTAGCGGTGTCCTGTAGCCTATGGGCAGACCTGACTGCGGGCGTTCACTTTCCCTACAGCGCCTCTAGAGGTAATGAAGTATAACACACTTCCCACTAACATCGCTGGGTTGCCATGGACGTGTGGGATCTTCTAGAACAAGACACTCTGCTTTTAGTCCCTTTCTATTCTGGCTAATAGTTGGGGTCCTGGCTGGGGGACCCCCCTCTATTACCTCAGAATTCCCTAGGGCAGTATGAAAATGGGTTTTCTAAGACAGACAGCAACTTTATTGGTTATATCATAAACAGTGAGGGTTTGTTACAGTGTATCAGTGCAGGACTACAAACTATTTATTCCATGGAGGATTGGCTTAGACTGGATAGAATAAGTGAGCTACACTGGATGATGGTGGGTGCTCTAATGCTGCCCCCTGCAGTCAGGGCCCTCACCTCACTCATGTGTTTCTTATCAGATCCCCAGAGAGGAACATTTATAAAGAAAAGACATCAAGACTGAAAAATCCAATCGGAACCGCGTATTCCATCCTTTACTATAGTATCTGATTCTGAGAAAGCAGGATGAGAACCAATATGGCCACCATTTAGACTCCCACAGGGGTTGTCACCCAACTTCTACAAACTCCTGCTCCTATTCACCTGCTTAGCCGGGTAGAGTTGATATTTAGGAGTCTGGGAAAGCTGGGTGACCTCTGAAGGAGGGGTAATGGCGGCCATATTTTAAAGCAACACTCCTGTGAATTTTATTATTTCTTCAGCCCATTAAGACTAGGTATTGTAATGACTGAAGAAGGGCGAGTTCCATCACCCAGCACACTCCTCTTTATATATGACGCTGAGCAGGATCTTGTCAAGTCACGTGATCAGCACACAGACCTGACAAGTCACACGGCAGAAAGAAGTCGCCTTTTCTATGCAAGTCTATCAGAGCCTGGATGTAAGGCCCCCATAAAACAAAGGGATCGGGCAGGTGAAATCCATCCAATCCCCCATACACATTAGACAGGCAGACGGACTTTTTGTTTCTCCCCTCCAGTTTGTGCCGAGTGTACGTGTGTATGCAGGAGTCACGGGTATCACCGGCTTTAGTGACTCATCTTACTGCAAACTGAATCATTTGTATAGAATCTGTAAAGAGAACCTGTCCTCTAAATTTGGGACACTGAACCAACAGGTCCTCATGGATCAGTGGTTTAGTGTCCTAAGTATCCCTATAGAAAGCCTTTGTGTGTGCCAGGTGTAACAAAACGAAAAAACCCAAAACACTAAGGCTACATTCACATGACGTCTGTTTTTTTTTTTTTTAACGGACGTCACATGGCAGCATTAATTTCACTGTCAATGAATGGGGGGTTATTCTCATGACCGTTATTTCGACGGTCCGTGTCGTATTTTTGGCCGTTTTCACGGATCTCACCATACTTTGAAATGTATGGGAAATCTGTGAAAACGGGTGCCCCTCGGGTGCAAGATCGCCGTGAAAAATGGATGTTTTTCATCCCAGTTGTGTTCATCATGCCCAATACTTACCTAACAGTGACTGCTCCGAAGTATGTGCAGTACTGCAATGAAACCAGGGCAATACACCTCGCCATCACTGTGCATGTACCCAACATCCAGCGCATACACTGTGAAGCCCAGGAACCCTGTCCATAAGGACCTGTTGGTGATTTAGGGTCCAACTTTTAGGTGACAGGTTCCTTTTAAGAATCAGATAACATCTTTAACTTCAACAGTGGAGCAAAGATGTAGAGTTGGGATGAAAGTTATGCAATGGGTATGGCCACCTTAGGTTATGTTCATACACAGGAATTTGGCACTGATTTTGAGGAAGAATCTGCCTCAAAATCAGCACCAAATTATCCTATGTGAACATGCCCTTAGGATTCAGCTCTAAACAAATGCCCTTCAAACCCCCCCATATAAAGTAAGCAGCTACGTTAGAAGAGATTTTATTTACATTTTTACAACAGCCAAGTAATAAGAAGTCCCCTATGTGCACGCTGCCCCGTATACTGGTGTTGTGATGACGGAGACGTCCCCGCTCTCCCGGTTCTGTACATCTTATTACGGGGTGTTTATCCACACTTCAGCTGGGCAGAGCTTTCTGTAGACGTAGAATTGACTCCTCGGGTCCTAGTGACAGCATCATCTCAGCCACACTGGGTCCAGTCTAGAGAAAGAAGGAGGCTTCTGTTATGCATCATAATGGGAGTCATAATTAAAGTGGCTTTCTGGGCTAAACTATTGATGACCTATCCTGAGAATAGGTCATCAATATCGGATCGGTAGGGGTCTGACAGCCCCACAGCTTTTCTCAGCATCTGATACACAGAGAATGAAGCAGGAAGCAGACAGCTCCGATCTCTGTGTAGTGGCCAGACCAGGTACTGCAGATCAGCTCTCATTCACTTTAATGGAAGCTAAGCTGCAGTGACTCAATTCAGCCACTACACGGAGAACAGCGCTGTCTGATTCCTGTTCCCCTCTCTGTAGATCAGATGCCTAGAACTGCCAATCTGTGGGGATGTTGGACTCCAATTGATCCGATATGGATGACCTATCCTTAGGACAGTGAAAAACTGTCACCTATGGGCATTTCCTATGATACCGTTTTCATGCGCTTGCCCCATTCAGTAGCAACTACCTTGTATTCTAATCACTAGCAATCGCCAGAAATGAGTTTTACTGTACCTCGAGTCCACTGAGCAGCAGACGGAGAAGCTTCATGGACGTGCTGTATTTTGTGGCTTTCAGCTGCTGCAGGTGGCTCTTCAGCTCCATACTTAACACTTCCAGGCCGGTGATATTGTGGCTGTTCTGCAGAATCCTGAAAACAATCAGTTCCGATTTCTTCATCACTGACAGGAAGACGACCTGTACTCCAATAATTCAGGCCTATTCACAGTATAGGCAGCAATTTTACAGCATCCATGCAGCACGTATCACTGGTGGGTATGGGTTACACAAGTATGTATGATATCATACATTATATGTAATGTATTAGGATTACAAATGCAGTCAACATCATAGGGTTGAGAGCTGCGGTGTCATATTATATAGCTACCTGAATGAACCCTTAAATGTTACAGGATAGGGTATAAGTGTCAGATTGCAACGGTTCCAAACGTTGGTACCCTTAGTGATCAGGGAACAAAAGTTATCCCGAATACTCCCTGTGAATGAAGAGCAAATGCACTTACTTACATGAGCAGCGCTCCAGTCATTTACATGGGTTTGCAGTCCCATAGAAGGGAATAGAGTGGCAACCACACAAAAGCACTGGCATTTCATTCACAGGAAGACTTTCTGTTCCCCATTCTCCTAATCGCTGGGGCCCTGCAATGTGACAATTATCCCCTATACTGTGGCACAGCCCCTTTAAGGACAAGCTGAATGTAGAGAGTAATACGCACCGCACAACAAGACTTCCAATCTCACTGGCTTCACTTGACAGGCGATGCAGAACTTCCTGCTGCACTGAGGGCCGGATCCACAGATACGAGTAATTTGGAGACAGCAGATCCATCAGCAGGTTCAGGTGTCCCTGGGACATAAAAAGGCAGGAATGTTACCTTAGGACAATATAGAAGAGTGATGAGAGGCATATGGGGAGATTGCCCCCAGCTAGGACCCTACTCATTACTCTGCTCAGACCACAGACTGTAATGGTGATGTAAAGTAGAACAGATCGATCTGTTTTATTGCCCACCAGCAATCGTCCCATTGGCCCTTGTAAAAGGACCCGAAGGGCATAAAACTTTCAGGAATAAAGTCAAAATATGAAAAAAGTAACTTTACCTCCATAATTCCACATTACATTACAGTGCACGGCATCAGACTTTCCAGACTATCAGATGCCGGACTAAAGAAAACTTCTCTGTAATTTAGCCAAATAAAAACAGAATGTTGTACAATGACTGGGTGTCCTCATACTGTACCTTCCTCAGCACTAGTATCCTCTCAATGTACTCTTTATCAAATGTCAGATCCTTGTACTTTTCCTGCAGCAGTGTCTGTAGCTGAGCCACCAACTGTGCGCGGGTGTCAGCACCCTCGATCCACTGGGTGAGGTGAACCCTGCAAGGAAGTGGAGGGGTTAAGTAATGTAGGGATAGCATATAGTTCATAGGGTAGGGAACTTTCAGCATTCCAGCTGTTGTGGAACTAAAGTTCCCAGCATGCCTGGTTGCTCTGCTCTTATTGCAGCTCCCACAACACAAGTGACTGGAACATGCTGGGAGTTGTAGTTTTACAGCAGATAAAGTGCTGAGGATTGCGGATCCCTGAATAGTGAATACTCAGGGTACATGGCAAAACATTTACCTGTTGAATTCTGGAAGCCTATCCATATCCAGGAGAGCGGAGTGGGTGCTGGTGCTCTGCAGGTTGTACTGCTGTATTAGTTCAGGGACAGTGCGGCCGATCTGGTTTCCTAGAAAAGAATAATGAATACGAACTTTTACAGAGTGCAATAAAAATTTGGCAGCTTAAAGGGGTTGTCCAGGACAACCTTTTAACTTTTAAATCAGCCAGGGACACTTGTCCCCGATGCTCCAGTGTCCTCCCGACACGTTACAGTCCTTCTGGAGTTCCACTGAGGCCAATCAGCGAATGGCATGTGATATCACTACCTGGGACATCAGGGGTCCTCTTCCTTAAGCCTGCTGAGGCCGATGATTGGCCTAAGTAGTCACGTGAACGCTGAGGCCAATCAGCAGCTTCAGAACTCCGGAAGAGACCCAGGAGAAGCCTCCGGAGGAGAAGAACCAGGACGCGCCGGGAGGACACCGGACCATCGGGGGAAAGGCGAGTATGCATCTTTTTTTTAATTTTCTTCACTGTCCCGGCTGATTTAAAAGTTAAAGGGGTTGTCCAATTTTGCCAGGACAACCCCTTTAAGGGCAAATTCACATACAACAGATTTGTTGCAGAATACTGCAAGTCAGAAATGAGTTCCATTTTTCATGGAAGGAAGCATTCAATTCTGCTGTGTGTGAACTCCCACTAAAGAGATTGTATGAGGTTCAAAAAACGTGGCTGCTTTCTTGGAAGAACGCTACTCTTGGGCTGTGTTAGTTTCTGCCCATGGACAAAGCTAGCGCTGTTCCTGGATTTAACCAGCTATGTGGTTCTAATTTTATAGCAGCTTTTTAAAAGGGGTTTCCCAAGCTAAAGAATTGATGGCCTATGCTCAGGGTAGGTCATCTATTAAAGATCAGCAGGGGTCTGACACCAGGCCCCCCTGGCCGATCAGTGTTTTGAAGAGGCTGCAGAATTCAGGTGAGCGCTGCAGCCTCTGTAGTATATACCAACGACAGTGCCATAAATTTTCTAGCAGTTGAGCTTGATATCACAGCTCAGCCCATTCACTTGAATGGGACTGAACTGTGATCAGGCCATGTGATAAATGCATGTGACGTCTCATGGCCTGTGAAGCAAAAGCAGCGCTCAAGGAGCACCGCTGTTGCTTCAAACAGGTGATCAGCAGGGATCCTGGGTGTCCCCGTGGATCTTCAATTGATGACCTACCCTAAAGATACAGTAGGTCATCAATTAAAATGTCCCAGAAAACCCTTATTAGCATTATCTTAGAAAGTCAATGCCAGACAAATATGGCTGGAACAAACGATCAGGCATGATAAAATTCAACATGCACCATCCTCCTTTCCCCAACATCATCTGTCAGGGAAGAGCAGGAAAGCCTATATATACATAAGGTAGTTGCAGCCCAAACTGGCAGGTTCAGTAGGCTTTTCTCTTCTATGTATAGAGGCCTTTATTCCCTGGCTTTACATATGAGCCCTTGTCCACCCCCACTTTTATGTAACACATGGATTTTGGTGCTCCATTCTGTTACCAGCGAATCCCGATCCGCAGTTAGTAATAATATCCAGCAGCGTTTCCGGCAAGTATCCTTTCTGGACGAAGTGTTGGATGAATATATCCCCCTGTCGTTTGGATAGTTTGCTGCCATCTTTGTTGAGCAAAAGTGGGAGGTGGGCATATTCTGGAGGTTGCCAGCCCAAGGCCCGGTACAGGAGCAGGTGTTTGGTCGTAGAGATCAGCCATTCTTCTCCCCTCAGGACATGACTTACAGCCATTTTATAGTCATCCACAACATTAGCCAAGTGGTAAGTGGGAAAACCGTCCCCCTTCAAAATCACCGGGTCTCCTTCCACACTTGCTACATCATGGTGTGTCCATCCATAAACAAGGTCCTGGAAAGAATGAGCACCGCTAGGTAACTGGAACCGGACCACAAAGGGCAGATTTTTTACCAGCTTCTCCTGTACTTGACTCGAGGTAAGATGTCTGCAGCGATTGTCATAGCTTTAGGTAAGAAAACAGACAGTCGGATTTATGTGTCAGCATCTCTTGCACTGAAAGGGTTAACGTCACATGATAGTAATGGAGGAAAGGTGCAAAGAGAGACCTTCGCTCTGAAAAACCACACATATCCCTGCGATACAGGCCCATTCACCTCAAGAGATGATGTGTAATCAGCACTTAAAGGGGTTTTCAGAAATTACATATAGACCACCTATCCTTAGGATAGGTCATCAACATGTGATTGTTGGGGGTCTGACACCCGGGACCCTGACAGATCAGCTGTGTAAAGAGGCTGTGGCCTCTTCCTTGTACCAATGACGTCACGTTCATCGTTCACGTGGTACGGCAGCAGCTTTGTCCTATTTGAGTGAATGGGACTGAGCTGCAATACCAAGCATAGACCCTATGATATGTATGATATTCAGTGAAGAGGCGGCAGCACTCACCTGAAAAATACGGCCTCATCAACCAGCAGATCTGTGTGGGTCCTGAGTGTCAGACCCCACCGAACACATACTGATCAATATATAATGTCCTAAAAATCCCTTTAATGTATATGTTCCTCTTATGACAACTGATCAACGGGGATCCCAGTAGAAGACCCTATCTCCAAGATGAGTACCTAACCTCTTAAAGGAGGAAGTCCAAACCAGACTACACCTTTAAGAAATTGGAACTTTAAGTTCTTAACAAGAACTACACTTGACACTTTGGGTGTGATGTGAAGCAGATCTGTCGCTTAAAGGGATTTTCCAAACTCTGAGTGGAATTTGGAAAACCCCTTTATTGTGCATGATGATGTCATATTGATTGGTTACAATGGTCATGAGATATGATATCTTAATGGAAAGGTTATCAGAGCACGGAGAATCATCAGATGGGAAAGTCGCCTACTGCAGTAATAGGGACGATCGTCTTCAGGACTGTGAGTATATGTAAAAGATGTTTATTTACTGGTCTCCTAAAAGGTTAGAAGTTTCCTGAAATCCACCTGGATTTTGGAAACCCCTTTAACCACTGTATCACACCTGAATGGGCAATGTCACAGGGAATATATGGAAGCAGCATGCACATTACTGCAGGAAGCAATTTCCTACCCATATACTAAGCTAAATGCTGACAAAGCAGTCGCATCAGGGGTTGTCCCGAGCCGGTAGACATCAAGAAGATCCCTGGTTTAACTTGATGGACATATGTCTTTTTTCAAGCGTACTATGTAACAAGTCATCCATCACCAGATTTCCAGCCGCTGTAGTCTCTCTGCACTTTAATGTGGAGGTGGGCACAGACAATGCAGGGGTGACTTTCTCAACTCCTTATGTAACTCCCAAAGACTTCAGTAGTGAGGGCTCCACTTGAGTATTCCCACTTCTCTATTGAAGTGTATGGAGAAAGAAGCTGCCAGGAATCAGTGAAAGGGGAGCAGCAGACCCGCATTCTCCTAGTAGGTGAGGATCCCACGTGTATCAGATATGTAAGGTTGGGTGATGCCTAATACGACTACAACAAAGGATTAACACCCTGCTTTCTCAAGTTCCTGAATGGCAAACCTTCTAAGCTATGCAGGGATAGGGGAGCTCTACATAACTAGGCCGCTGTGCCATTTAGGAGTCTGATAAAGCTGGGTTAAAAATTATTTTGATCGCTGTAATGACAACCACGTTTGGTAGAACCCATCTTTCCCAGAAACTGATGATTAAATGGAATTTGATAAAGACAGCTCAGGTTCAACATAGATTAAAGCACATGTAAATATAAAAATGAAAATCAAGGGAGCACGGTCTTACCGAGGTGTCTGTCTACTCCTCTGCGCTTCTTTCTTCATCAATTCCAGCCTCTGCGGAGTACAAAAACAGCGGTAAGCCGCCCCACGCTCCAGCAGTGTTTGCACCGCCTCATGATATAAATTGAGACGCTGTGACTGTTCATAGGGTCCATAAAGACCTCCTCGTCGGGGACTCTCATCTGGTGGGATCCCTGAGGACAAGACATTCACAACTATTAGTCACATCTTCTTGAGGATTTTATAAATATATATATATATATATATATATATATATATTATAAATAGCTTATCAAAAATGCAAAAAGAACAATAAATGTACTAAATGGTTTGCCGGTCACCAAGTACCGTAGAGCATAAAAGTCTACAGGAAAACAATCGTCTACCTGCCCACTCCAACATGTCTTCTATACCCTCCGCTGCTCCTGGAACCAAGCGGCTTCTGTCTGTGTCTTCAAGACGCAGAATAAAAACTCCTCCATGTTGCTTAGCAAAAAGGTAATTGTAGAGGGCAGTGCGCAAGCCACCGAGATGAAGAAAACCTACAGAGACAGAAAAAGGTGATGACCTTTAAAAAAAAACAACAACAACCAGAAAAGGAAGCATACCTCCCAAAAAATAGAAAGAAAGACAACTCCTCTGGCACCCCCCACAGTAATGGTGCCCCTTTGTGTCCCATACACTTTCATAGTGCCTTCTTTATGACACATAGTAATAAAGTCCAACACAGTGATGATACCCATTTAGCGCCCCAGCACATGCCGAGGACATCCCCCTAGCGCCCAAGTACACGCTAAGGATGTACGATGAAATAGTGACCCTAAAATAACATAATGAATACACATCAGACTACTATAATGTCCCTCAACAAACGGAGCAGATCATTCTGCAGGTTTCCTCCAGTCTATGTGGTCAATGGACTGGCAAACCAGACGTGGTGATGTCACTGCAGTCCACCAGCGCCAAGCTGCTGATGTCAGTGGTTACAGGGTGAATGGTGGAGGACGGAGATGACATCGCTCTAATATACCATTGTATTTAACCATATCTGTGTCCTGATGATCCAGATACAGTTGAAACCAGGACAGCGTTACAATCCAGGACTGCCCCGCTGGATATGGGATGGCTGGGAGTAATGAATAAGCGCTTTAGTGATGGATTCATTTATTAAAGGGACATTCCAGTCAGAGCAAGTTACCCAGTATATAAAGGATAAGGAGTAACTTGCTGATTGATGGAGGGTCCAACCCCTGGGACTCCCACTGATCACGAGATCATTGCTTTGCACCCCATTTTGAAATGAAGCAGCAGGACAGAAACGGCATGCCGCCCCATTCATTTCAAAGAGACCGCTGGGTATAGCAGAGTGCTGTGTTTTGGCTATTCGGTGGTCCCATTGAAATGAATAAAATAACAAAATAAAGCAATATTGCCTATAGTCCTACCAATATGTGTATACAGCTCCTATACAGAGCTAAGTGTTTCCATAGTTACCATCTCCATGTGTCCCCTGATAGTGGACATGATGGTAACATAATGCACAGACTTTCTCCATTAAACAACTGTGTTGAGTCAAGTGGTATGAATGTACCTGTGGGGCTCGGAGCAAATCTCACCCGAATCTCCTTCTGAAGCCCTCCAGTACACCCCCTGGTACCCCGCCACACTGCTGGCAGCAAAACCCTACATAGCAGCCTCATCTCCTCAGACTCTGTCCTTGTCAGGAGCTGTAAACTCCATATACTCCAGGGCTACGCTTGCCTGTCACAAACACAGTTCATGAAATGTCCTCACTACAGGAGCCATTTTCTTGGCGATTTTCACTGAGCATCTATTACTTTAGTCTTCAACAAAATGGCGCCCGCGGCCGTATCTAATAGACAGATGCGTTTGGTTGGCAAAACGCCGGAAGATTGGCAAAACGAGGTTCCGGAGACAGTTATGACACCCTGTGATTTGTCTCTATGGTATCAACAGTCTTCCGGTTCTCTCGAGGCCTACGGTTGCCGGCTGGATCCAAAAACGTCTGATTGTGAGTTTCCCGGCAGCACTAGCGCTGGCGACTTGTACACAATCATCATGGCGTCCCAGGACGGTGGGTACCGGGTCCCCCGAGGGCAGAGCTGTGTGTTAACCTTTTTCTGACCCGTCCTAAGATTTGCGACTGCTTGTTGCCCTGCCACTTAGACTGTTGTGCCAGCTGGGACAGCTCTTGCCTGCTGTAATGCCCTTCACAATAACTGCCTGCTCACCATTGCTGTAGATGCCCTTTCTGGCTGCCCCCTCCTTCCTAGGATCCGCCCAGCTACACGTCCTAACTTTATGCCCAACTCATGTGCCATCTGTCATTCATGTGTGCCCACTTTATCTGTGCCATATGTAAGCCACAGCCCCCTATTGTGTGCCATCTGCTGCCTTGTGGGCCATCTGTGCTCTTTATGGGACATCCTGTCATCTGTAATCAGGGGCGGCGCCATGACAACTTCTGGGTGATGCCATCTGTTAGAAGTTGTCAGACTTGTCCTCTATGGGGGCAATGTGTCCGCTGCTGAAACTGGCACTATAAGGCAAGTTTTGGGCATTCTGACCCCAGCACGCTGCATAAAATGCAGTGGAAGTTGCACCATCTATTGGCGATTATTCCTGGCACCCCATACGCCATAGTCGCTTCCTCCTTTTTGCCATGTGCACGCTATATTTATTATAAATACCCGCCACGTTTCTGTGGGCCGTGACTAGGGCTGCTTTATTCCCTGCGCCATATGACCACTACAGATTTCCCCATTGTGTTATCTTGTCTGTGTGCCGGCGCTTGCCTGTGTGTTGCATGAATGTACTGGTTTTATAGCTTTGACCACATGTGCAGCAGAACTTTCCGGAATGTTCCTGGGTGGGATATAGCTTAAGTTTGTCTTGCCTTAAAGGGGTTGTCCGTGTCTCCATGCAAATTGGCGTTCCTGGGGTAACTATCTGGCATCCTGCACAACTTCTATTCTGCTCGCTGGGCGCCCAATGTAAGGCTTGGCTTGGCTTGCATAGAGTACAACGTCCAGACGTTTAGTGCTGGCTCTCCAGGTGCATAACTATAACTCCCAGTGTCTTGCAACGTGCTAGGAATTGCAGTTCTGCAACACCTTGAGAGCCACAGGTTGGACATAGAAACATGTCAGGCAATCTCCTCACCGACTACTAGAGTGAAGTAGCTCCAGTACTAGACAGAGAGTGTCCTCTTGGTCTCTCATGGCTTCATTTAGGGAGGTGAAGCCCGGCCATAGACTTGCATTACATTCTGTGACCCATCTTCATCTCAGTAGAATATCAGTGTCACATGGCATCTGATGACTTGTATGGGATGTCATCTGACCCCGGACATTGCTTCTCTATGATGTAGCATAAATGCCATGTGACTGAGCCATCAGGTTTTTTTGCCAAGGGACAGATGGCATTGATGCCAGATTCTGCATGAAGTTTGATTTATTGTTCATACAGATCTCATCTGCATTCTCTAGTAACAGGATTTCTAAATACTAATGTAGGGGAATGTGGGGGTCTTAGGCGCGTCTGGTTCGTTAGATAATTAACCACCACCAGGATTCCTAATGACGTGAAAGGAACAGGTTTCAAAACAATCAGACCATCAGAATGTATGCCGGGATTATTTCTGTGAGGCCAGATTATGGTCAGGCGGCCATTTCTATGGTCACCCCTATAGCTTTAGTAGACGGAATTATTTGCTGTTAGAATTGCTGACTATGCCAGTAGTTATTACCTGTTTTGCATCATTTTTACAGGAGAAGTCGGAGGACTCCAATCAGCATCTTCTAGATGTTAAGGTGGCTGTAGACATCAGGCGAACATCAGGACTGGCCAGTTATCAAATGTATATTGGGTCCTAACTCTCTCTGAAGGGTCGGGCATGTTAAAGAGGACCTTTCACCACCTGCACTAACTCTAGTTCTTAGTATCTGTTAATAGGCTCCGCTCATTCCAGCACAGTTGGAATTTTCTCTCTAGCCCCCACCGTTCCTGAGCAATCAATGCTGTTAGTTGTGGTGTCTGATATGCTACTTAGGCTGTACTGTCAGGTGGGTGGTGTCAAGCAGGAGTAGACAAGAGGGTGTGATTCAGAGGCAGCCAGAGTCAGAGCTCAGAATCACACTCCTTGCCTGCTCCTGCCTGACACCGCCCACCTGACAGTAGAGAGCCTAAATAGTATATCAGGTACCAAAATTAACAGCTCTCATTGCTTGGGAATGGTGGGGGAGAAAGAAAAAAATCCAACAGTACCGGAATCAGTGTAGTCGCACGTATTAAATGATGCAAATTGCTGGACTTGGTATAGGTGGTGAAAGGACTCAATCCATTTTCTCCAAAGATCTAAGTCAGAGCCAGACATGTCTATATTTAGAACACACTTGCTCAGCTGAGCCAAGTATGCATGTCTATGGCGGGTCATGAGATGTAGCTTTAGGTTATATAAGGAGTTGTACTGGAGATGTGAGATAAAGCGATGACTAAAGGGCTGGAATATTTGTAGCATTAAAGGGGTTTTCTGGGGCTTCCGTATTGATGGCCTATCCTATCCTATCAGTATGTGATCAGTGGGTGCCTGACTCAGTAGCCGCGCACCGTTCAGCTGTTTGCTGTCCCTCTGTTGATGATGTCACATTCATTAATCCCTTGGTACAGCAGGGCTCAGTCTCATTCAAGTGAATGGGGCTCAGATGCAATATGAAGCACAGCCACTCCGATATGTAGGGAATATACAGTAGATTGTGAGCCCTATATGGGACAGTGACTGTCAATGTCTGTAAAGCGCTGCGGAATATGATGCCGATATACAAGTAAGCATAATAAATAAATAATAATATGTGCAGCACTATGCTTGGTATTCAGTGAACAAGCCACAGCGCTCACCTGAATGGCCTGCGCCTCTTCATCCAGCTGATCTTGCAAGGTGTCAGCGATCAGATATTGATGACTTATCCTAAGACTGGGTCATCAATATATAAGTCTAGGAAAACCCCTTTAAAGAGCAATGCAGTTGGCTTGACATGGCTGATAACAGGGAACAATTGAACACAAGTGTATGAGGGAAGGAGGCAGATTTGGGCTGGGGGTGGGTAGCACATACATCGGGTGCCACTGCTAACCAGCTATTAGGTACCTGGATGATCAGCAGATCCCCAATATGTGGTTAACAGTTACACCAGCAGCCATATAATACCTCCATGTCAGTGGCTGTGATAAGATGGTAACTTTAGTGGCATCTCCCTGGAATGATTTGCAGCTGGCAGTGAACTTGTTTGCCCCTAGTGCCAGCTCAATGAGGGGACAATTAAGAGACCTGTTACCTTAATTCTGCTGACACAATAATCCGACTCATGTGGAATGATCTGTTTTGTGTGGCTGAACTAACTGTTCATGTCCCTGTCCCCTATAGAAGTGGAAGAGCTGGGGATGGAGGCGGATGGACAGAAGGCACAGCTGAGCTGTGGAGAAGGTGGAGACGCAGCTCCTCAGGCCTCTCAAGACGGCAGCACGGCACAACCGGAAGCAGACGGCGCCGTCAGCAATGGAGGGGACTCTGAGTCAGAGAAAGAGCTTGTAGAGTTTAAGATCATTTGGAATAAGAACAAGTACGATGTAAAGCTTCCATTGGATAGTACAGGAGCAAGCCTTAAACAGAAGATTCACACCCTCACAGGTAAGTCCTGCAATGCATGAAAAGGGTTTCCTGGTTTTTTAAGATTGACCTATTCTTTGGATAGGTCATCAGTGGGGTCTGACACCTTGAACTCCCAATGACCAAGAGTTTGAAGTGACAGCGGAGCGTCCTCCTCCACTTCACAGGCCACGTGACGTCACATTTATCTGTCACATAGCCAGTAAGCTGAGCTGCAAAACCAAGCACAGCCGATATATAATATATGGTGCCGTCCTTGGTTTTCAGTGAAGAGACTACAGCACTCGCACAAACACTGCAGTCTCTTGACATAGCTAATTGTTAGTGTCAGACCCCTCTCATCTTCAATTCATGACGTATCTTAAGGATAGGTCACAAATCTAGAAGGGCCGTTAAAACCTCTTTATAGGGAGTCTGTCATCAGAACTAGTATATCACCTCATCCCTGCAGATAGATAGGTTATTGTCACCAGAACCAGCATATCACCCCAGCCCTGCAGATAGATAGGTTAGTGTCACCAGACCCAGCATATCACCCCAGCCCTGCAGATAGATAGGTTATTGTCACCAGAACCAGCATATCACCCCAGCCCTGCAGATAGATAGGTTAGTGTCACCAGAACCAGCATATCACCCCAGCCCTGCAGATAGATAGGTTAGTATCACCAGACCCAGCATATCACCCCAGCCCTGCAGATAGGTTAGTGTCACCAGAACCAGCATATCACCCCAGCCCTGCAGATAGATAGGTTAGTGTCACCAGAACCCAGCATATCACCCCAGCCCTGCAGATAGGTTAGTGTCACCAGAACCAGCATATCACCCCAGCCCTGCAGATAGATAGGTTAGTGTCACCAGAACCAGCATATCACCCCAGCCCTGCAGATAGATAGGTTAGTGTCACCAGAACCGGCATATCACCTCAGCCCTGCAGATAGATAGGTTAGTGTCACCAGAACCAGCATATCACCCCAGCCCTGCAGATAGATAGGTTAGTGTCACCAGAACCAGCATATCACCCCAGCCCTGCAGATAGATAGGTTAGTGTCACCAGAACCAGCATATCACCCCAGCCCTGCAGATAGATAGGTTAGTGTCACCAGAACCAGCATATCACCCCAGCCCTGCAGATAGATAGGTTAGTGTCACCAGAACCAGCATATCACCCCAGCCCTGCAGATAGATAGGTTAGTGTCCCCAGACCCAGCATATCATCCCAGCCCTGCAGATAGATAGGTTAGTGTCCCCAGACCCAGCATATCATCCCAGCCCTGCAGATAGATAGGTTAGTGTCACCAGAACCAGCATATCACCTCATCCCTGCAGATAGATAGGTTATTGTCACCAGAACCAGCATATCACCCCAGCCCTGCAGATAGATAGGTTAGTGTCACCAGAACCAGCATATCACCTCATCCCTGCAGATAGATAGGTTATTGTCACCAGAACCAGCATATCACCCCAGCCCTGCAGATAGATAGGTTAGTGTCATCAGAACCAGCATATCACCCCAGCCCTGCAGATAGATAGGTTAGTGTCACCAGACCCAGCATATCACCCCAGCCCTGCAGATAGATAGGTTAGTGTCACCAGAACCAGCATATCACCCCAGCCCTGCAGATAGATAGGTTATTGTCACCAGAACCAGCATATCACCCCAGCCCCGCAGATAGATAGGTTAGTGTCACCAGAACCAGCATATCACCCCAGCCCTGCAGATAGATAGGTTAGTGTCACCAGAACCAGCATATCACCCCAGCCCTGCAGATAGATAGGTTAGTGTCACCAGAACCAGCATATCACCCCAGCCCTGCAGATAGATAGGTTAGTGTCACCAGAACCAGCATATCACCCAGCCCTGCAGATAGATAGGTTAGTGTCACCAATACCAGCATATCACCCCAGCCCTGCAGATAGATAGGTTAGTGTCACCAATACCAGCATATCACCCCAGCCCCGCAGATAGATAGGTTAGTGTCACCAGAACCAGCATATCACCCCAGCCCTGCAGATAGATAGGTTAGTGTCACCAGAACCAGCATATCACCCCAGCCCTGCAGATAGATAGGTTAGTGTCACCAGAACCAGCATATCACCCCAGCCCTGCAGATAGATAGGTTAGTGTCACCAGACCAAGCATATCACCCCAGCCCTGCAGATAGATAGGTTACTGTCACCAGAACCAGCATATCACCCCAGCACTGCAGATAGATAGGTTAGTGTCACCAGAACCAGCATATCACCCCAGTCCTGCAGATAGATAGGTTAGTGTCACCAGACCCAGCATATCACCCCGGCCCTGCAGATAGATAGGTTAGTGTCACCAGAACCGGCATATCACCCCAGTACTGCAGATAGATAGGTTAGTGTCACCAGAACCAGCATATCACCCCAGTCCTGCAGATAGATAGGTTAGTGTCACCAGAACCAACATATCACCCCAGTCCTGCAGATAGATAGGTTAGTGTCACCAGAATCCAGCATATCACCGCAGTCCTGTAGGTAGATAGGTTAGTGTCACCTAAATGAAACAATGTTTTCCGCCTACCTTCTAAACTACTTAGTGGACCAAAAATCTATATTTACCTACATCGCCGGGGCAGTCATGTGACTGCCCCAGGCACATTTTCCGGTGATGTTCAGTTTCCGGATACAGAACGCCACCAGATCTGTGCAATAGAGCTGGAGTGCCAGCATGTGCAGTAGCCTGTCCCATGCCCAGAAGGTTCTGCCCGGAAGACAGGTAAGTATGATGGGTCGAGAGGGGGTTGAGTTAGTTAGTTAGTTAGCTGGCAGGGGCTAGTAGTGGATGGGCTAGCTAAGGAAACAGGGAGGGGAGTGAGAAAGGGAGGTGGTGTGAGTCAGCCCAAGGCATCATGGTGGTTGTAGGAAAACAGAACAGGAAGATGCCCATGTAAACAAATGCAGAAGATGCCAGGAGCTCCCATAGAAACCCAGAAATCACTCAAAACACTGCTAAAGGTATTTGGTTGCACTTATTAACCTATTAATAACACAGACCTTTTTGAAAAATTAGTTTTTGCCCGGAAAACCCCTTTAAGAGGACAGTAACTGATGTGGGTGTTGGGGGGCCCACTTAGAGGCCCACATAAAGTTTGTACTGGGCCCACTAATGTATTAGAACAGCCCCAATTATGTAAGAATAAGAAAGCTGTGTGTGTCAGAATATACCGACACAGGGCAAATTAGTGAAACTTAACAAAAAGCATCTAAATTTGGTATCAGCATAACCATATGGACCCATAGAATACCGTATAGTAACGCCAGACGCTCGGTAGGAACGTCCTTTCCTGTGGACCAAATACAAGATGTTAAAGAGGCACTCCAAGGAAATTTTGTTTGATCTTTTCACAGGGGTGAATGGTTTCAGCTGTAGCTTCTTTTGGTTGTAGTTGTGCCCCCCAAACGACCTTTTTGAGGTCGGTTTGGGACCCTCATTTGGTCTTGTGACCTGTTGATTCACATAGTATCTGCTATGAGCACCAGAAGTGTCTCTGGACGTCTGAAAGACTCACATTGAAGTTCTCCTAGACTTGCATGGACATACAGCAGGTGCCATGGGAGTCAGCAGGTCACAATGGTGGTCGTGTGACCAAACGGACTGCAAAACGGACTAGTATGGTGAGTGAGGTTATCACTACAAGTAGGCGCAGTATAAAGACTACATAAACATTTTCCCCGATGTGTCTCTTTAATATGGCCATTGGCATGACATTGAATCTTCCTGGTCAGGCCTCGCTGCCATTGTCAGAACATACATCCATGTTTCCTTTATTTTTCCAGGTCTTCCACCAGCTATGCAGAAAGTCATGTTTAAGGGGCTGCTTCCCGAGGACAAAACACTACGGGAAATCAAAGTCACCAATGGAGCGAAGGTTATGGTGGTAGGATCCACCATCAATGACGTACTGGCTGTTACCACCCCCAAAGAGACCATCCAACAAGAGGTGAAGGAAGAGGAAAACAAGAAGGAGCCTTTGTGCAGGCAGAAGGTAAGGGCACCATCTGCTCTTTCTCATAGGTGCCCCTCCTTAAAGGGGTATTTCCATCTTAAGAAGTTATCCATGGTCAATAGGAGTCCAGCTGCTTAGGCAACTTCGATCAGGAGCACAGAGAGATGTCCCCCATTCTGAATGGAGCGATTGTTGGGATGAACACACACTACTTATATTCTGTGGATAAGGGAAAACTTCTTAAGATGGGATATCCCTTTAACTCGGCTGTTGACAGCAGCATTGTAAATGTGGGAAGAAACTATAGTACCCAGAGGAAAGTCATGACAGCACATGGTGACCATACAGACTCACTGAAGATGCTATTGTGATCCTAAAATCTTGGCAATAAAGGGGTGTTGCAAGCCAAGACACAGCCACATAATAGGTGGAGGTCCCCCTGCCCTGCCCTGTGGGTGATGTGTATGGAGAGGTATTTGGCTATTTTCGGAGCTCCCATAGAAGGGAATGGAGATGACCGTTCAGCCTTGTCTCATGTAATATATTTCTACCTCTTGGACTTGTTACCTAACTTCTCTTTTTATATCACAAAAGCAACACAGAAAGGTACTGGACAAGGGCAAACCGGAGGATGTCATGCCATCCCTAAAAGGCGTGCAGGTAAGGAACAACCTGGTTTTTTGGTGACCTTTAAAAGGGGTGTAACAACCTTTAACATTATCTGATATCGACCTATCAATAGGATAGAGGATAACTTCATGATCTGTAGGGGTTGTACCCCTCAGTCCTCCACTGATCTAGAGAATAGGGTTTGGTTCCCTCGTCCTGATGGAGCTTAAGACCGAGCAAGCCCCAGCTGCTCCATTCATTTTCTATGGAAGCACTGCAGTGTAGTCGGCTATCTCTGGCACTTCCATAGAGAATGATTGGCGTGGCAGGGTGCATGCTTGGTTTGCAGCTCCTTCATGATAGGGAATCAGATTCCAATCCTTGGAATTGGTGGAAACCCCACCGAAGTTATCCTCTACCCCTTTAATACCTGTGACCTGAGCATAGCAGGCAGCCTCATCTATAATCAATCTTTTGGAATTATTCTGGCATGTATTGCAGGTGTAGAGGAGAATTAGGAACAAGATCCTGCTTTATTTTTCTTTAAACCCCATAAACAGTGCCTTTACCTTTTGTGGGCTGTTTCTGGTATTGCAGCTCATTGATTGAAGACTTTTACAACATTCACAAGATCTGACAATTTATTACCATTCGTGTGTTCTGTTACAGGAGAGGCTTCCAACTACTCCTATATCCGGTATGTACAACAAATCTGGAGGGAAAGTCAGACTGACATTTAAACTGGAGCAAGACCAGCTATGGATCGGTACAAAAGGTAAATAATAAGGGTCCCGATTACTTCTTAAGCAGAAGGGCAACAAAGCCACCACATACTTTACATTACTGATCCTGAGTTACATTCTGTATTATACTCCAGAGCTGCGCTCACTATTCTGCTGGTACAGTCACTGTGTACATACATTACATTACTTATCCTGTACTGATCCTGAGCTACATCCTGTATTATACTCCAGAGCTGCGCTCACTATTCTGCTGGTACAGTCACTGTGTACATACATTACATTACTTATCCTGTACTGATCCTGAGTTACATCCTGTATTATACTCCAGAGCTGCGCTCACTATTCTGCTGGTGCAGTCACTGTGTACATACATTACATTACTTATCCTGTACTGATCCTGAGTTACATCCTGTATTATACTCCAGAGCTGCGCTCACTATTCTGCTGGTACAGTCACTGTGTACATACATTACATTACTTATCCTGTACTGATCCTGAGTTATATCCTGTATTATACTCCAGAGATGCGCTCACTATTCTGCTGGTACAGTCACTGTGTACATACATTACATTACTTATCCTGTACTGATCCTGAGTTACATCCTGTATTATACTCCAGAGCTGCACTCACTATTCTGCTGATGCAGTCACTGTGTACATACATTACATTACTTATCCTGTACTGATCCTGAGTTACATCCTGTATTATACTCCAGAGCTGCACTCACTATTCTGCTGGTACAGTCACTGTGTACATACATTACATTACTTATCCTGTACTGATCCTGAGTTACATCCTGTATTATACTCCAGAGCTGCACTCACTATTCTGCTGGTACAGTCACTGTGTACATACATTACATTACTTATCCTGTACTGATCCTGAGTTACATCCTGTATTATACTCCAGAGCTGCGCTCACTATTCTGCTGGTACAGTCACTGTGTACATACATTACATTACTTATCCTGTACTGATCCTGAGTTATATCCTGTATTATACTCCAGAGCTGCACTCACTATTCTGCTGATGCAGTCACTGTGTACATACATTACATTACTTATCCTGTACTGATCCTGAGTTACATCCTGTATTATACTCCAGAGCTGCACTCACTATTCTGCTGGTGCAGTCACTGTGTACATACATTACTTGTATGTACACGTTACTTGAGTTACATCTTGTGTACTCCTGTAGTACTGTGCATGTATGATTCACTTCTATGAAAGTTACAGATATCTCCAAGTACAGCAGTACTGCCAGTCCCATATAAGTGAATGGTGCAGTGGTCATGCATGCTCACTACAATGGGGGACTTTAATACCTCCATTCTCATGATCACTTGGGGCTCCCGGCAGCCAAACCCCCCAGTACTTCTCTCCTATTTTATGGATAGTTGTTAATAGTGGGAAAATCCCTTTGAGGCACTGACACATAGCTTTAAAGAAATTGAGTCATCACAGGTAACCCCGTTAATCTCAGAGATAGGACAGGGCTCCGCTGGTTTGGGTGCAGCCCCTGAGACCTCTGGCACACAGCAGATTTTTGTCAGGGGAAAAATTTCAGCTGCAGGGCAATTGTAACATCCATGGTGGCCATTCTGATGTTTGACTGTTCTGACAACCCTAGCCCGCGGCGTCTTAGAGATCACATGTGAGGGCCTATATAATGGCCTCACAAGCCGGTGCAAAGTATTGTGGCTAATTTATTTTTTTTTTTTTCATGCAGAAAGAACAGAAAAAATCCCCATGGGTTCTATTAAAAATGTAATCTCCGAGCCAATTGAAGAACATGAAGACTATCATATGATGGTAAGTGGCTTCAGTATTCTTCTCTGTCCTTTTAGGTAACATGCACTTAACTTCCAGGAATAGTTGTAATTTTTAAAGGAGTTATGTGGGGATAGAAGCTTTTTATAGTACATTCCCTGCATAAACCTGCTTACTGTATAGAAGACAGTCCCATGGTGCAGCAATGATTAGTGTTTCATAGCGCAGCAGTGGGGGAGAGGGGGTCTCTTTCCGCTCTGACTCTCGGTCACATGACTGACTCTGCTCTACTCTATGGACCTGCAGCTGGAGTATAGCAAAGTTAATCATGTTACAGGGAGCCGGAGTAGCAGCTGGAGAGGCTGAACATAGAAACTTCTGCTCTGCTCTGAAAAGCAAAACATAGGGACGCCGGGGGACGGTCTTCTATAGGCAAGTTTATACAATGCAGTGAAAAATTTCTATCCCCACATAACCCCTTTAAAGTGACCTTGTCATGTTGAACCAGATGTCCAATTGGCTGCAGCATATTATAGAGCAGGAGGAGCTGAGTCGATTGATATATATAGTGTTGTGGACAAAGATTTAGTATGATTTGTCATTTAGTTATCTAAATCTCAGATTCTTCTGGGCTTAGGAGTCTAGTGGGTGGGCTTGCTTAAAAGATTTGTCCAGGAATTGGAATAGTCTGGGGAGATGTAAAATAAATCATACTAATCTGTCCTCAGTTGTCCGCTGCCGGAGTCTCTTCGGTCTTGTGCCAGACATCAATGCCAGAAGTCCTCCGCCTCGCTTGTCCACAGTCACTGGCAAGGAACTGGTGACGTATGCGAGTGACATCATCAGTTCCTCCCCACCGTCCGCTGAGGCCACTGATTGGTGTCAGCAGTCACATGAGGCTTAGGATTTCCAGCATCAATGTACTTGCACAAGACTGAGCGGACACTGGCGGCAGACAACAGAGCACTGGGGACAGGTGAGTATGCTTTATATTTTCTATCTTGCACCTCCCCAGCCCCTACACAGGTTGTTCCATTTCCTGGACATCCCCTTGAAAGGGTTTTTCCGACCCCAGATTGAGTTTTCATACTGACACTGTGGACAGGCAGTATGTGATGTCAGGGTCCGACACCCAGACCTTGCACAGATCATCTGTTCTAGAAGCCTCCAGGTGCCGACATGTGCAGCATCACTCCTATTCAAGTAATGGAGGTGGCGCAGCAGCCCCGTCCACTGTATAGCGCTGCTTCCCGGTATTGCAGTGCCGCCTCTATTACTTGAATAAGATCGGTGCTGCACTCGCTGCTTGTCAGATAGCAACTTTTGGAGTCTGCTAGAACAGATGATCTGTTCGGGGTAGTGTCTGACCCTGACAGATGACATACCGATCAGTAGGAAAATTTTATTTGGGGCCGGAAAACCCCTTTAGTGATTTCCAGCTGTCTCTCCATGCACAGTCATACAATACATCATGGCCTTTACATAGTGGCAGGGATTAGTATACACTGGGCACAATATCACATGAGGTTGCCAGGAATGACATTTTCTGTAACGTTTTCCATCCTAATTTCTCTCTTCTGTTTCCCCCACTGAATAATTTTCTCTTCTTGGCAGGCATTTCAGCTGGGTCCTACTGAAGCATCTTACTACTGGGTATACTGGGTGCCAGCACAGTATGTGGATGCCATCAAGGACACAGTGTTAGGAAAATGGCAGTATTTTTGAAGTTACGCTCACCTCTGGCACAGGACACGAGACAATTGGAGGAGCCAACCAACAGCCACACCTTTTCTCACCCCGCATCCTCAACACCAGTACCCCGACCCTGCATTTGAACCCCTTTCTCCACTGCTCCAAGGAATCTTACAGGGCTGGAACTTTTGCCATTGCAAAACATCCTGTGGGACAGACAAGGTTTATTTTATAGGAGCCAGAGGTGACCGATCCAATAATAGTTTACATTTTTAACTCTTGCACGTTGTGGGTTCACCCCTGCAACTGCGTCAGCCATATATCCAAGTCAGTAAAACAAACTCCTCCTTTTTGTCCCCTTTTAAACCCTTTCACTGCTAGGAAGACCTATAGGGAACCTCTTTGCATAGGTCTTCCTGAGCAGCGCCTGGGGGAATATTGGATGATTTGATGCTGACAACCTGCAAAAACTTGGAACAGCGCCACCTGCAGATGCCACCTTTTCACTGCATGCAGGGACCCCTTCAGAACACACAGAGAAAACCCAGCTGATTGCTGGAAAACCCCTCATGATGACGGCAAATGTTTCCAGAAATTTTCTTTCTTTAGTATCTGCCACCACAATAATGGAGGGGCGTCAACCTGCTTAATTGTTTTTTTTTTTTTTGTTTTTTTTGTTTGATTTGGTTTCTTAATATAGAAAAAATAATTAAATGGATGCAGGAGAGACTGCACTGTAAAAAACGTCTCTGTCCTTGTGTAACTGAGGTTTACGTGCAGCGATACAATGCTCTGTGCATTGGATATAGGGGAGATCTCTATGTCTGGATCTCTTTTGGGGGTATATACTACCTTGCTAAACACTGATGAGGACTGAAAAAGGAGTATTTACCGTGTTTCCTCTTAGGGCCGGTTCACATCTGTGTTTGGGATTCCGTTCGGGGAGTCCGCTTGCAAGCAGCACTTTCCTCTCCACATATTTCGTGCGGAAACCGAGCAGCAACCACACAGACCCCATTATAGTCTATGGGGTCCGCAGGTTTCCTTAGGTAAACCGCTTTTCTATGCGTATAGGTCTCCGTTCGAGGCAGACGCCCCGAACGTGAACCGGCCCTTACAGGTCCTTGCACAGGAATGGAGCAGGTGGGTAGAGGCTGACTCTGCCAGTCTGTTGTATTCACAATGGCTTTTATTAGAGGAGTCGCCTCTTTGTATGTTGGTAAGACCAGAGGTGTACCTTGAAGCTTCTGGGCCCTAGTGCAAAATCTTCTAATGGCCATTGAGAATATAAGTATATTTTATGTGGCAGAGGGACCTTTGGGGCCCCCCAGGGTTCAGGGCCCAGTCGTGAATGCTACTGCTGCACCCGCTGTAGCTATGCTGCTGGGTAAGACAGCTGGATGCAGCAGAAACCCCTCTGCCCTGTGTGCAATAGCAAAAGAGATTGTAAGGCTAGGATCACATTGACGAATCTGTCACGGATTTGGGAGCAGATTACGCCCCCAAACCTGTAGCAGATTCCGCCCCTGAAAACAATGGGAGGCAGAGACTGCAGCAGGACGTGGAAAAAATCAGTGTCCTCAATCTTGCCTTGGATTCCGTGGCTGATTCAAACCGGGAGTCTGCAGCTCGGAGTCCCTGCTCATCAGGCCCATTCATTTTGGCCTAATCCGCAAAGGAAAGCCTGCGGCTAAATACGGCGGCAGAAAATGAAGTGGAATTTCTTTTCATTTTCCGCCATGTGAATCTAGCCTTAAAGGGGTATTCCAGCCACAAGAACACCCCCATATGCACAGGATAGGGGTAGCTTGCTGGTTGGTGTGGGTCTGACTCCCAAGATCGGGGTGAATGAGCCAGTGTTTGGGAAATATGTGTCATTACTTCATTCTTTTCATTGGGGCCTCCAGAGATAGCCAAGCGCTGTACGCTACCTCCAGCCATCCCATTGGAGTTAATGCAGTGGGGGCTCGTGTTTCTGACCGCTACTCCTTTCCAACTAGGGTGCAAAACACCCCCGTCCTCGTGATTGTTGAGGGTCCCTGCAGTTGGACAATCGGCAAGTCACCCCTTGCACTGTAGATGGGGTGTGACTGCAATACTCCATTAAGCCCTTCTGCTTTTCTAAGACTAACCCCCCAGATGGCTACGAGTCAAAGATGGAACCAATCAATAGGAAATACATCCCTGTGTTCGCTGCAGGATTTCTACAAGACTTTGCTGTGGCTGACACAGGGTGAGGACAACTAATTTAGTTTTGTTCCTTTAAAGGGTTTATCCACTTTCCTAATATTGATGGCCTATGGTAATAGATCTGTGGGGGTCCAACAGTTGTGACTCCCCCCGCAGATCAGCTGTTCCTGTACACCATGGCTCCTGGTAATGTATATGCCGTGCTGCTCACCATAGAGAGTGTAGCAGTGGGTTTTGAAACTGCAGCGGTTCCATTAAAGTCTATGGGACAGCGCCGCAGGACCTAAACCCTTCACTACACATCATACGGTGTGTGAGCAACATGACTACTGGCACATAAACCTTACCAGAAGCCATGGTTTATAGGAAAAGCTCATGGTTGTCAGACCCTATCCTAAGGACAGGCCATCAGTGTTAGAAAGTAGATAAGCCCTTTAAGCTAGCATAGTGTAGGGCATGTATGCTCAAAAGGACATTAGGGAGGAGCTTAGTGAGAAGAGAACTGTCTGTCATCTCCGCCAACCAGCATCTTCAACGTTACCTGGCCGAGAGCAGATGACAGACCAGGTCCTCCTCCCATGTATCATCCCAGTTGTAGTGAGGGTGATCATTTATTATCATCAGAAATCTGGCATAAATAATCCGGAAGCTATGCCACCTACTGTATGATCTGACATAGATTTACCCCCCCCCCAGGTGTACAGCCTGGCAGAGGGTGCACGTCATTAGGAGGCATGTGCTGCGTCATATATGATGCGATGAGGGTTCATAAATCTCCCGCTGTGGGTCTGTTCACACATGTATAGACGTATAGGCCTTACTATAGCTGTTCAGTGACCCGTGTAAGGCTGGCATGCACAAGCTGTTTATACAGACTGGGTAAGACAAAGAACTAATTTTTCACTCATGTTTTCCACCCTTCACCATCCCCTAACATGTCCTAATTGTGTGTATATATATATATATATATATATATATATATATATATATATAAAAATCTTTTGAAAATGTCTGATAACAGAGAACAATAGTGAGCAATTGTGTGATAGATCTATCTGTATAAAAATCTTCTGATAACAGAGAACAACAGTGAGTGAGTGTTGCAATTCTCTGAATGGTCTATGTCAGTGAGGCTAAGAATGAAGGACCTGCATCTTCTGTTGTTTAGATCAGCAACCTTCAGCACTCCTAGAAATTCATTTCCGCTTTATATAATAACCATGTCAATATATTGACCTGGGAAAAATCTGTGGCACCTGCCACCTTTATTTAGCATCCACCTACTGGACTCCATGCACAGAAAAATACCGTCTATGTGGAACCTGGCACCAGTATACTGCAGGAAATCCTGGGATGTGTGAACGGTGCCCAACTATTATTTCACCCTTTGTACTCTGTGGACAATGTAATAAGAAAAATAATAATTGTCTTGTGTTTTTAGTGTGTTACTCAGGATGGGTAGAGGTGATGGATATTAGGTTACAGCGCACACTGAGATCTGACAGCTCGGCCTGGGAGATAAGTCAGGCTGTCACATTAGAATAAACATCCTGCATATAAGAACCTTCCTGCTGTGCCAGCTCTGCTAGCCCGAGGAGCCCCGGGGGCACGAGGCAGAGCCTTTCCTCGTAGATAACACTGCTTTCTAAGGCATAAGCGCCAGCCCGACAGATCTGTACGTCCTAGTGTTGTGTCTAATATATGGAGATGTCTCAGGATCTAAGCCCACTCCATGACTGGTGGGTGCGGGCTGTGTAATACGGAGGACCTCGCCTGCAACGTCTGCAGTCAGCGAAAACTTTGATCTCGAGTCAGTCTTCCAATGACTAATGGAATAAAATGGCGCTAGTCAAGCGTGAGCACCGCGGTTTCTGTTGTGGCAAAATTAAACAGGACACTTGTTATTTCTTAGCATGTTGACCGCCCCTCCCCCCCAAAAAAAGCATCCATCACTGCCTCCCATTGAAACCAACTGAGACTGCTTGAAATTCTCCAAACTCCACTGTGTGAACATACCCAAAGCTTAACCCTCAGATGTCATGATAAATAGCAATCGCGGCAGGGTCTGTGCATCGATGGATCATGTGTTCATGTCCTCTAAAAAAGTGGTTCTCAACATTTTCAAGCGAAGTACCCCCTAGTGAGAAAACCAAGTACCCCCAAATAGTAGTCACTTATATATGTTAACATAAGGCTTTGTTGAAGCTTCTGTCAACACTTATATAATGGCTCCCTCAGTGCCCTCACAGGTAGTATAATGGCCCCCTCAGTGCCCCTACATGTAGTATAATGGCTCCCTCAGTGCCCTCACAGGTAGTATAATGGCCCCCTCAGTGCCCCTACATGTAGTATAATGGCTCCCTCAGTGCCCTCACAGGTAGTATAATGGCCCCCTCAGTGCCCCTACATGTAGTATAATGGCTCCCTCAGTGCCCCTACATGTAGTATAATGGCTCCCTCAGTGCCCCTACATGTAGTATAATGGCTCCCTCAGTGCCCCTACATGTAGTATAATGGCTCCCTCAGTGCCCCTACATGTAGTATAATGGCTCCCTCAGTGCCCTCATAGGTAGTATAATGGCCCCAGCAGTGTCCTCACATGTAGTATAATGGCTCAATCAGTGCCCTCACAGGTAGTATAATGGCCCCCTCAGTGCCCCTACATGTAGTATAATGGCCCCCTCAGTGCCCCTACATGTAGTATAATGGCCCCCTCAGTGCCCCTACATGTAGTATAATGGCCCCCTCAGTGCCCCTACATGTAGTATAATGGCCCCCTCAGTGCCCTCACATGTAGTCTAATGGCCCCAGCAGTGTCCTCACATGTAGTATAATGGCTCAATCAGTGCCCTCACAGGTAGTATAATGGCCCCCTCAGTGCCCCTACATGTAGTATAATGGCCCCCTCAGTGCCCCTACATGTAGTATAATGGCCTCCTCAGTGCCCTCACATGTAGTATAATGGCCCCCTCAGTGCCCCTACATGTAGTATAATGGCTCCCTCAGTGCCCTCACATGTAGTATAATGGCCCCATCAGTGCCCCCACATGTAGTCTAATGGCCCCAGCAGTGCCCCCACATGTAGTATAATGGCTCCCTCAGTGCCCCCACATGTAGTATAATGGCCCCATCAGTGCCCCTACGTGTAGTATAATGGCTTCATCAGTGCCCTCACATGTAGTATAATGGCCATATCAGAGCTCCACATGCAATATAATGCCCACACATCTAACATAAAGGCCCTCACAGTGCCCCCACATGTAATATGATGACCACCATGGTACTCCACATGTAATTTATTGGCCCCCAAAGTGCCCTCACACACAATATAATGGCCTAACACTGCCTCCACCTATAATAGCCCCCACAGTGCCCCACATATAAGATAATGGCCCCTGCAATGCCCACACATATAACATAATGGCCCCTACGACCAGTGATGTATAAGGAGTAAGTGGTAAGCTGCATTCATTAGTTGCCCCATGGGGTGCCAGTAACTGAAATGTACTGATGGCAGCGCTCATTGTGCTTGTAAGGATGGCGGCCGCGGCTGTGAACTGCTCTAAGCTAAAAGATAAAGGGAGTCTGTCAGCAGAACCCAGCAGCTCTGTCATAAGGATAGGCTAGGGGTCACCTGAATCACACAGTGTTTCCTCTTGTGAAGCGCGGCCTCCATTGCTGAGATATCGCCATTTGGCCAATATGCAAATGATCTCTTTGGAGCAATGGGGGCGTTGTCATTGCTCCAGAGAGGTAAGCAGCCACGCCCTTACTGCTCCAAAGAGCTTATTTGTGTATTGACAAAAATAATGATATTTCTCTGCATCGACATCTTGACTGTAAAAATCCAACACTGCTAGTTGGCTACACAACCAAAGATCGGCCTAGCCTAAGGTCTCTGGCTAAGTCGCCATGTAGCCGCAGAATCATACAGTCAGCATATGCAGATGTCATTTGGGATCCTTGTTTTGCAAACACTACAAGCATAATGTGAACACGGCTCACAGCCAGGATGACGCCGCACATAGGGCGTGCCTGACAAGTCAGCCCGGAGATTGCCAGCACTGCGCAGGCTCACAATAGGCGCTGCCATGTTACTACCTGCCAGTAGATGTCGCTGCCCGCAATTCCTCTCCGCTGACAGGGCGGAGCCCCCGGACTGGGGAGGTAATCTCTTTGGTGACGTCTATTGCGTCATGTGGCGCATGCTCAGTGGACTCAGAAGGAGAAGGCAGATTGGAGCGCTAAAGCTTTGACTGATGAGCTGGGCCCGGCTGTCCCTGCAGCTACGTCGTATCCTGGAGCGTCTCATCCCCTCACAGTCCTGTCCTAGTCCTGGAGATCGTGTGTGTGCAGAGCAGGCCGCAGCCCGAGACTCGCGTAGGACTTGTCCCAGGTGTCGGGCCTCTTGCCTGGGTGCCCAGTCGGTGAGTTCCGCCTGTGTCTTGATGCAGCATCCGGCTTGGCTACACTTCCTATCCCATAACTAACTCCCTGGGCTGTGGTAGGGAGCTCTGAGCTTGTCTTGTATCTGGTGACCAGTGCTCTGCAACCTGTGGCTCCCTAGCTGCTGGGGAACTACAACTCCCAGCGTGCCCTGACATGTACTGTGGGTTGTAGTTTTACAACAGAGGTAAGAGATACGAGTTGCTTAGCAGTGGTGTAGAACTACAAGTCCCAGCATGCTTTGTGATCGGGGCATTGTGGTAGTTGTAGTTCATCCACAACAAGTAAAGCAGGTTGTTGTGTCTTGTAGGTGTGCACTGAGTCCTATCATGAGCTGTCTGCGCCAGCGGTTTCTTTGCTTTCCTGTCTGACATGTCGGCCCTTTGCAGTGACGTTTATGGGGCTATGAGGTTGCGGCACACAATTTGGTGATGTCCGTGCCCTCGTCCCGGGCAGACCTGGGCTTTGGGTAAAGG
Organism: Leptodactylus fallax; assembly: GCA_947044405.1. NCBI lineage: Eukaryota > Metazoa > Chordata > Amphibia > Anura > Leptodactylidae > Leptodactylus > Leptodactylus fallax. Next base: position 2,512,259 of record CAMRHE010000292.1, on the reverse strand, counting down.
CGGTTTAAAGGGAACGGACAGTCATGTAATGTGTATCTTGTAGTGCGAGGGCTACTCCTTTAGACAAGACGTACTGACGGGGTGGACAAACCTTTTAAGAAAATTGGGGAGGAGTGCTATATGACGTAAAGAAATGGCCTGTACTCGCCTGTGACCACTGTGGTGGTCCTCGCCAATCCTGCAGCCGTGACATCATGTTACATTATTCACCTGACCGCTCACAGGCCTCAGTCGTCACGTGTCATACATGTAAGCGTCACCATTGAGGCCAGTGATTGGCCGCAGCAGTCAGGTGGATGATGTGTACATCAATCATCACTTCAGCTGCTGTGGAACTACAACTCCCAGCATGCTCCGTACACTTATGTGGGAGTTCCAAGAGCAGCAGCACAAGTATGCATGCTGGGGGTTGTAGTTTCACAACACCTGGCGTGCCAAAGGTTTCTGACCACTGATGTATATGAGGTCATCGCTGCTAGTCCGTGACTACCATCAGAGGAGCTTCTACGTTATATCCATTACCTGCCTGTTCCCATCCTGCCCGTCACTCCAGAAGACTTGGCATAGTCCTATTCAGATTAATAGAAACTGATTTTAAAGGGGTCTTCCGGGCTTATCTATTGATGACCTACCCTTTAGGCTAGGCTGGCAAATGAAGATCAGCGGGGGTCTATACCGGGGACACTGAAGATCAGCTGTTTTAAGTGACTATTGCGCTGCTTCCATGTGACAAACCATGTGATGTCATGTACATTGGCCCTTTCATAGCTCAGTCCCATTCAAGTGAATGGTCTGAGCAGCGATACAAAGCACAGCCGCTATAATGTGTACGGCACTGTACTTGGCTTTTTTTGTTGCAGTTTTTTGAGCCAAAGCCAAGAATGGCTACGAAGGGAATGGGAAATATGTATAGGACGTTCTTATACTTCTCCCTTCTGCTCAATCCACTCCTGGCTTTGCCTCAAAAAACGCAGCAAAATCTGCAACAAAAAAAGCTGCGTTTCTGCATCTGCCTTAAAGGGAATCTGTCTGGGTGATTTGGGACACTAAACTTCCTTATGGACCGCAGATTTAGTGCCCAAAATAATAGCCCTCTGTTAATGCCATCCGACCCGCAATAAATAATAAAACATTTCTACTTCCCCCATCATCTGTAGTCCTGGTGCGGCTCTTCAGTGAAGCCGAGGACATTGAAGTCATCACTCAGGCTGCGCAGGAGCACCAGAGAGGAGTCCAATGAGACATATCAGACTCCTCTCTAGGTAGGTACAGATGGCATTGCTACAGGTCTATATAGGACACTAAATGGCCGGTCCATAAGGACCTGTAAGTGGTTTAGAGTCCCATATCCGCCTGACAGGTTCACTTTAAGTTGCTTTGTATGTTTGTTGTAGGGTCCTGTGTATGGGTTTAGCTATCTGACCTCCAACATCTGATCTTGGGGTTGCTTTATATTGTATTTTAACCTGCACAATAAAAAGGGTTGTCCAGGATAATCTGTTTTTTTGCAAGGAGGCCGGGGAAGGTGAAAGAAAAAACACCCATACTCGCCTGTCCCCGGTGCTCCGGTGTCTCCCACCGCGGTCTGGTCCTGCTGCTTTGGGGTCTTGTTTTGGCAGAAATCTCCTTTGAGGCCAATCAGCAGCCTACATAAAGGAACCGAGACGTCACTCACAAACATCACCTGTGACGTCCCGTGTCCTTTCCTTAAGCTGCTGATTGGCCTCAGCGGGGACTTCTGCCAAAACAAGACCCCCGGAGCAGCGGAAAAGGTGAGCAGGGGTTGTTTTATTTTTTTCACCTTTCCCAGCCTCCTTGAAGAAAAAACTGTTATCCTAGAAACCCCTTTAAGTCTTCCTAACAGGTACATGTCCGGGCATGTTAATAGGGTCGGAAAATGGGGCTGAGCAATCACTTATTTCGTGTAACCAGTACCTATGGGGCCGCCCCTGGTGATGTGCTCTCATTACTGCAGGAGTCACACTGTTATTGTCAGGGAAACAGTCAGCGAGTGCCTTAGATGGTGCCTGTTGACATCAGAAGGTCAGCTGTGTATTCCAGCCGGGTCTATTGACTACATTCTCACGTGCACGACCTGCCATGGATCTGCATGTGACAGATTTTGCTGCGGAATTAACCTTTTGCCTTGCAACGAGTGAAATCTGCCATGATAACCTGCAGCAAACATTTCTAAGCTAATGAAATCTGTTCCGTGGGTCAGTTTGTGCTGCAGATTTTTTTTTCTGCACGTGTGGAGGATACTTGTTACCATCTCATCCGCTCTGATTTATCTATAATACATGGTGGGTCTCCTGTCTGCACATCTGAATGGAAGATCATGTATGATTATGTCATGTAGACTAGTCATTGGTGTCAGCTCTCCTCTGTGTGTAAGATGGTGTCCTGAGTGGCTGCACCTACACCCATATGCCTTGAGGGCACGCAGGGGAATCAAGGCTGGAAAATCTAGTCTGTACATCGCCCGATTTTCCAGCCTGGTCTGTGACGCTGGGAGTCCTCACCTGGCTGCAGCTTTACTGTATATAGTATAGGACAGCACGGCCGCTAGAAGGCAGGGACTCCCATCATAAATCACTATGTTGCTTGGAGTCCTGGTGTTCTGACTGGGCTCAGGCTGGGTAATGTACAGACAAGGTACCCTAACAGGGCAGGCGAAAAGGGGTTGAATCCAGCACACCTTTAAGGCCAGATCTACTGGGGACACAGTCATAGTAGGTGATCCCCGTGATAGGGGATTATAGATTGTGAGGCTGCTTGAACCCTCACAAATTGTGAGTACGGGGGCTCCTGTACCCCCATCTGAATGGGAGTGATGATTTCACAGGTGCTTTGGTACTTCACTCCTCTCTATGGGACTGCCAGAGACCGCTGAGTACTTGGCCATCTTCTTCAGTCCCATAAAAGTGTATGGAGTGTCAGTGCGCGCCTGTCTGACCTTCCTTCTATTCAGATGGGGCGACAAGGGTCCCCCCTTCTCATGATCAGGGTTCCAGCCATCAGACCTCTACAGATCTACAATTCATCCCCAGATTTCGGGATAAGTCTTATTTATGGACATAGCCCTTTAATCTTTGTATGTAGATTAGCAGTGCACCGCTCTGATATGATATCTGTCGGTGAATGGAAACCTTCTGGTTCATGTGTACAAGCTGAAAACTTAAACTGTCCCCGCTCTTACCTGCGCCATCCATGGCTATCAGCGGAGTATGATCGGGCAGGTTTTCGGTTTTCATTCATTGACTACACTGGGTCACACTATGTATTATTACTGCCCATAGACAATGCCGTACCTGCATCCTCAGCGCCCCCACTAGTCATCGTTCTGTTCAGTTTGGTTGCTATATATCTTCATTGCACTTATCCGGGGACACGCTGCGCCCTACACCTGATCATCGGATCCTGTAAAATCATGGCATTGCATTGCTAGGGTATGGCATCACTTTACGATTGGTGGGGGTCTGTCTATGAGGCTGAGAATAAAGGGGCCACTTAACGGTGCTGGAGACTTCAGCCCCCCACTCAAATCAATAGGACTGGCTGCATAGCCTGGTGGCTGGGAGCTCCGCTGTGCAGGGAGTGACACCCCCTTTATTCTCAGGATTGGTAGGGCAGATAAACTGATGGCATATCCAAGCAATATGTCATCACCTTATAAGATGGGAATACCCCTTGTGAGATTCCTGACAATTGCTCAGTGTCTAACCATGAGATACGATCCAGATACATCATGTAGAAATGTCATCCTTGTTGTGTATACACTAGTGACGCCCTGATGACACGAGCCATACAGATTCTTTGTTCCCGCGCTATTGTTTGGCAGCCTATGTCCATGGGGACGCAGCTCCAGTACATGCCATATGCTGCCCCCCACTCATGTCCATGTGTCACTATGAGACTATAACCAGAACACAGCAAGTGTGTGTGTATATATAATATATACACCTGAGAACCTCCCCACATGGATATATACTCAGCATTGCTGTCATAGGAGCAACCAACGTCGCCTGTCACACTATAATGGGGTCCATCATTTTAAGGATGAGCTAGTGCTGCGACCCAGATGTGAACACAGCCTTATAATCGGATGATCTGTCATGGCACACTTGCAATGGAAAGTGATGCCTCAAGAACCGGTTTTGCCTGTTTCGTGTGGGCACACGTACATATGTCCTTACAAGGTCCTCGTGTCGTGTACACGATCATTATGGAGATGTTTAATGGGATCTTTAGATTTTCCCACTGTATTGATTGATACGTCAGAAATCTCATTACAGGGGATAAACCTTCCCCCATTTCCCATTGATCGGGAGGAGGGAGGGGGATCCAGTAACTAATACAGAAGTAGTTGGGTTAGATTACGGTGAATGGGATATAGTTAACCCCTTACATACATGCACATCGCAGTTTGCAGGACTGATGGGATAAAGTCTTTGGGTATATACATTAATAAAATATTGGGGAAAATCCTTAAAGCGTAACTAAACATTTTTGACATAAATATTGTAATATACTCTATTCACATATTTTGGCTCCTTTCTCTGAAATCTTGCGTGTCTTTATTGGTTTGCTTGTCCGTCTATTGAGAGCTGACATCTGTATACTGCTTGTCACTGGCGTATGAGGGTATATATCACTGGGGAGGTTATATCTCCGGCACGATAACACCTAGAATGAAGATTCTGGTGTCGCGTGAAAGCTCAGATTGCAGTTGTGTATGTATTATGTCCAGAGATATCACCAGTTGAAAGCACCGTCTGTATCGGGAGCAGCTGCAAGTAGATATCCCAGTCCTGAAATTTTACAGCTAGAACTGCGATCTTGATGTCATATGAAAGCTGAAAATCTCATGACACTTGTGCCAGGTTTTGTAGTGCCTGTGATATACCTGTTTGAATGACCCCCAGCCGCAGCCCCCCAGCGTTATACAGGAGCCCGTACACCCGTAGTCCTAGGGACAGTAGTATACAGGTTTCAGCTCTCAATAGGAAAACAAGGGAAAGTATAAAGAGATGCGGGATTTCACAGAAAGGAGCCAAAATGCGTGAATAATGTATATGATAAAATGTATGAATAACACAAATACTGTCAGAAAATCAAAAGTTAACAAAAGCTTAGCTACACTTTAATTCTGATAGGGACTAATCATCGGGACTATCTAAGGCTGGGGTCACATCTGCAACAACTACCTGATAGGTCCTATTGATTATAATGGACCCGTCGTGATGGATCTACTATAATGGAACTGAAAAAATGGAAATGCACATACGGCAGATGTGAACAGAGGCCTAAACTGGCTGATCCTATTCCATGAAAGATCATGTATAATCTTATTATATTAGGGATCAGGGGCTTGCTTTGGCTCAGTTCTTTGTCCTGGTGTTTTCCTGTATATTTTATGTTTGCTTTGTCTTGGGTCAGGGAGGCAGGTGGATGGCGCCCCCTCCCATCCTGCCAGCAGGAGGCATAAGAACCCCCCCCCCCCGCCTTATTTCCATACACTAAAACAGGCGTGAATTATAATGAGTGTCCATCGATTGACTCCCAGTCTTATGGGCTTTGAATCTGCTTGAGGTTTTTTATATGCTGGAAGCTTTCTGCGTGTTGTGTTTTTTTTTCCTTTTCCCTCCCTCTCCTCCTTTTTGCTGTCAATGGGTTAACTCCGTCAGTGCTGGAGAGGCCTGTATCGCATGCTTTGTATCGGTCCAGGCCTGGTGGTGGCAGGCAGGCGAGGGTTAAGATGCGGAGCCATCTGCCTGTGTTTTGCTCTTCATGCAAATAGTTCTGTAATCCGCTCCCCTGCCAAGGAGTGGCTGCCACCCTGCCAGCTCTCCATTGGAGGAAGCGTCCATACCTCTCCCTTCATCATTATGCTAGCCGAGGGGAAGAATAGCCTTTTATGCTCTATAACCGGGGGATGAGGATGGACAAGGGAGCAGCTATCCGACAGGCAGAGGGTCCCGGAGCGCCAAGAAAATTGGTAATAGAAATACACGGAGATAATACTGATATAGGGACAGATGTGAGAATGCCTGATACATGGTGGGGTGATCCGTATACTGATGTAAGAGGACAGGGCTGGATGGTGATGTGCCTGTGTTACCTGTCTGTGCACCTCATATCTCTATCTATCTATCTATCTATCTCATATCTATCTATCTATCTATCTATCTATCTATCTATCTATCTATCTATCTCATATCTATCTATCTCATATCTATCTATCTCATATCTATCTATCTATCTATCTATCTCATATCTATCTATCTCATATCTATCTATCTCATATCTATCTATCTATCTATCTATCTATCTATCTATCTATCTATCTATCTATCTACTCATATCTATCTATCTCATATCTATCTATCTATCTATATATCTCCTATCCTATCCTATGCTATCTTTATCATTTAGTATATACTTGTACATATGGCGTTTGCAGCGTGGATTGCTGTGTATTGAAACTTTTTTGTCTTCTGTTTTTCAGGATTGCTTCCCCACCCTGTCTCTCAGGAATATTTAGATGAGGCAGCAGCGAGGCGCGCACAAACCCATCTGCAGTCTATAGAAACCTTCCCAGGACATCTTTGGTTGACAGCACCTGGCAGCTGACAATTCGGAAGAGCCTGACATGCCGTTTGCCTCCTGAAGGGGAGGATGGGCACTCAAGGCAGTCCTGTGAAGAGCTACGACTACCTCCTGAAATTCCTGCTGGTTGGAGATAGCGACGTCGGGAAGGGAGAGATCTTGGAGAGTTTGCAGGACGGAGCGTCAGAGTCCCCTTACTCCTATAGTAACGGTAAGGCTCCTTGATCTTATTGGGGTTCCTGCTTGGCACTGAATCTCTGCCAATGTCGTGGCGCCATATAGAAGCGGCATACTTGGGTCTCTATTGATAGAGTTGTTTGGAGAGGTGATGAGATGATCACGTAGGGGGACATAACCAAATTCTGCCACAAATCTATATCTCTCATATCTAGTCTCGTATCTGATCCCACAGGATCTGGTTTTCTCCTTTGCTGTAAATTCAGCCATGTGTAAAGAGTGTATTAGGATCCTAACACTGAACCTTTGTTGTATATTTAAAAGGGTTATCTGGGGAATAATAAAGCTTACCAGTGCATTCCCCAAACTGGATAAGCTTCATTACCAATATACACCCCAGTCCCCCGGAGCCCCATTTATTACCTGTGCAGAGGGCAGCTAAGGACGCGGGACTTCTTGTTCCTCTGGTTCCCCTGCCACCACTCAAGTTTCACTGATCTCACAGACTCCACTTGGTCCGCACAGGTAATAAACTGGGCTTGGTGGGGGGACTGGAGCGTATATGCGTAATAAAGCTTGTCCAGCAAGTTTAAGTTTATTATACCTTGAATAACCTTTAGGCTGAGGCCCCACGTTGCAGAAACACAGCTTTTTTTTTTTTTGCAGATTTTGCTGTGTTTTTTTGAGCCAAAGCCAGGAGAGGATTGAGCAGCAGGTACAAGTATAAGAACTTTCTATATGTTCCCCATTCCTTTTGTAGCCATTCTTGGCTTTGGCTCAAAAAAATTGGCTTTGGCTCAGCAAAATCTGCAACAAAAAAAGCTGCGTTTCTGCAACGTGGGGCTGTAGCCTTAAAGGGTTTTTTTCACCCAAAGCATGTGATCACATGTAACTGACCCCTAAACCAAAGGGGCACAGACAGTTAAAGAACTGCTCTCCCCTTTGGTTTTTCTTTTCCCTGGTGGGGGGGGGGGGGGGTCTAGTCTATTGTTTTCAGCCCAGATGAGCAGAGCTGAGTTTGTGATGTTTGCTCACTTTTGGAATCAAGGTGGGGGGAAGGTATTGGGAACTGGTAAGTTTTGGCAGGACTGTTGTCTTACCCCTGAGCCCAGCCCAATTACATTGGCCATTGTAGGGAAGGACAAGTGCCCATGATTGTATAACACATTGATCATCGCTTGTTTGCATTGGTCGTTTACAGGGCAGGAATACCGATTGTCCTCCATCCAGGCTCATTGTGTGGTGGCCACACGTCTGTTTGCACAGGGTAATCGGGCGTTGATAGAAGATGGGTTTTTATGTGGCTTAGAAGATGTGAACATCCAGCTACTGATTGTTGGGTGATCTTTGGCACTTGTAGGGTGAGGACGCACGCCCCATCCCTGACCCTGCCTTCATTTAACCAATCAAACCAGTTTATCAGCCTCCCTCCATTGCCCTCAGACATGTGGTCACCGCTCACCTTTATTTGTCGTTTTCTTTGTAATTTGGGCACCTTTATAGCACTTTAGGGTTTGTGAGCCCCCCGTTGCTTATCCTAGTCACCTGTCTGTCTTGGTATCACCTACCGCCTTAGCTTCTATATAAATAAAGTTGGTTGAAATGAACACTGTGCACTAGTATATCTGCACAGAGCCTGTAGCATGAGCGCATAGAGTTGTCCTTTCAACCAACTTTATTGATATAACTCTGCGGGTCACTAAACGTAAGTAAAAACGCGCATCTTGTCAGATAGGCTGCTAATGCTTTTCACACCTACGTATGAAAAATGGGAGCAGAGAACTTTCCGAACTTCATCCTGTTGAAGAACTCTGCATGACAAGGCTAAATCTCCCTGCCTAAATTGGCTGATAACAGGGAGCGATAGATTATATGAGGCCACACAAGATTAGTATAAAACCTCTTAATATATGGACGTCTTTCCTCCCATGATACTGGAGCGCTCCAGATCTGACAGTCTGACGGCATCCGCCAGTGACATGGGGCTGATCTTATGCATATTGGGTATTAGCAGAGATCTGCGGTATTCACATGCAAAGCAGCGTGGGCAGCCCAGCTAACGGTTTATGGTCACGTCTGGGGAGATTTCCCTGATCCTTGGTCCCAGCTTTCCTTGAAATCTTTTGTGACTTCTCCAGTGTCTGCGCTCTTGGTGTGAAACTGGCGTGTCTCACAGGCCGCGTCTTACCCATGCAAGCATTGCATCAGTATCTGTAATATATGGGGATTAAAGGCCCATCTCATACACTGAGGGAATATTGCCAGAATATGTCATCACTTTAGGTTAGTAGGGGATCGACGTCTGGGACTCCCACCGATTCTGATACAGAACTGTCGCTTCTTTAGGGTAAGTTCGCACTGAAGAATTTGGTGCTAATTTCGAGGCAGATTCTGCCAAGATTTATCCTGAATCTGGGAGGCAGAGACAGGCACAGGATGGAGAAAAAAAAAGCGTCTTGCTCAATCTTGCTAAAGAATCTGGGCACAAGAAACCCTGCTGATCAGCCCCATTGTATCTGAGATTCTTCAGTGGGTGGAAGGTGGGAGAAGTCTCCCTCAAATTCCTCTTCAATTTCTGCTGTGTGAACAGACCCTTACAGTTTTTCCCTGCAAAATGGTAACCGGTCCACTGTGCAAGGGAACGGCAGGTCTGGTCTGTGGCATTGATCTTGCTCTGCACTACATGCCAGTGATGGGGTGACATTGGCGGGTAACTGGCTCAGCGGTCACCAGGTCTTCAGTCCCTAGCCCAGGGGTCAGCAACCTTCAGCACGCCAGCTGTTGTGAAACTTCAACTCCCAACATGCTCCATTCACTTCCATGGGAGTTCCAAAAACTCCAGAGCAAGTATGCATGCTGGGAGTTGTAGTTTTACAACAGCTGGAGTGCCAAGGTTGCCTACCCCTGGCCTAGACCTTCATGACATGTTGGTGCTTCCCGTCTGCAAACTTTATGCTCAGGCAGCTTCCCATGGTCCAAAAAATGAAATTCCTCTCCACCCCTTTCAGTATTTTCCTAAACTCGTGAGGTTCCCCCCGGGACATGAGTCAGACATGGTTTTTCCAGTGCAGTCAACAAGGCCACATATCGTTTATTTTTCACTAGGCCGGTTCACACCCCATTGTCGTGTGCATGACAATAGCACACTGCTGCAGACAGATTGCAGGTTGTGGCATCGGCCTGACTCTTAGTCATCGCGTCTGTAGTATCAGATGCCGCTGGTGTTTGTTTCAGGATGCAAACGGTTAATAAAGTTTTATTTTGTGCAGCCAAGTTTTCCATGGGCTGAGAGCTCGTCTTCCCCCATTATTTGGAGGATAGGATTACTCACAGGAAAAGCCATTTACATGATTGGAAATACTCGTCCTAGCCCTAATGGCTTCTGGGAAATGACTTGGAGAGCAGAGCAGTGTAGATGATGGATTATAAGGTGCAGGGGGGGGGGGGGATGCTTTCAGGGACATTCACATATTATTTAGCATATCGCCGGGTGGCGAGATGTGGGAAGACGGACGCCTTGTGCATACTTATATCAGCATACTGAGCCGTCCTCTTCAGCACCTTCTTAGGCTGAGGCCACACATTGCAGAAAAGCTGCATTTTCTGTTGCAAATTTTGCTGCTTTTTTTTGGGGCCAAAACCAAGGAAGGGGAAATATAAAGGAAGCTGAAGAAAATGCAGCAAAAAATGCACAACCTGGTTACATCTGTGTCTAGGAAAGCTGGGTGACAACCTGCATGGCCAGCGGTTATATGCGGTCGCCACTCAACTCTCCCCGGACTCCTGAGTGGAAGGCTAGTGTTGCATAATTGAGAAAATGTTGTTTTTGGGTAAGTAGGGGTAGGACCGCTGAACAAGAGTGTACAGTTTATGGCCGGCTTTAGTCTTTAGTGGTCAGGCATTGGCTCAGAATTCTTACTTGTTTTTGCTGCATAAAATATTACAAAATGCAAGAAAAAGCAAAAATGTATTAAAAGAAAATCCATCACTACTTCACACGCGAACCGCAAGCTTTTAATTCCGTCTGGAAGACGTCCAGTAACACACAGACTGTGTAACCACTACTGATGATGTGAAGGTGGCCATACACTCTCATAGCTGCCAGCTGAACAGCTATTCCTATTCACAGGCACACTCGGCTTGGATGATCATGGGGAAAGTAAATATGGTGGCTGAACTTCACATACATGTTATTGTCAGCCATTCCTGGTGTCATTGGCAGGTTTGGCTAGCATTACTCTAATGCATATGGTCAGCTGACAGCTATTCCTATTGATCTACCCTGTACACATGCACACTCGGCTTGGATGGTCATAGGGGAAAGTAAGAACGATGGTGGCGGAACGTCACATAAACATTAATACACACATAAATCTAGTGTGTATGGTCACCTTTAGAGGGGAGTGGGCCATAGTCTGGGTAATGCTTATGCAGTGCCGGCCATAGATACTCACTTCTGTATGGCATTTTCTGACAGTATTCTTATGTATGATTTCTGTTGTCAAGAGCAAAGAAGGATTGGAAACCTGACTTTTAGGCCCCATGTACATGGGAAAAGGGGGAGAGCAGGGTGTTAAATTTGGACTGCACATCGACCTAATTTCCCAATCTGAACCTAGTCAGTAGACTGGGGTTCCTTACATCTTAATAATGTATGGTACTCGGAGTCCCGGCCTCCTCGCAGCTCTACAGTCAGTGCGATATACAATGTGGGGCAGTGAAGCTGCAGGCCAGGACTCCTCGCATTATACATCACTCTAATGTGAGGGGGGTCCGGTCTCCTGAGTTGGTTCAGGCCGAGAAATCCCGTCAATGTAGGGTGTGGATATTCTGCCTTGGGTTCTTCATGTGCATAGGGCCTTATCCTGGCATGTCATTTATCTTACATGATAAGCAGCGCCTGAGGTTCCTTGCGGCTGCTTATCCCACGTCACCAATCTAATACACAGGGATCCTTTTACGGGGGAGTCGGGATGGTTGTCGGCCAAACGGGTGTTAAGTCAACAATTCTCTTATGTGATCACTTAAGCCAACATCTGAAGGGGCAGTGGTTAGGGTCCTATGTGTTTGGTCATCTGGAGCTGGCCTGTCTCTTGGGCCCCGTCACCTCCTGTAATAAACTTGTACGGTTATTATTGTGCACTTGCGTCAAAGGTACAACTGGGGTAACACTAACATCACTTGGGTGCAAGGTTGCCATAAACCCGCAGCATATGTCCAGCACTTCCCCTCTCCTCCTGTAGATAAAAGCCCCGGCCTGAGGTTCACTGCACTTTTACAGCTAAGTGCCTTGTAAACAAGCAATCGGTGCGCTCGCTGCTGCTCCCTTAAAGGGACAGACTTCTTTATTTTATGTCCTGCACTAAAGCTAGGACTACATGAAGACCAAACCCCGCCATGTTGCCCTGAAACTCCTTCACTAATGTAAGTGAATGGATTCACATTGCAACCCTGAGGATGCTGCGTCTGTGACTTCTAGTCACCAGAAATATTGAGCACTGCTGGGTTTTTTGCGACTAGAAGTCGCAGCACCCTCAGGGTCACAGTATGACTCCATTCATTTAGATCACCATGTTGTCCTGCCACTCCTTCACTAATGTAAGTACATGGAGTCGCAGTGTGACCCTGAGGCTGCTGTAACTTCTAGTCACGAAAAATCCAGCAGTGCTCGATCTTTTTGCAATTAGAAGTTGCAGTGGGAGCCCCTCGCAGTTGCAGTACAACCCCATTCACTTACATTAGTGAAGGAGTCACAGGGCGACATGACAGTCTTTGCCCATGCAACGGAAGTCACAGCAAAAGTTGCATTGCAGCCCCGGCATTAATGTCCTTACAAAGTTGTATCACCGCTTTGCTTTTTCACCGCGGTCACATGACACATCTCAGCCGCCATGATTCCTGAACCTGGCTATAGACTTCTGCTGGCCATTTGGGAATCTTTACAGTCTGTCAGCAGGGTGAACCAAGAGCTGTGACTAGGGGGAAACCAGACTGGTGTTATGTACCAAAAAAGACAGGCGGCAATAGCAATGTCTGGCGGCTGCTTATCCCGTGTCTTCTGTTGGGGCCATGTCCAGCATACACCATAGTCGTCCTCCCGCAGCACATCCATTATCACCGGGGCCGCATCCATCAATGTTTGTTGTAGTAATTTTGCCGTTCTCTGAACTGTTTGTACTCTCTTAATAATTGATGAAGACCATAATGTAGGAAAGTAAACCGCACTCATGTGACGGACCGCCGGAGTGCCCTGCATTTATTAATAGCAAGGAACCGTTTGCCTTTCAAGAGCCCTTCATCATCAAGATTCAGGTTATCAATAATTTACATATAATGTAAGAACGGTGAGTAATTCTGACAAAAAGCTGAGCGCGGCGGAATCTGGAGGCGATGGCGAGCCCGGTCCACGATTTATAGGACTGCTTGGGACATGACACGACTGGGTTCTTCAGCCTCATAGATTGCAGATACTGATCCAGCCTAAGGGATGTCCAGGACTAGAAAAGATCTAGATTCCCCCTCCAGGAATGGCGCCGCTCTGGGGCTCTGTCTGGTATTGCAGCTCAGCTCTAATCCACCAAATACCACAATACCAGACACATCCTATGGGGTGGCTTTATGTCAGAGCAGGGGGCGATGGGCCTTACTACTAATGTCTTATCAAAATAATAGACATCTACAAATCAAACTTTCCAAAGTGCACTGACTTTTTATTCTTGCTCTTCAGGTATTGACTACAAGACTACCACCATCCTTCTAGATGGCCGGCGGGTGAAACTGGAGCTCTGGTAAGTTCATGACCTAAAAATACTGCGAGATCTCCTTTAAGATGTGACATCATCATCAACTCGGTGCCGCTCCTAAGGGCTCATTCACACACAGGATTCCATGGCCTTCATACAACGGCCCCGTATACTTTAAGGGATCTCCTCAACCGTTGTTTAAGGGTCCATGTGAACGATCCAAGAAAAGAAATAGAACATGCAATATACTCTGGGGCCTAGTCACAGGTCCCTCAATAGACGCATGTCCGTGGAAGCAGATTACCCTCAGCTGTGCACTCGGACGTGAATAAAGTACTTTCTACGTGTGAATATAGCCTAATGCTAATGTCAGGATGGCAGACCTCCTTCTCTGTTGACTTCTTGTGTTTTACTTCTCAGGGACACTTCTGGCCAGGGAAGGTTTTGCACCATCTTTCGTTCTTACTCCAGAGGAGCCCAGGTAATAAGCGGCTCATGTATGCCGGGAGAAGTGCAGGAAGTCGGTAGATTATAGGGGCTCCAGCGTTGTCTATGGACTTATGTATATCTGCTCTGCCTCCTATTTTAGGGTATCCTCTTGGTTTATGACATCACCAATCGATGGTCCTTCGATGGAATAGACCGATGGATCAAGGAGATCGATGAGGTACGCTGCATGGTTGGGCTTGTTGTACAGTATGTCAGGGATGAGGATGTTGCTCATTGGTCGTGTCAGGAGACTTATGTGGGTGGAGGGACAATACATTCTAATAGGGGTTCTCCAGGGGACTGTGTAGACTCTTTCTTCCTTTGGGTAACTTTGGGTTTCTGTGGTGGTTCCAGTCCTGGGTCACATGATAGGAACCAGCACCCGAGTGGATCCTTCTCCTCCCTCTTCACAGTCTCATTTTCATCCAGTTGTCCCCAGATGGCTGGTGTTATGGAGGTGGGAAGACATTAGGTGTATTGGATTCCTGAATAGTTGTTTAAGCAGGAGATCCAGGTTATTCCACTTGCCCCATTGAAATAAACCTGCACACTCGGCCACTAAGAACTTAGCAACTATTTGCAATTCTGAATTGTTGTGAATCTCCTCTTTTACAGCATGCCCCCGGGGTCCCCCGTATATTGGTGGGGAATCGACTCCACTTGGCCTTTAAAAGGCAAGTGCCCACAGAGCAGGCCCGGGCCTACGCAGAGAAGAACGGGATGACGTTTTTTGAGGTCAGTCCCCTCTGTAACTTCAACGTGACCGAGTCCTTCACAGAATTGTCCCGGATAGTGCTGATGAGACATGGCATGGAAAAGATCTGGAGACCAAACAGGGGTGAGTGATACCTGGAGACAGTGCTGGAGATGTAAGATGGGTCAGAACTGGGATGGAAGTTTCTGGAATGTTTCTTACACGACTCTCTCTTCCTTCCCTTAGTATTCAGCCTGCAGGATTTGTGTTGCCGGGCGATTGTCTCCTGCACCCCCGTACATCTCATCGACAAACTTCCTCTTCCAGTCGCCATCAAAAGCCACCTGAAATCCTTTTCAATGGCCAACGGGATGAATGCTGTGATGATGCATGGACGATCTTACTCCGTAGCCGGTGGCAGCGGCGGAGCTGCCGGCAGTGGTGGGGGAAGCAAAGGCAACAGCCTTAAACGGTCAAAGTCCATCAGACCCCCCCAGAGTCCCCCTCAGAACTGCTCAAGAAGCAATTGTAAGATTTCATAGCCATGGGGATGTGGAGAAGACGAGGCTGCTAAAGGCAATAAACCCTACAACGTCGATGAAGAGCCAGGTGATGTGGCCCGGAGGGTCTGCAGCTGGTATCAGCATGGTGCCCTATTGAGGTCATGGGAGGAGAAGACCCTAGAAGAGGTTACTCGATCACCACCCTAGCCATCCTCATGCATGATGGACGTGCCTCAGCCCCGCATCCCCGAGAGCAGCAGAGTGTGCACTGTGCTAAAGGAACCCCCTCTCTTCCTTTATTTATAAGTATATGATAACTGACACCTCACTTTTTATAGTTCTAATGCCTGACCGTACAAGTCTTCTGTATCATGCTGTAAATAATGTTTATACACCCCTTTGTGGCAGGGACGAACATGGAGCATTTGTCATAACCCTTTATACTAACCACCGCGTGTACCCCACATTAACCCGTCGTGTAAAGCTGTAGACTCAATATGAACAGGGGGTGTGTGTGTATAGCTATAGATATATATATATATATACACACACTGCGCCTCAGTCACCTGCAATGATAGCTTCCTCTTGTATGCACAATATGGCTGCCAGCAGAGCACAAAAAGGCAGCTCGGCCCCATTGTACCTGTCTGTGGGACCTACAAAAAAAATGATAAATTCTACCTCAGCATTTTTGGATACAGACCCCCTCTATCAGCAGTGACATAAATATTCGCCACCAGATGGGGCCACACCCTGTTGATTTTGAGGCTTGCTTTCCATGGTGAAGCACATTTGGACATGATGGAGGTAGTGACGGGTTCCTATGAATGTTGACACCGCAACTGCATACTGTCTGGCCTATGGCTGAGTTCACACCTGTGCTGGAGTCGCCACCGCAGAAATCGTGACACTCGGCGGAGATAAAAGTCCAGCAGCATTATAGTCTGTGAGTAACTGCTTGTTCAGCGGTCTGGCTCTCTGTCGACCTGATCGACATAGACCCGAGCACAGATGTGAACTGAGCCTTACAAAGTACCTGCCGACTCTCCTTATACATAGGTCAATGGTTTCTATTAAATAACATTGCAGGAACATTTTCTTCTTTGTGCTGTTCCTCCGTTATTCCCCCTGGACATTTATGAATAAATAACCAACTGGGTGTTACAGTTCTCCTAGGCGGGATGTTTGTCCTTAGGCTAAGTTCACACAGTACAATCTGCCTTCTGTTGTTTTTCATGGATGCTGAAAAAGAAGCCTGCTGCTCACTATCGCCGCGGATTCTGCCGCCGTACCAGTGACGTGGAATTGCGCCGACTAATCGCTACTCAGCCAGCAAGCCTGCAGCAGGAAACTAAAACTCTGCTTTGACTTTCCGCTGCGGCATCCACGAGGGCAGAATTTGGAGAGGAATCTGAGGTGGAAGGCCGTCTTACATTCCTCTTCAATTCGTACTGACAATCTCAGACTTATAAGAACATACCATGGCAACACCCACATGTCAGTTTATTCATACAATGACAGGGGGAGTAACAGAGGTACAGCACAATGCAGAATTTTCAGAAAACTTGCTGTAAAATTGGTATTTTCTGAGATATATGAGTTGAAATACAAATGTGTAAGGAAAACCACAACTCCCAGCATGCCCTGGCCATGGCAGGAGATCCATGCTTTAAAGTTTTTGACCTGATCCGGTAGCTCAGAGTGTAAATCATAGACCTATGTATAGGATCAGGTTATGGCGTAGGCAGCCGCGGCCTAGGGTAGTCGGTGACATTGGAAGGTCACGTGATGGCCGCACATTCACACGGGCCCTTCATCCTCCTCCTTCTGTCCAGTAACCTGTACAATGGCCTTGTTGCCTGTCTATGAAGCAGATCCTGCAGAACGCCGGGAGTACTGCTGAGAAATCGGGCACCGCCCGGCCATACAATCCGCTGCCTCCCCCTCCCAGTCAGTCCCATTGCCGACACAAGATCTTCCATTTCCCACCCCAGAACCTGTGTACAGTAGTTTTTATAAACCAAAACCCAAATGTTTCAGCAGAAGAGGATTCTGGGTATATTAACCCTTTTGTTGACTCAGGGCGTGAATGTTCGTGCAGTCAGTGATGGATAAATGAAGGTATAAGTTATTAAAGTGAGACGATCTGTGCCAAGTGCGGGGGGCAGCCATCTTGTAAAGTGTGAGAATGTCGCCCCTCTGGGGTAGGCAAACAAACAGACTGATATGGCTGCCGGTTGCAGAATGGCTGCCCCTGCGCTTTGTAGGGGGGAGGTTGAAATTTAAAGGGGTTTTCTGAGGCTTGTATATTGATGACCTAACCTTATGGTATGTGATCAGTGTGTGTTGGACAGCCAGGACCTCTGCAGATCAGTGTTGAATACCAAGCCGTAGGGGCTGTGCTTGGTCTTGCAGTTCAGCCTCATTCACTTGAATGGGACTGAGCTGCGGCTGTACCAGGTAACGCATCAGCCACGGGGAAGAGGCTGCATTGCTAATGAGCCCCGCAACCTCTTCACACAGTTGATGGGTGAGGGTCTCTGGTGTCAGACCCCCGACCCATCCCTTATCGATGACCTATCCTAAGGACAGTACATTAACATGCAAGTCCCCTTTAAAGGGCAAGTCCTGTTAGGTTACCTGATATTGCTGCCTTTTCTGTAGATTATTTTGGTAACTGGAATCTGGTTGCTACAGGCAGAGAAAGTGACAATATCAGATCTTCTTCAGATTTGTCTGCTCTCCCCTTTCTACAAGACAACAACTCCCAGCATGTCCTGACTCCTATAGGTGATTTGCTGCCAAACTGGAATTGCTCTTGAAGACATAGCCATTGCAGTGAAAGGAGAAATATTGTTGGTATGTTCCATATTTTCTACATTCAGTCCGTACATTCCACCTACCCCAGATTGTAAATGGTTTTTCCAAATTAAAACCTCTTAAAGGGAAGTTCCTTTTTTGCAGTCATGTATGGCACCTAAGCATGCAAAGGATATGACTGGCGTATGGTCCCTGGCTGTATACAGAGACATGAGATTTTTGGGCCTGTGACTGAGTATGTGGCTGTGTATGGTTGTGCCAATCTACCCCGCTGCCCATATGGGCCACATCCATTGATATCTCTGTTATACAACTACACACAGACGTGACTATTCTATACATACAGACATGTCCTTCTCTTGGTTACCTAGGAGCAGCCCTGGGGCAGAGGGTCGTGGGTTCTTAGGTGTTTAAAGGGGTTGACCCAAGAAAAACTTTGAGCACCTATCCACAGGATGGCCGGAGGTCTAACAAGTGGAATCTCCACCGGTCACGAGAACTTACCTGAGCCCTTGAGAAGTTTTAATGGAGTGGTCTCTAATGCTAAATGTTTTTCACATCCCCTTTAACAAAGCACTCCAGTAAAAAAAAAATTGTCCCCCCCCCCTCCACTCACACGCTTTAGAAAATGAGCTATAATGTGTATAGTGTAATATTCTTAAATAACAGCAGTATTGTGAAGTTATGTGCTCTCTTCTGGAGCACTCGCCTCCTATTTGCTCCTCTGATGCACACAGTGGGAGAAATTTACTAAAAGATGGCTTTCTGGTGTAAAAGTGAGGCATTCGCTTTGCAGCAAAAAAAAAAAAAAATATGCCGCTTTCTTTCTTTTCTGACCTGCTCAGTACCTTTTAGAAAGCAGGACGGAGATGAAGGTGGGGATGACAGATTTACTAGAACTTACAGCAGAAAACGGGCGCGAGTTATACCAGAAATCTCTGACAGTCCCTGACCGGTGTACAATTCAATTTTGGCACATGAGACCTCAAGGTGGGCCAGAATTATTACGAGGTCGGAGGCTTTAAATAATTCCAGCGGGGGAATGAATGAAGACTGGCATAGGAAACGTGCATCAGAGAAGGTCAGTGCTCCAGCGGAGAGCACATAACTTCCCAATAAGTTATTCACTACCATTACAATGCACACAGACTCAAAAAGTGCTTCTTTCCCTTTAAATACACAGTACATTAGTATGTCTCATATTTTGGGACCACATAAAGGGGTTCTATAATATATTAACAACACGGCTGATTTCTTCCATAAATTGTTCATGTGGGTTTTAGTTTTGGGCGGGCACTTGGGTCAGGTTGAAAACACTAAGGGCTTAGTGCATGGTCGCCCACCCTCCCGCTTTAAGCTTCTGTCTTCACGTCGTGCCCCCTTCTTTGCTTCTATATTTTGAAATGACCCTTTTTAGAGGGATTTTCCGCCATATTATGAGGTCCCAGGCGGCAGAGAGCCGATTTACCCCTCTAGCTGTGGTGAAGATGGCGCTTTTATTTATGGGGTGTAAGAGGGGAGACTAGATGTACAAAAAGTGACCAAATCTGGGACCGTCCACCCACCGTACCGCCATGTACTCTCATGTATAGTATGCAAGATGGGAAGAGGCTGCACCAGTGTCCTCCGTGGGACATCCATATGTGTGTATGTCGGGTGTAGTAACGTATAGGTTGACATTCCATCCCCCGCTTTATCTCCCATTGGTTCATTTCCTTGATCTCGTAGCATGTGATGTGCGAGGAGATATTTATGCATCATTCATATCAGGCCTGGGCAACCTGTCTTTTCCCGGTTGATCCGCATCTACGCGTCCAGCATGCCTGACCAGCCACACACCCGGGAAGGGATTCTGGGACGTGTAGTGCGACAGCTGCCCGGGAGCTATTATATTGCACATTGCCTACCTCCGGTCTATAGCTCAAGTAGAATATTAGGCAAAGCTCAAATGACGGGTTGGAATTGGAATTTGGGCCAGGATTATTCTTCATTTCTTCCAGCGATCTCTAGTTTCTGCTGCTCGGGGCCGGCCTAGCCTTCCTGCTCTGCCCCTGTATGGGATGGGGCTGATCTACCCAACTGTGAAAACATGATATATTTTTTTTTTCTAAAATAAATTAAAATCCCTGTGTAAATTGAAACCGTGTCCGTGTCGTTTTTTCAGAAGGCTCAAAGGAACATTACAAGGAAAATCGAAGCACCGGGAGGATTTACTATTGTGTTTGCGGCTAAAATGTGGTGTCAAATACGCCAAAATTTCCCAAATAGCTCAACGAAGGTGCAGGGCTTGGAAAGTCACATCATGCTGCAGAATTGTGGCACGAACTAAGAAATTGGTGCATAAAATGACAACTGGGTGTTACCATCTGCCTTGCCAAAGGGGCGTGGCCTTACATGGTCTGCTTTGTCAGCGCTGATTGGACAGTGTCAGATTGTGTATAGACATGCCCATAACTGGTAACGCCCAGTTGTCAATTTTTTTCTTTTCATAAATTTTTAGTAGGAATAACAGAGGAACAGCACAAAATAGGATTGTAAGACGAGATGCTCCAGCATTTGAAAATTTCATGAAGAATTCTGCACCGAGAATAGGAGGCAGAGATCACAACAGGATGCAGAAAAAAATCAATGTCTTGCTCGATCTCGCTGCGGCTCGGGCATTCATCTGGGCCTAATCGGCATTCTGTCGCGGCAATACCACGGCTGAATACGGCAGCGGAAAATGAAGAGGAATCTCTTCATTATGCGCTGTGTGAACCTAGCCTTAGATCATTACTAGTCCTATATGATGGCTCCCCAGATTATCACACCAGCAGGGGGCACTGCGTCACTCCACAGCAAAGCCAGGATTGTAGCGCTCACCACGAGGTCTCCAAACTCTGACCTGACCATCTTTGGATCCCAAATAAAACCTGGATTCATCGCTAAAGACGATACGCATCCGGTCTGTACAGTCCAGGTTTCTGATTCACAACACCACTGCAAAAGTGACGATGGCTGCCCGTCAATGGCAGGACACATAATGGCCTCCATGCTACAGATATTTTTTTTCCTCCTAAGGATCTGAAAATTCGTGCAGAGACAGGGGTGTAATGAAGGCGCCCCCTGTGTCTGGATGGTGGACAAGGAAACTGTGGGAGCTGCTCGTGCTTGTCAGTGGAACAAACAATCCTCTGTACTGGGGGTCTGTCTGGCCCATCTGGGCACCT
Organism: Leptodactylus fallax; assembly: GCA_947044405.1. NCBI lineage: Eukaryota > Metazoa > Chordata > Amphibia > Anura > Leptodactylidae > Leptodactylus > Leptodactylus fallax. The sequence continues at coordinate 2,491,015 of CAMRHE010000292.1, read as the reverse complement.
CACATAACCATTGCTCCTACCAGCTAGGCCAGAACAGCCTAAATGGCAGGCAATTCATCATTCATTCATCCTGCTTCTGTCAATCTAGTGATAGCATGTCCAGCAGTCCTCAATCTCTTACCAAGAAGTAAACTACCCAAAAGTAGCCTTTTTTATAGAGCATCAGGGTATGCACTTTTACGCCCTCTTGTGGCAAGACTCGATGTCTGGTCAGATCCCACCTGTAATCGTTAACATATCTTCCCGGGGCGAGTTTTACATCAATCCGATATTTCTATCTGGGTGCGGCATTTTTCTTGCCTATGAAAAGTCAGGAAAATTGACAAAACAGCTTTTTCCTGTAGAATATAGGAAGAAAATAATAAACTTGTTCTTTCGGGAGAATCTTGTCCGGTATTGGCCGCACTACTACTCACTAATCTTTGTAGGTTACTTATAGGAAGCTCCTACCTGCCCCCTGCTGTTTAGATGTAGTATTGCATCATCTTCTCTCCCCTCTGGGATTTTATACTGGTAATATCCCTATTTTTCGGACATTGTGACATCACATCGCTGCGTATCCTTACAATAAGCTCAAATACCTTCCTACACTCTTCCAGACTTCCAACAATGTCCGACTATTCTCATCCATTGTCCTCACCGACGCCTCCGGGACTTTTTACCATTCTTTTATGGAATTCCCTACCGCCCCCTTAATGCTGACATCTATGAAGCTGCATTTATCCCTTCTATTTTATGCCTCTCACTTCCGGATAAGACGTGAACCCGGTCTAATGGTGAACAAAGAGTTATGCAGAGTGCTGTACCAATATAAGGGGGCGCTCCTGCATTACCCCCTCCCAAATATGTGATTATTATTGAAATGAGTTTACTCTCCCCAGACAGACCTCTCCATAAATCAATACCTTGACATTGTCCTGCACATCAGATTTCCCCCAAATGTCTGATGTTTGATCTGAACTGACCCCTTTGACTCTCAATTCCCTCCTCGAGGCGCTCGCTTACATCTTAATGTTTCGCGGACACGTGTGAAGTGTATGAGCCGCCCCCACAACATCATGATATCAATCTCCCCATGGAGTGTGTAGCAGATCCTCATGTAAGGCCACAGCTGGGGTTTAGTCCTGTTAATGGCTGCCCTTATAATGAGCAGGCCGGGGCGTGCGGGGTGGCAAGGACGCCTTTGTTCAGCAGTCACCCTGCAGGCAACAGGCTGCTCGGGACCTTACGGCCTTCATGATGTGAACAGATGGGGCAGTCGTGGAGTTCTTTGCACTCACAGACTTAATGGAACATAAATCCCTTTTGCTCGGAAAATGAGACGTCTGACATAAAACAAATCTTCTATCTGTCATGGATTCATTATAGACGCAGAGATGGCGGCTTTGTCCTTGTCTTAAAAGCTGCTTCCTCATGAATATAACAGTCCATAAATTACTATTATTAGCCGTTCTATCAAGCCAAGTGGTTGTATATGGAGACCAAGGATACTACAGTCATAGAAGCCCACCCCAATAAAGACTGTGCGGCCTGATGTCCATATATCGAAAAGGACGGTGTTAATACATATTGGTATGTGCACCCTATAAAGGGTAATATGAGTGACCACTTATGGCCAATACTCATCCTCTTAAAGGGTACCTGAGCTTTCAGGAAACATTCAAATATGTGCAGTCTGTTCTCTGGCTGTATAATCCTTCATACATGGTGTCCTATGAGGTTTTCTGCTGCTAATAGCCCCATTATGGCTGCAGCACATTTTAACATTTCTCCCTGAGACTGTGGGTTTATGCAATAATGAGCAGTCTGCCTATCCCCTATCCATTACTACTACTACTGGTTTCTTTATATGTAATTCTTCCAGGAGTAACTGTACAATAGCAAACAAATAGCAGAGAAAAGCCCAATTGAACATAATAGAGGAGATCCACTGGATTGTAAATATAGAGCAAATACACGCAGGCAAACATCTAAGACACAAGAAAAAAAAGCACAGGAAAGCTGCTGCTGTCTGCGAATAATATCCCATCTGTAATCACGCAAGAAGCCAGAAGTAGATACAAGTACATAGCCTAGTACATAGACTTTTCTTACATTGTAAGCAGTGGGATGTGAAGAATGTTCAGTCCAATGCACAGATTATAGATTATAGATGTGTGTGCAGGCTGTGAGGAGAATGAGCCCCTCCTCTCTCTGTTCACTATGTGAAGACAGAACAGACCCTCCCCCTCTACTCACTGTGAAGATGTCTTCCTTTTGGATGCTACCTATGGACGGACGTTCCCTGGCAACAGGGACTGAACTGAAAACTAGTTAGAGGGGAAACACCTAGTGACGGTGACGAGAACTTTAGAGAGGTTTTTCAGGCAGAAAACATCATCATTTTTAATTAAACTGCATTATATTTTGGTCCAGATTCACATGATCTGTCTGATAAGTTAGTGACCATTTAAAGGTAAACTCCATTACAACATCTATCAGATTCCATAATAAGCCATCTACAATATGCAAATTCAATGCTTGCTTGGAAGTACCCGTATGTGCTTAGGTAGTTGCCTAGCAACAGGTAGTGCAAGCAGCAGGTGACCACTCTTGATCTCCGTGCTCCTGTGGAGTCATTCACTGCACAAAGGGATTTTTGACAGCATGTATAGATAATACTACAGGCAAAACCTCCGCCATGCATTTTACAGAAGAGTACCAAGTTCAGTATAGATGTGTAGTGTAGATTCACTTTCATCGAGATGATTTTGAAGAAAAATAACCTATGGGAATTTTTGAGATTAGTCACTGACAGGTAGGATTTCATGACTGGTGTAAGTCTGACCTCTGTGACCTGCGCCGATCATGGGAACAAAGTGACCGAGGTCTACACAATGAGCTATCACTTTCTATACAGGGAAACAATGGATTGTGAAGGATCATAAGGATGTAAGGAAGATAAGAAAATCTAAGCATTAGTCAGTGACTGTAAGGGCTTGTTCACACAGAGTACTTTCCACAAAGATTTGGGACAGAAAACACTCCGAGTCCTGATGGAAAACTCTCAAGAAGTCTCTGCCTCCATCTAGAAACTGCTCCTCCAAAAAAAGAGGTGACAAGTCAGTTACTGGAGAGGAAACTTCGCCCGTGTTTCAATACAAGTCATTGGGACGCTGAAAAAACTCATCAAAACTTCAACCAAGCCTTGTGGGAAACGCGTGGTTTTTGGAAGAGTTTTTGAAGTGGATTTCTTCTATGTCAAAAAAACTCTGTGTGAACATACCCTAACATAGGGTTCCCCAGACCCGTGGCCCTCCAGCTGTTAAATTACTACAGCTCCCAGCATGATCTGCCCCCTCCTCTATTCCTCCTGATGGAGAAGGGGTCTCTTTCCATAGACTTGACTGAAGAGAGTCAGGCCTGTAGGCAGCCATCTTTCCATTCGGAATGTGATTAGATGTCGTCATCTCATCTACTTGCCAACCGAAATGTGCAGGAGCTCCCACAAAAAGGAGAGGCCTCTTCAAGTCCCGGAAGAGTGTGGCGGGGCCACTCAAAAATTTTTGCAACTCCCAGACTTCCATTGGAAACAGTTGGCAAGTAGGATTATAGGACTGGTAGAGAGTTCCTGCCCGCGGCGGGTCATCTTATACATGATATGGGCATTTCCAATACATTGCATGTCACTAGGGGCATGACATGCTACAAAATGGGAGCCGGGTCTCTCAAACAAAAACTTTTGTGCCACATTTTGCACATCACCATTCCCAGGCATGTATGGATCGGTATAGGGCCTGTGGATATGTCCTAAATGTCTACGATCAGAAACCCCCTTTAAGAAGCATGTCCCACGATAACATATTTGTTACTATAGCAACCAAGCAGAGCTCAGCTTTAATCTTTTCAAAAAAGTGAAAGCTACGCTGGGATTGGCTGCTAAGTCAGAAAGCTTCTCCGTATCCGTTATCCATACGGATATGGCCGCACTAAGTATATCCATAGTTTGACGGACGTAGCTTTATTGTTCGTTCCCTTTTGACAGTACTTGTTTCACAACTTCAGGCCCTGGCCTAGCAGCCCCAGTGCATTATGGGTCCTGTAGTTCCCTGATCCTTTTAGAAGGGTTATAAGAGGAATGGGCTGGATTGTCAGGGAGATGTCAATGCAGGGACTGAGTATGCGTGGGAAGGGGTTAAATGGCAGCGGCCTTTGATCCCCTCATTTAATGTCTGCAAGAGGGGAGGGGGCTACAGACTGGAAGCCACCAACACTGAATGAAAGGAGACAACAAGGGGTGGAATTGGGTTACTCCCCCCATCACAGGGAAGCTCTGCTCCTTCCCTCCTCCTTCTCCTTTCCACGCTGCCGTACACCTCTGTGGCACACACATGTAGACAGGCTCCCTCTGTCTCATCCGCACACTACACCTTTGTCGCACAACACGCCTGGCAGGCGCACTGCCCTCTACATAACAATGGGCACACTCTTGGCCTGAGTGTGCCACCCAATTTCTCAACCATCAGCAGGGTCACACGTAAAACACACACATAACACATCGCCCCTATGCCCTGGGGCACACACCAGTTGCTGCACTGGGTACATGACTTGTGTGGGCCACATACACATCCATGTGACCCGGCGGTTGGCCCTTTAATCTGTATCTCACCTGCACCCCTTACAACCTGGGCACTCACACTGCACCCTCTGCCTGCTATCCTCATCACCCCCTATAAAAACAGACACACTAACCCCCTCCTCGCACAGACACAGGGTCTGCTCCCTCCCATCCAGGATCCTGTTTAGAAAGTTATCCTGTCCCACATCAGGGGCGGGTGAAAGGAGGACAAGAAGGGAGTCAACTGGGCACATCACACAACACTCGGGAGACTGTGCCCACAAGATGCCTTGGCCCCTCTCTCTCCTCAGGCTGTCAGGGATGGCATGGTGATTTACCTGGAACGTACCCAAGAAAGGTTAGATGTCTCCAGTGCCCATGTACGTGACAACACGGGCACCTACATGGACTACGACACATGCCCACGATATGCCCGCACACATACATAACCTGATATTCCAGGCTTTGGTCCTATTTATTACATTCTTTGCATTTCTTATGTAATATCGATATAAAATATGTAACTTTGGACTAAACCTCTAACACACGGACACGTATTAGATATGCACATACGTGTGCGTGATCTCGACTTCTAGTTGAAGGGAGATGAGGGCTACACTTTGCTTTGTTCTGCTTTGCCTACAAGCCCAACATGTTAGCTCCATCTCAGCCCGGGGGCATTTTGGCATCTGCCCCAACCAGCTGAATGCCAACTTATGGGTGGACGCCCAGAGCACCTGTGAAAGGGAATGTGAAGCCGATCAGGTAAGAACGGTTTACTCCACTGAACCCGCCGTAACCTTTCAATTCTATTCATTCTGAAATCTGTATTGTACTTGTGGAAAACCTGACACTAACCCAGAATGTTATCCGTTAACATGGTTAGATGTAGCAGAGGTGAGCTAACATTTCACACGGCTCACCCTGGGATCACAATGTGAAGTTTTACAAGGGACTGCATATAAACCTCATGAATTAACTCAGCTCACAGAGTCATCCCAGCGATGCAGCACTGTAATTCAACAAATTCAGCTCTGCTACTTCTGCATAGAAAATACGGACTTGTATGTTGTGTGTGCCTAGACCTAAAGAATGAAATATGTCCATATATACCGCCATGTAGACCAATTTCTCATATCTGTGAATGGGAGAGTCACAGAAATTTTAGCAACAAATGTCAAGTAACTGCAACTCTCCCATGATCTGACAGCCACAGGGTCTCAGTTGTAGCATCTCAACAGCAGAGACTACAAGGTCAGTGTATCAGATAAAGCAAGATATAAATGCCAATCAGATAGGAGATGCAGCACTGAAATGGTTAAACCCCAAAGGCTTATGGGTCATTTATTATAATTTTATCTCATTCTGATTTCTCTTCAGGACTGCGAACCTTTTGAAAAATGTTGCACCAATGTTTGCGGACAGCAGAGCTGTGTGGCGGCCCGCTACCCTGATTCGGGCCTGCCAGCCCCCGGATCCATCCGTCCTGCCACCTGCGCGGGTTTTGCCTGCGCTCAGCAGGGTTCTGTCTGTGAGATGTGGGAAGGACGTCCAGTCTGCCGCTGTCGGGAGCGATGTGGGAAGCAGCCGGGGTTCACCTGCGCCTCGGATGGTCTGACTTACTATAACCGCTGCTATATGGATGCCGAGGCCTGCTCTAGAAGTATCACGCTGGTTGAAGTGCCCTGCAAATTTGTGTCTTCTTGGCCTCTCACCACTATAGCACCTTCTGAAACCACTCTCCAGCCAACCCAACCATCAACACCCTTGGAAGTACCAGTGCCGCCAGCCTTGTACCATTCACCAGCACCACAATCGGTGACCATAGGTGGCACCGTAGGGCTACAATGTGAGTCTAGTGGCCGCCCACGACCTGAGATCCTCTGGGAAAAGTTGGGTGAGGGCCCTGCTGCACCACTCATGCGACCAGACCAGATGTATGGCAACCTCGTGGTGACCAATTCTGGCCAACTTGTCATCTACAATGCTCGTCCAGAAGATGCTGGCATTTACGTTTGCATGGCGAGGAACTCTGCAGGTTTTCTCCGCGCTCAGTTCCCACTCTCTGTGGTGAAGAAGGGTACATCTTCAGGGGTTACAACCAACCGGCGTCCAGTTCACCCATCTGATTGTCTCAAGCCTCCCGACCATAGAGATTGCCAAGGCCTTCGAGTCCTTCGCTGGTTCTATGACTCACAAAGTGGTGACTGCCAGACTTTCTATGATAAGGGGTGCTTAGGTGGTACCAATGTCTTCCAGACTTATGAAGATTGTAGATCATCGTGCCAGCCCCGGTCTCCAGACCTTTGTACGCTCCCACCTGTGAGAGGACCGTGCAAGGCTCTGCAGTGGAGGTGGGCTTACAGTTCTCTCATGCGCCAGTGTTTTTCTTTCATTTACGGTGGATGCCATGGCAACCAAAACAACTTTGAGAGCAGACAAGCCTGTGATGATCGTTGCCCCCTGCCACGTGCTAAGCCATGCCAGGGATGCCACCTACGAGGACGACTGGTGCCTAGCTTGTGCCGTAGTGACTTTGTGATTGTGGGGCGGCTTGAGGAGTCTGGGGAGGAACGAGTGCTGCGGGTGGTCCTCATAGAAGTACTTAAGGATGACCACATGGGTCTCCGTCTTTTCCATACCAAGTACTTGGAGGTGACGGTGGGGGACAGCGGGGGAAGCGGGTGCATGTGCAACAGTCTTCCAGGTTCAGGAGACAACCAGCTCTTGATCATGGGTGAAGTACAAGACGGCATGGCTTTATTAGGACCCTCAAGCTACGTCCGGCCCGCCAATGAGAAGAGGCTGAGGAAGGTCAGAGACATGCTTGAAAAGGGAACGTGTCAGATGCTGAACCGATTTCAGGACTAAAAAGACGTGGGACCTGACGTAGTCCTACACTGGTGCTCTTCATGATAGGGGTAGATGATCCCAATGCTGGTGACCAATGGATGATCAACCACTATTATGATGTCATCTCATGCCTCAAATATGTCACTAATTCCTAATGAATTTACAGACTACGACCTCATGAATATTGTGTCAACTCACAAAATGTTTCTTCTGCTGGGCTCAGGTGTCTGTAAAAAGTCTTGAGTAGGAAATTCAGTCCACTTTGGACAATTCTTTTTTTTTTTTGTTAGAGGGGTCCCCTGACAGTAAGCTGACCAGAGGGTATCCCCAGCTGTGACCCCCAGTGACCAGCTTTAATCAATGTGGGAACCTACCAAGTGTTCAGTTTACCTATAGCGCCACCACAGGTGGAATGATGCATTACACAGACCTCCCTTACATCAGTAGACTGTCCATGTAACGTGCGGACATGATGGGTCCTCCAGTGTGAGAGACGCTCTATTATGTAGCAGCCCTCTGCTTAGGATAATGGGGGGGTCCCTTTAATAATAAAGCCAGGTTTAAAGAGTAACTCAACTTTTATTTTAACTTTTTTCATGAATCCATAGTGAAGGTAAAGGGAAGAAACTTTGTAATAGACTTTACATAAGTAAAGAGCCTGTGTCTTCACTTTGTCTCCTTCTGCCACTGATCAAATTTGTGCAATAGAAGTCTATGGAAAGCTTCACAGGGCAGAGAGACATCAGCACTATAGAGAGACCGTTTTCTTTCACAACACAACTGGTTTGTCAGGAACGACTCTCCAGCCGTCTCCTGACAGAGATGATTCGTTTAATCCCATAGACGCCTCATATCGCTGTCTCTCCCTTTATCTTCCTCTCCCTCCACTCTACATAGACTTCATTGTAAACTGACACTGCTTGTGTACAGAGTACGGACTGAAATCCCCCAGGTAAGAAGTAAGGCAGGAGTAATATTTAAAGACACAGGCACTTTTCTTTCTTTTCCTTTCACATGCCGTACGGATTTATGAAAAAATACATAAATCTTTCCTTACACTTTAAGTGTAACCTTTAACATAGATGGGTCAGTGTATGATGTATGCATTAAACTATTTACCAGTGTCTGAAACGTATATACAGCCACTATAAGTGACTTTTTTTTAATGTATTTGACATTTTCTAATTTTCTACGTGACGCCAAATAATAGAACTGTTGCAGCTTTTCCTTATACTCTACCTATTGTGTATCTCGGTGTTTGATTTCTTTGTTCTATGGATCATTTTATATTAAATTTTTTTTTTTTTTTTACTTTATGGTGCTATAAATAAATTATAATAACCTCCCACTATAGTCCATTTACAAGGTCTTTCAGCAAAGTGGGTAATGTATTAATAATCTACTGGGGTTTGCTTACGAGATCCAGCGGAAGGCTTTATGTAAATCTACTTGATCTGATTGTAATGAAAATCATGGAGCAGAAAAAAAAAAATCCTACCACGTTATCATAGTACATAATTTAATGCACTACCACAAGTGGCCACATGAGGGTGCACCAGACTTCAAGTACAGTTTTGCCCATTCACAATGAGGTTGACAAAATTTTGTCTTCACTTTATATTGTTAAGCCCCAATTTAAAGGCATAGTTTGCTAGAAAGCTAATCCGAGTTACAAAGTTGGGTTTCTTTATATATATATATATAATAAATTTCTGCAGACAAAAAAGCATGATCAACCTTAAAGAAAGTGTCATTTTATTTAATGCAGATACCCAATACAATTGCACAAAGCTATAAACAGACATATAAAAAAAGAGGCGTGCACTGGCCACAGCATTAGCGGACTGTAAGGGTTAACACGCTGCCGCTATCTTCATATACGTATGACCTTGGGTCACATCTTACGGAAGATCAAACACTTGTTATTTGCCGGCATGTCCACCTGCAACACAACGTAAGAGTCGGAGATCAGTGGCGCAATGGTCACCTGACAGGAGATTGGCATTGGTTAATCGTAACCATGTGAGGGGCAGGAGGGGTGGATGGCAGACATTTAGAATGCTATTGTGTCTGTCAATGTGACATTGTCATACACACGGCTGACCTGTAGACCATTAACCTCGACTATTATTACAGGATTGCAACAGTTTAATAGGCAAAGTTCAGTCTATTTGCAGTATGTGCAGGATATGGACGCCCGATCCAACCATTAACACAAAGATATTCTCTATTCTGATCATAATCCTCTATTCTTTTTGACGCATGGAACGATACACATAGGATTAGAATGGCTTTTCCTCAAAGAAAATTGTTCTGACCACAGTACTGTGTCTGGCATTACAGTATTTGTTTGAGCTGCAATACCAGGCACAGCCTGTGGACAGGAGTGGCGCTGTTCCTGGGTGAAACATAAAAGAAGACCCTTTTATCCAATACTGGACAACTCCTTTAATATCCTCTTGTTACCATCATAATAATACAATAGACATAGGGGCAAATTTGTTAAGACTGGCCTATCGTATGCCAGTCTTTATATACAGTTCAACTGGCGCAGGGACCGAGAGATTTATGATGAGGCTGCATCAATCTGTCTGAGGACCCAACGCCAGAATAGAAATCTATGCCAGATAGGAACTGGTGCAGGTTGCCATTGTAACTCGCACCACGAGTATGGAGTGAGTTTTAGTAAATCGGCCCGCCTTCGCAGAATGTAGAGGGCGTTGCAGTAGACACATGAAAGGTCCTTGTGCCAAACATGCACCTCAATGTCATGCCTCTATTTTCTGGTGTAGAGTGAATAATAAATCCCCCCATAGACTAATTAAAGGGATTGTCCAGGATTTCCATCAGACCAAAAGTAAAATCCCTGCTCTCCCTCTGTCTCAACAGCAGGACATACCTGATCTTGCTCTCATAGGACATAGCCTGCTGACAACATGTGTCCGGCAGTTTTAACCCTCTCCCCATTGAACTACATGCACACTCGGTGAGTCGAGTCGAGGGTTAGAAGGAATAGTTGTCGGCTGAACATTTGCTCCACTATAAAAGGTGTATGGTCGAATGAACCTTACCATTCTCTCCAGGGTCATCCCGCAGGCCTTTGCCAGGTCACGCAGATCCGATGTGTCCCAGATTCCCCAGGCTGGATTACTGCAATACAGTAGCCATTAGTCATATACCGAGAGTCATATACATACAGAGAACAGGATTAAAGAGGAGCTCCGGGAGCAGATACACACTGTGGAGTAACCAGCATGAGATGGGGCATGACATGACTGCTAATCCAGGTTATGTGAGATAGAAGAGTTACCAGGATACATGGCCGGACAGCTACAGGGTTTAAAGAGGACCCAGATACCTCTATTTACTCCCTATAGGGGCCCTATATGTCAATAAACAGCATCCCTTATGCCCGGGCAATACCGCGCAGTCTATATGACCCCAGGTGAGTACCTTGTTAAATAAACATTACCTGTCTACTAATGGAGAGCCCCTATACATGGACACGTGACTGCTATAGGTACAGCACAACACGTGACAGAGATAAAGCATGGAGGATACATTGAGTAATACCTGTTTTTCAGACTCTGGTTAAAATCAATATTACTCTGCGGGGTGAGGACGCCATTGACCGAGTATGGCTGTGGAGAAAACAGAGATAGCGGTCAGTGAATGCAGGGATGTCACGGAACGGTGACTACTTATGGTTACTAGGCCAGTCAGCTCTACAGAGGCGACAATTGAGCACTTCTTATATACGTAGCACAATGTAGCCCCTTATACCAGAATCTTAATAGTATCCCATATCATATTAGTTTTGATATGGACCCATCCACAACCAGAGTGTTGGAAAATTATCAGATCACCATCGAGGTAAGTAAGGTTCACGCATGATGCACATTAATCTGCAAGATCCTCCGCTCTCAGGGAGCTAAGTGGCACCAAGTAGGCCCTATTTCCTACGGCAACCGCCATACTTGACTGAACCAGCCTTACGGATAACATGTCGGGGCACATAGATACCATTCACAATTCACTTTACACTACGCCACATCATGTAACACTAGACGGCACAATCTTACCCCATAGGTGAGGAGGACACCTCCAGGTTGCAGTATATGTCCAGCCCCGTAAAACAGTCCCTGTTATAAATATAAATATCATATTAAAAGAATGTAAGAAATGCAGAGAAATTTATTGTATATTCTATATTCTGATTCCTCTCACACCCTCTCTTACCACAGGGGTGTCAAAGTGTCATTCCCATAGCAGGTGACAAATTTGGACCTACAAAGTGCATCTGCCTCCTGTGACATCCCTCTACAAATGTTTCATTGCGATTATTAGTTATTTTCTACCTTCCCTGTGCTGGCTTGGGAGCACCTATAGCCCTAGCAACACCAAACACAATTCACCCCCACCAGCAGGTGGCTCCACTATAATTTAGGTGTTGCTATAGAAGGAAGGGTGCCACCAGCACTTAAAGGGGTTCGATCATAAAATTAAATACAGGCAGTAGGGGTGGACTAGAAGATAAAAAAAAAAGCACTGATACTAACACTATGTTCATATTTGCGCCCGTTTGTCCATTGTTCTGGTCCATCGGAGGACCATAACAACAACATGCAGACTGCTAAACAGCGGACACCAACGGACCCCTTTGACTATAATGGGATCTATCGTCTGTCCGGTCTTTTAAACTGAAACCGCCGGACGAAAAAAGTCAAATTTGCAGTACGATTTTCCATGGTCACTATGACGGAAATGCGGATGTGAACCCAGCCTTACCTGCATTCTCCGCTCCGCCACTGGGCCGGCTATTACAACTCCGCTCTGTTTGTATACAGAGCAGCTGTAGCGATGACATCACGTCAGTGGAACTGCTACAGTCACAGCTGTATACTACTGAGAGTGGGGATTGGCTACAGCGGTCCTATCAACGCTGTCATATTTGGAGCTGGGAAGACATATTTTCCCCTTATATGATAATTGGCGGCCCCACAATGGGGTTTTCTGCCTTGGTAGGGTTACAGGTTGGATTGCATGAACTTGTGTGTTTATTCAACTTTTTATCATCTATCTTACCTATTGTGGAACAACATGGGGTGCCTATACAGGCCATAATGTAACAGCCACAACACTAACTAAGCATGACATGGAGCAGTAACCTGTGTACAGCTGGCTTCAGATATGTGGATCAGGTTGATGCAAACAACCAGTTGCAGTGAATTTGGCTCCAGGCCCCATGTTTCCCAGCTCCGGGAGACATCCAGGGCGCGAGGTTGGTCCACATTTGTAAGAGACCATTTGGAGATATATTCGGATATGCTGCAGGAACAAAAAGAAATGGTGCGGCATGGTGAACACTGCAAACTTTAAAGGGATTCTCCAGGCAAAATAGGAAACCCAGGGGTAAAGTAAATTATAAAAAAAAAAAAAGTGATACTCACCTGCCCTGTCCTACATTCCAACATCGGGTCCCTTGTTTCATCCCGTACACACACTGAATGGGCTGGGGCGGGAAGCGGCTCAGGTGACATGAGGCATATTGAGTACCAATGACATCATCAGCACCCAAGTGAGGCCAGTGATTGGATAGAGAAGCCACATGAGCTGATTCCCTTCTGGCCTGGCCAGGGCTTGCAGGGGATGGAACAGGGGACCTGAGGTAGGAACAGAGGACCTCTGGGTTTTCCAGGTTGCCTCGAATACCCCTACAATACAAATGAATAATGGCGGCAAAGGTGTAACTTAAAACTCAAGAGCCCCAATACAAAATCTGAAGAAGGGCCCCACTTACTATGCACTATGTATAATGCTGGTGTCTTCCTATATTGTAGAGAGGCCTTTGGGCCCCTTAGGTTTCAGGGCCCGGTAGCGATGACTACCTCTGCACCCGCTATAGCTACGCCCTTGAATGGCGGAATGATTGTTTTTGTCATCGTCCCCAGAAATACATGATATGTACCCCATAATGGTGCTAATGAAAATATCATCCCACAGTCATCCCACAGAACTAAAAACCCACAAAGTGCATCAGAAAAACTAAATACAGTAAAAAACATTATTTTTTCCCACACTGGTAATGAAACTGTAGGCAAAACAGTTACAGAATTCACATTTTATTTGTCATTATGGTGTAGCTTGCTGGGACTTGTATGGCCCATAACAACCAATCAGACTTCAGCTCTCATTTCCCAAAGGGCCTATGGAAAATGAAAGCTGTTATCCGATAGGTCGCTCTGGCCTTCACCCTCCTCCGCAGACTGTCTATCCCTAACCTCACATGACCCGCTCTGATCACATGACCCCCGCCCTGGTCACCTGACTCACCTCCGTAGGCAGCGCTGGTCTACCTCGGATGGGGTCCAGCGCACGTTGGGCAGGGCCCGTGCAAAATGGGCTGCGTGCTGCCCGGTGCCCGAGGCCACCTCCAGGACCCGCACCACCGGGGCCGCGGGGTTGACATACTGCCGCAGGACGTCCAGGATCGGCTCCTTGTTCCGGTCCGCGGCTGCAGCCACCAGCATCTTAGCGAGTTTCAGGGTTGTCTGGTCTTACCCGATCTAATGGGCGGAACTACAACTCCCAGAATCCCACAGTCATAGCGAACTACAGCTTCTTAAAGTGACAGTACCTCTTTAATCGTGCAACCAATGTCGCCGTGTGGCCCTAGCCTAAAGGGGTATTCTAGTCAGAGCAGGTTACCCCCTATTATGATTGGTAGGGATCTGACTGTAAGAGCCCCCACTTATCATGAAATCCCAAAAAAGCTGCACCTCATTTTTTAAAGGAGCGCCAGGACAGACAGCGCGCACTGCCCTATTCATTTCAATGGGGCACAGCACTCCGCTATCTCCAGGGATCCCATTGAAATAAATGGAGTGGTGCGCGCTGTCCGTCCTGCCGCTCCATTCAAGACTGAGGCGTCACTTGAAGATCTTGGGCTCCAATATAAAACGTATAATGGGGCCCCCACTTACCATGTCCTATTTCACTAATACTGGTGTCTTTGTATGTTGTAAAGAGGTCTTTGGGGCCCCCCTGAGGCTCTAGGGCCCGGCAGCAATTGCTAAGAGGAAGATCCCTTTGTTTACTCACCTGTTCATCCCCCCGGTACCCCAGCAGCAGGTCGCTGGTCCTCGCCATCCATCTCTGGTCACAGTCCTGCAGGGATGATGTACCAAATGTGGCCGGTGACTGGCTGCAGCACCTCTTGGGGGACCACTGACATCACTGGAGTACCAGGAAACCCCCTTTAAGTCTAACCCTATATTCACACCTCTGCAGTAATTTCACTCTTTGCTATGACATGACAAGGCGCGGCAACTTGCAGCACGACCACATTTGCTTGCATTCGATGCGATCAGGCAGAGTGACGCGGCAATCTTTGACATCACGACCTGTCACAACAACCAAAGTCGGCCTCTAGCCACATCCTAAAAGGGCCAAATCATATTTAATAGGGTTCATTTTTGTACAACACTGACAAATGTGTTTGTATGGGGACTGACCAGGGGCACTGACATCAAAGGAACTCGTTCTCCCAGAATCCCCAAAGCCTGTCAATGAGCAGAGCATGCTGGGAACTCGCCGAGGCTTCACTTTCCAAGGACGTCCTTCAGTAAAGGTCATTAAAGGGGAGTCCTTGTGTCCTGATCTGCATGGCTGATAAGATATTTCCCAGAATCCTTTGTGTTTCTGTAGGATTTTACCTTAGAAAGAGGTGCACTGGCGCTCCATTCACAACGGGGCCTTGGGGGGACTTTTGGTCCCCCGTCCTGATCACTGGGGTACCCGGCGATCGGACACTTATCCCTGTCCTGTGAATAAGTGTCCATAATGGGACAACCCCTTTAATGTCTGTTCCTGTGATATTAACAATTTAGTGTCCACTTAGGAAATATCTCTCTGTATCCTATTTATCTCTCTATCTGTCCTGTATTTATCTCAATCTCTCTGTCTCACTTATATCAAATTATGTCATTGTCTTTCTTCTATCTCTCCGCCGCAGAATCCATCCAAAACTGGCAGCGAGAAAAATCCTGCACAAAGGACTTTTATACTGAAACGAGTGGAAACCCGACGGACACCATTATAGTCTATGGGGTCTGCGGGTAACTGCTTTTTTAGCAGACAGGGTCTCCGCCTTTTGGGTCCCGCTAGTGTGAACCTAGTGCAAAATCTTTCATATCAATCTATCTCATATCTATCTATCTATCTCATATCAATCTATCTCATATCTATCTATCTAACTATCCATCCATCTCCTATCTATCTATCTATCCATCTATTTCCTATCTATCTATCTATCCATCTATCTATCTATCTATCTCATATCTATCTCATATCTATCTATCTATCTCATATCAATCTATCTCATATCTATCTATCTATCTATCTATCTCATATCTATCCATCTATCTCCTATCTATCTATCTATCTCATATCTATCCATCTATCTCCTATCTATCTATCTATCTATCTATCTATCTATCTATCTATCTATCTATCTCCTATCTATCTATCTCATATCTATCTATCTATCTCATATCTATCTATCTATCTCATATCTATCTATCTATCTATCTCATATCTATCTATCTATCTCATATCTATCTATTCCTTATCTATCTATCTCTTCTATCTATCTATCTATCTATCTATCTATCTATCTATCTATCTCTCACTATCTACTTATACACGTAACATGGAAGGAATATTCCATGTCATAGCAGTGTAGAGTGGGGTGTTGTTCTCTGTTATCAGCCGTTTCAGGATAGTAGGCAGCTTGTCTTATAAGATTTAGGGCAGACTTTAGGTTTAGTCCTATACAATCTGTCCTGTCCCCCGCTGATGCTGGTTGTGATCTTGAATCCCACCGCTCTGGGCCAGCTGTCATAGAATAACAAATGCTTTTGGAAGTTCACACTTAACCCTTCAAAGACTGCATATTTAAGGAAAGGGTCCTGGGTCTGTCGAGGCGTCTAAACTTTCCATCTCAGTCACCTTGATGAGAGATAGCTTGACCTTGGATACAAGTGAGTCCTGTGCTCTGAGGATTGCTCAATACCTTATAGATGGGGTCTTATGCGGGTTTAGGGGTCGTTCTGTGCCCCCCGTATTTATGTAGTCGGTCGGTGTTCCCTGATAGTTGCCGTATTATCAGATATTCTGGATTACTGGACAGTTACTAAGGCTAAAGTGTGTAAAGTGCTGTAAGAGCAGAGAACCAGGAAGACGTCTCCGACTATAAAATATTAACACAAAGTCTTCTTATTGGTTATTTTTGTTTGTTATATTTCTGTGCTGGATTATCAAGTAATCTGGATTAAAAGACTGTTCCTGTAATATTACACATCTGTCCATAGCCTGAGACTCTTCTGACTACAACTCCTATCATGTCCTGACAGTCACAGCCATCTGGAAAGCCACAGATTGCAGGCTTCTTCTATAGGGGATGTACGGGTTGTGGTTGTACCCAGCCCTGGTGCCCTACAGATCCCTGCCACTAAATACAGTCCATCAGCAGCACGAATCATGTGATTTTGTTACAATGTATCAGTGCAGGTAAAATTTATCAATCTAGAGTCCACATGTTTAGCTCACAATGTGTATAATTGTAGCAAACCCTCAGCTGTGAGGGTGATTGATCACTTATCTTTAGGATAGGTCATTAATTGAAGATCAGCAGGGATCCAACACCTGGGACCCCCGATAATAAGCTGTTTACAGCGACAGCAGCACTCCTTCAGAGCCACATCTGCCTCATAGGCCATGTGATGTCATGTTCATTTGTCGCATGGTCGGTGAGCATCTCAGCCCCACTCAAGTGAAGGGGACTGAGCTGCAATACCAAGCACAGCCACTATACAATGTACAGCGCTGTGCTTGGTGTTCAGTGCAGAGGCTGCAGCGCTCACCTGAATTCTGTGGTCTCTTAAAACAACTGATTGAAATTGGCAAATGTCTGACTCCTGAGACTCCCGCCATTTACTAACATGAGTGAAGGAGTCGCAAGGCAAACCGGGGATCTTTGGTCACGCGATGGGATTGGCAGCCAAAATCGCCGTGTAGCCCTAACCTTAAACAGATTTGCATCAACTCACTGTAAAGAAACTTCTCTCACTCACTTACATCAAACAAAGCAGAAAAATGGCAAAGGCTGGCATTGTAATATCCCACACATGTCAGGGTACAGTCAGGGGGTCCCCATAGACATAAGATTGTCAGATGATATCTAATAGGTATAAACAGCCTTAGACATTACATTTTTGTTGGCAGATAAGTGGCGCCACATTGCCGCTTATCCCTCCCTCCATAGAAATGCAGCAATGTGTTAAGCTGGGTGCAGTAGACATGGGGCAGGGCAGGGCTTTCCTATGTAGATCTGTGGATTATATGGATGGAATAACAGAGCAGCGAGTCCCTGATGCAATAACCATACGTAAGAGTGTAATAGTAGCTGAGCCGGCCCATTGTCTGTGCTCCACATAGATAAGCGGCGCTGGTCCTATCTCACATATAAATGCCGCTGCCGGTTTACTATCCCTAGTGAAGTCTAGGAAGAAAAACCGTGCCAGATAGGGCCTGCTGCCCCTTTAAAAAATGCACAGCCATATTTGCACTTGAATAGAAGTCTATGGAGACCGCAGCTGTGAAATTTGAGAAAAGTCGCAGGACTGGGAACTCTGGGGAATCAGATGAGTGACCCACACGTAGGTCATTGCCCACAGCTGGCCATACATGGGGTCCACATTTGCTGATTTTAGCAGGACTGGCCAACCATCTAATGTGTACAGCGACCTGACTCTCGCCTGATGGCGGATATTTCAGGAAAGAAGGGCTGGGCATGGTGAAAGCCTCTTGTTCTCAAGAGAGATAAGCGATCCCCTGAGGTGTCTGAGAACACATGCATACTCAGCCAAGCAGAGGCGTAACTTGAAACTCCTGGGCCCCAGTGCAAAATATGTAATGGACCCCATTTACTGTGTGCTATGTATAATACTGAGGTCTTCTTGTGTTCTAGAGAGGCCTTTGGTCTCCCTGAGGATCCAGGACTTGGTGGCGATTGGCCGAGTGTGCATATGAACACTTGCTTGCCCGACAGTGTATGGTCCTTGGTGATTCAATGGCCGCAGCGATCATATCACCATTACATTTATCTGTAAAGTCCCATTAATAACGTGTGCCATATTATGTAACGTCACAATAGAATTTTAATAATTTTGTTGTATTGTTCAGGCTTCGTTCTCTTACGGAGATTCCGTCGCAGATTCTGCTGAAAATTCCTGCTTAGGTAACTGCTGTTTTAGCGGGTGGGCTCTCCGTTGTTTGGGTCCCACGGCAGATACGAACGGCGAAGAGCACAGCGCAATTGCGAACCTGGCCTCAGCCGACATACTGTGGAACTACAAGTCTCAGCATGTCATTAGACAACTCCAGCTCTTATAAGCCTTTCTATAGGGCACGACGTGTGTGTCCACATAATAACCTCACAACAAAGCAGCCTCTACGTTCCAGCCAGTGGGTTAGATAAGCAAGTCCTGTCCCTTTAAGAGTGAGGAGGGGGTGTGTCCTAGAGCACATGCCTTCTTAAAGCGCCAGCTGCTGCAGTCAAAAGTCACAGGCAGCCTGCTCATCCTACAGGTACCAGGGGGCATCTCACCCTACAAGTGCTCCCCTAGCCCGTCATGTACACCATCACCCGAGGACCCAGCAAGCTCACCACGCAGAGGAGAACAGGTAACCGTGTCTGTGCTGACCTTCCAGCTGACCACCCTGCATGTGTCCATTACAGTGTTATTACACGCTTCTGCAGAGAGCACAGGACCACAGTTATACCCCAGCTGCAGCAGAGCAGACCCTCAGCCTGCAGCTTGTCCCCTCTCCCTGCCCCGAGGCTGGTGTCACATGTGTTACGTCTGTGCAGTCACATGTAGCAGTCTGTCATGTGTGAGAGTGTTACAATGTAGCGTCCTCCATTCCTCCATGTCCTATGTTCATCCCGTCTTCTGTACTTTCAAGGTCCCAAGCAGCAGATTGACACTAAGCTGCAGGAATTGAAAGGCAAACAGCAGCTGGTGATCCCCACCTTGCCCAACGGCTGGGACCCTCTTCCAAGGTGAGTGGAGAAGGATTTTGGGACACTTTAGTTTAGGGGTGGTCGCTTACCCCGGGACATTGCATTCTAGGGGTAGGAGCTTCCATCCGTCTGTAACTCTGCACTCTGGAAAGGGAAGGGTTAACAGCGAATTCTAATACGGATTCCATACGCTTTCCTGTTCTGTAGGATTTTACGTAGATTAACTCCTTGTTTCCCAGAGTGCAGATCGGTGCTGGCACCTGAGCCCCATTTACGTGGGGTTGAAAGGCATTGGCGCTGCGTGACCTTGTGCAGAGGTTACCATGCGCACAGTGTCATTGTCACATGGTTTTACAGGGAGGGAGTGGCTAAACAGGTGGGAGGGACAAAGGCTGGAGACTCGTATTAACCCTTCAGTGTCACAGTACAGTGTATAATCCTGGTACAGTACTGCGGCTCATGGCTCAGTATGAACACTGCTCAGGAGTCCAGGACAGTCCCTTATATCTAACCCGGCCTCGTATGGGACACATAGCTAATATTCCATAGCCGGCGTCTATTGTAAGGCCATACGTTATCTTTTAGGGGGATTGGATCCTCCAGTTATTAGTCATTTGGTCTTTGGATAAAAGCGTCATAGTCAGCCCTTCTGTCTCATCTAACCATGGCCATGCAGGATTGTTCAGTGGACAGCTATTCCCTCCTTCTGCCCTTCCCCATACGTGTGCATGCTCAGCCCAGCTTAGGTTTTTGGTGGGGAGAGGTGAGTACATTGCTGCCACCCAGTGTCGGACTCGCCCCACCAGAGCAGCAGAGGATCCTCCAAGGGGCTCATAATAATGGTCCAGCAGAAGACACCCAAATTTGTAGGGTGCTATGATCGATCTCCTAGGGCAGGGGTAGCAACCTTCGGCACTCCAGCTGTTGTAAAACTACAACTCCCAGCATGCATACTTGCTCTGCTGTTCTTGGAACTGAACGGAGCATGTTGGGAGTTGTAGTTTCACAGTAGCTGGAGTGCCGAAGGTTGCTGACCCCTGTCATAGGCGTTATTGTATGGTGGGCGCAGAGAACCTCAGTCCGACACTGCTGCCCCCTACCTCTGACGTGTGAAATTTAACAACCTTTCCAATATCCAAAAAAAAAAATTACTAGTTAGTCTTGACCATATCTGCTCCTGGAAAGTTGGGTGCTCACCAATATGGTATAGCAGTTCCCATAGTCTCTGTATCTGGAGTAGTAACCTTTAGCATTCCAGCTGTTGTGAAACTACAACTCCCAGCATGCTTACTTATCCAGTCATTCTCGGAATTCCCATAGACGTGGAGTGTACTTGGTGTTGCTGACTCCTGCTCTACATAGTATTATAGGTGGTTTCCAAAAATTTGTCTGTCCCGTTCTGCCCTCTCCTGTCCCTCCTGTGACCTTGTGTAGGCACTTCTACTGGACAGAGGGTGCACCTTATGTAAAATGTCACTTGTATATGGTGTAATTCCTTATATACCGGCCCTCCCCTTCATAGGTGGGTAATAGGTTAAGTAGTGACATCAGTAACATAGTGAAAGGCTGTACGGCGGCCGCCAGCACATAGTGACAGCCACTCAGCTCTGCACAGCACACACAAGCCGCATATCACAACTATATTAGTGGTGGAATACTAGATCTTCATCTGCTGGTGTTGTGCTCACGTGTGATGGCCGGTGTTGTAAGGTCTGAATATGGTTACAGAAAAAAATTATATATATTTTTAAGAGCATTGAGAATCTTTAAACTCTTTTTCAATTTATTGTGCTTGCATTCCCCTTTAAATAAAAATAAATAAATAAATAAATTATAATATAATTTTTGAGTATAGCTGATTTATTTTAAAAAAAATATATTACAATTTTGTATTATTATTGGTAGTATTTTTTATTAACATTAAATATTATATAATTTTATTATAACTTATAATATAATTTTATTATATTTATATATATTATTCTTATTAATGATTTTTACACTACTACTAAAATTGCACAAATATTCCTTGTCTAGCCCAGGTATACAGAATCCTAATACATAGGACATGTCGTGCTAATCCTGCGGCGTGAATAGACTTGTCAGGCTGCAGCAAGGAAACCAGTTCTGTCCAGTATAATTTTCTGGAGATAATGGGCTATGTGGGAAGGATTGCAGATGTTACCGCTCCTTTAAGTGGCAGGATCTGTGTCCTCCCTCAATGATGGCAGTATTCACTATCATTATAGATCCTCTGTATCCATCCCCCCACTGGCTCCGGCCTCTTAATAATTCTGATGCGTCTCAGGAGGTCCCGTATATCAGTATGGAGATCTATGGCGGTCACGGCCTGGCGTAGACTTCAGCTATAACGTATGCGAGTTATAGTAAATCTGACAGGCCGTCACAACCCCTCTCCAGTGCGCCAAGATCCCCAGCCAGATTTACCTTTTAATTGCATCATTCCTCTGTTATTCCTCCTGGAAATGTATGAATAAATTGACAGCTGGGTGTTTCCATTCCCCTTGGGTGTTGCTAGAGAGTCTGGCACTGTCATGACGGATTGGACAGTGTAATAATCTGCAGGGACACCCTCCGATCTCCTTCCCCCAACTTGTATCATGACGTTGACACATTAATTACAAATTTCCAGGAGGGATAATAAAGGAACAGCACCTCAGAATTCTACATACTAGTGTTTGCTAAAATAGACCTGTCAGGAGTGGTGACCGATCCTCTATAAATCTTTATCATTCCGATATATGATCCTTTTCCCTCTTACAGCCCTAATACTCCGAAGCTAGTTTTCAATCGTGTGAACGGCAAGCGCAGCACATCGTTCAGCCCCAGCACAGAGGAGGAAATCTACACGCCGGCCCACGAGGAGAACGTCCGCTTTGTGTATCAGGGTAAGACTAAGGAGCTATCCGCTTGTTTTCACAGATCCCTCCTATATTTGTGTGTATGGAGGGATCACTGAAAATGGACTAAAATACAACATGACCTATATATTGTTTTTCCACTACACTATTAAGAGAAAAAGTTCACATTGTCGGACCTGATATTAACCATATCGGGGGGGGGGGGAGTTGATTAAGGCATTTAGATAAATAGGAAAGCTAGCACAGACGTCCTTTCCATTTTATGGACCCCTAACTTACCATTATGGGTCTATGGTGTCAGTATACTACACTGACAGTAGAATTCTGTTCATATCATCTTTTCCTGTAGTGGTTTTTATACATTGAGAACATGTAGCTGTACTGAGCACTTCTCACGTCTGATTTTTGGAGACATTGCTAGTAATTTTCATTCATTTTAATTCGCTAATATATGTTTTATTTCATGAGAATAAATATTAAGTTTTATATTGTTTAATTCTTCGGCTATAGGCATACGAAATGAAAATGTGATTGCTTGTGCCTACCGTTTGTGAGGGTTATAAATAACTCTCTTTTTTTTTAGTTACAAATATTGTTTTTACAAATTTCTTTCTTACATATTCAATCTTCACTCTGCCCACCAAGCTTAACAGACTGAAACTTGTCAGTTCTATATCTGTTTTCTTTGCAGCAGTCACCTCATTTACATTAGATAGGATTGCAATAGAAGATAACACCTCTATAGATAACACCACTGACCCATGTTACATCACTACTGACAATAGATGATGTCACAGCTGATCTCCTCCCTCTTCCCTCTAGAAAACTCTCCCTAGACCTCAATGAGTCGGCTCCAGACTATTGCTGTCTATGGCCATGACTGTGTTATAAAGCAGATCACTAAACTTAAATTTTTTTTTTCTTTTATATTTTTCTTCACAATCTCCATTTCCTGATCTTTTCCGTGTCTTGCATGTCTCCACCAGCCTGGCAGGAGGTTCAGCATCAGCTGGAGAAGCCCGAACTCAACGGATGTCAACCCCAGCAATATCAGGATCAGGCACCAAATCCATCTCTTAAGAGTAAGGGCCCCGCATGACTGTTCGCCTTACATTGTGTATATAATATAGTTGGCTTGTGATTGGTTGATATGAGACCCTATGATAACACTGCCTGGCAGGAAGTCTTATCATAGGGATACAGGTGTAGCTGCGTATATTTAATAGACGTCTAAAAGATGTCGATCGTTCATACAACTGTGATAATAACTATTTATCCAACGTATTTCGCAGCTCTGTACAAATCACAGGGAACATGAACAGAGAGTATTAGACATGTAACAAAATAGTGAACACATCAAGCAAGTGAGGGCCTGGGCACAAGAGCTTACAATCTATGTGGTTAGAGAGCCGGGACACAAGAGCTTACAATCTGAGGTCATAGGGGGACACAAGAGGTCAGAGGACCTGTGCACAAGAGCTTACAATCTATAAGGAAATAGGGGGTCACAACAGGTCAGAAGGCCTGGGCACCAGAGCTTACAATCTATGAGGTCATATGGGGATACAAGAGGTCAGAAGGCCCGGGCACAAGAGCTTACAATCTGAGGTCATAGGGGGACATGAGGTCAGAGGGCCTGGGCACAAGGGCTTACAATCTATAAGGAAATAGGGAGTCACAAGAGGTCAGAGGACTTGTTTGGTACAATGGTGCAGCCGTCTATTAATAATGTCATATAACTGAAGCTGTCTGAGCCATCACCAGCCGCTACCTGTGACTATACAGATACTAAGTGCAGGGAAACTTCTAGATGGCGGGGTCAGGATCCGAGGAATAGAGAAGGAAGGATAGAATAGGATAAGACATGTTAGTGTAGTGTGCGGAGGTGTAGGACAATGTGATCAGGTTATGGGACCGGCCGCCTAAACAGATGTAACTTTAGGGCAGTTTTGAAGCTTCTGTAGTTGGGGATTAATCTGACTGTCCGGGGGTAGAACATTCCAGAGCACTGGGGCAGCTCCAGAAAAGTCTTGGTGATGGGAGTGGGAAGTTCGGATAACAGAGGATACAAGTCTAAGGTCATTGGCAGAACGGAGAGGATGGTGAGGGTGGTAGACAGAGACAAGGGAGGAGATGTAGGGAGGTCAGCGCTATGGAGGGATTTATGGGGGAGTGTGATATGTTATATTGTATTCTCGGGTAGACGGAGAACCAGTGCAGCGACTGACACAAGGTAGATGTATCTGTGTACCGGAGTGATAGAAAGAGGAGTCTAGGGGCCGAATTCAGGACAGATTGTAGAGGGAGAGGTAAGTAAGAGGAGGAACAGGAAGAAGAGAACTGGAATAGTGAAGTGGATGATCTGCCACATTACTAATGACTTATTCCGTGTTAGGCCTTATTCACATTACCAATGTCTGTAAAAACCGCCAAGTCTGTCCTTTCTTTGGTCATATTTACATGACAGAGGAAACGCAGCCATGTGATAGACATTTTTTGATCCATTATAAAGGCATTTTAAAACCCACGAAAGTCTAGGGTTGTATTCACACCTCTATCTTTGTATCCTTGAAAATGGACAAAGATGGAGCATGTCAGTGGTTTCTTCTCCAGTCACACCCAAAACTGAATTAAACATCCCCAGGTGGTTTTCTGTTGTCAGCACTTTGTGGAGATTCCTCCATCACAAGATGTTGGGTCCTATTTTTAGGGTTCAGTAAATAACCAGTAGATGTTTGTGGTGGTGGTGGTTTGTTTTTTTTTTTTTTTTTTTTTTTTCTGTTTATTTTCCCTTTGGGTGTGAACAGAGAATAAATCTTATCTTCCCACACCAATGTGACTTCTCTTGTCTCTGGTCCCGTCACGCCATGGCAGTGACTGGCATCAGCTTGTTGCCATTGGCCCAGACGCCTCCTCGCACACTTGCTTGAATCCATACAAATAAGTGAATGTATTTGGTATAAGCCATGTAAGCCGATTAGTCATATGGCGTAGAAACCTTCTGTAAAGGGGCCATCTAATCTGGAGAAGTGGCACAGCCCCGAAGATCCTGTCTCCCTTTAAGCACCAGTTCCCTCTGATATCTATAGTGGCCATTGTGCTCTGAGCTCTGTATTCATGATGGCTCCTCTAATCTCAGAACTATGCATTGTACAGTCATGTATCGGGGGTCTTAAAGGGTCCCTTCCACTGGCATATCTCTAGGGGTCACGGATCACAGCCGTGATCAGGCCCTAAATCCAGGGGGCCTTCAGGTCACCCTTACTAAGGCTGTATAAAATTCTGACAGTCTGTGCATCATAATTCTATTCCCTCTGGTGCACAGGAGTGAGAAGATTTATGATACACAGTCTTCCACTGTCAGAAAGGAGATTAATTCTTTAATGGCAAAAATAGTGGTTGTTCAGTAGGATATAATAAAGGAGGGATTCTACGGCATGAAAGGGGGCACAATTACTATGTGGCGGGCAACAACAGGGGATGGGATGATGGGGAAAGCTTGTGTGCACAGACATGGTGTGAAGAAGACATCATGGCGGTCTGGACCAGATAGAGAAGAAAGGGAAATGTAAATGCTGCTGAAATGTACAGATGGGACATGGATGATGGCCGTCAGGAGAAGCTGCACAAGGGGCCCGCGCTGAGCTTTTGCATTTGGGCCCATGATCCTTTAGTTACGCCCCTGGACCTTCTCGATCATATAAGCCTGGTTCACATCTGCATTTGGGCTTCCGTTTGGGGAGTCTGCTAGGGGAAACCTGAACAGAAACCTATACGCATAAAAAGCGGTTTACCTGGGAAACCTGCGGACCCCTATAGACTACAGTCATGGCCAAAAGTTTTGAGAATGACACAAATATTATATTTTCACATGATCTGCTGCCCTCTGGTTTTTATGTGTGTTTGTCAGATGTTTTTATCACATACAGAAATAGAATTGCATTCATATTATGAGTAACAGAAGCTTATATTGACAGTTAGAATGAGTTAATGCAGCAAGTCAATATTTGCAGTGTTGACCCTTCTTCTTCAGGACCTCTGCAATTCTCCCTGGCATGCTCTCAATCAACTTCTGGACCAAATCCTGACTGATAGCAGTCCATTCTTGCAGAATCAATGCTTTCATTTTGTCTGAATTTGTTGGTTTTTGTTTGTCCACCCGTCTCTTGATGATTGACCACAAGTTCTCAATGGGATTAAGATCTGGGGAGTTTCCAGGCCATGGACCCAAAATCTCTATGTTTTGTTCCCTGAGCCATTTAGTTATCACCTTTGCTTTATGGCAAGGTGCTCCATCATGCTGGAAAAGGCATTGTTGAGCGCCAAACTGCTCTTGGACGGTTGGGAGAAGTTGCTCTTGGAGGACATTCTGGTACCATTCTTTATTCATGGCTGTGTTTTTAGGCAAGACTGTGAGAGAGCCGATTCCCTTGGCTGAGAAGCAACCCCACACATGAATGGTTTCAGGATGCTTTACAGTTGGCATGAGACAAGACTGGTGGTAGCGCTCACCTCTTCTTCTCCGAATAAGCTGTTTTCCAGATGTTCCAAACAATGGAAAAGGGGATTCATCAGAGAAAATGACTTTACCCCAGTCCTCAGCAGTCCACTCCCTGTACCTTTTGCAGAATATCAGTCTGTCCCTCATGTTTTTTCTGGAGAGAAGTGGCTTCTTTGCTGCCTTCCTTGAGACCAGGCCTTGCTCCAAGAGTCTCCGCCTCACAGTGCGTGCAGATGCACTCACACCTGCCTGCTGCCATTCCTCAGCAAGCTCTGCACTGCTGGTAGCCCCATCCCGCAGCTGAAACACTTTTAAGAGACGGTCCTGCCGCTTGCTGGTCTTTCTTGGGCGCCCTGGAGCCTTTTTGGCACCAATGGAACCTCTCTCCTTGAAGTTCTTGATGATGCGATAGATTGTTGACTGAGGTGCAATCTTTCTAGCTGCAATACTCTTCCCAGTTAGGCCATTTTTGTGCAGTGCAATGATGACTGCACGTGTTTCTTTAGAGATAACCATGGTTAACAGAAGAGAAACAATGATGGCAAGCACCAGCCTCCTTTTAAAGTGTCCAGTGGTGTCATTCTTACTTAATCATGACAGATTGATCTCCAGCCCTGTCCTCATCAACACCCACACCTGTGTTAATGGAGCAATCACTGAAACGATGTTAGGTGGTCCTTTTAAGGCAGGGCTGCAATGATGTTGAAATGTGTTTTGGGGGATAAAGTTCATTTTCTAGGCAAATATTGACTTTGCAAGTAATTGCTGTTAAGCTGATCACTCTTTATAACATTCTGGAGTATATGCAACTTGCCATTAGAAAAACTGAAGCAGTAGACTTTGTAAAAATTAATATTTGTATCATTCTCAAAACTTTTGGCCATGACTGTATAATGGAGTCCGTGTGGTTTCTGCACGAAGCAAGCAGAGAGAAAACTGCTGCAAGCAGCACTTTCCTCTCCGCATGAAACCACACGGACCCCATTATAGTCTATGGGGTCTGCATTTTTCCCGGGTAAACTTTTTTTTTTTTTTTTTTTTTTTTTTTTATGCGTCTAGGTTTCCGTTTGGGGGGGGTCCCCAAGTGGACTCCCCGAACGCAGATGTGAACCGGCCCTAAGACACCAGTATTATAAATGGTATTCTGTATGGGTAGTGATAAACTTTAGCATGATGGGATTAAAGCCATGAGCACTCTGTGTGCCGCCATTTGGTGTCTGATGAAACGCACCAAAATGTCTGTCTGTTAACTTATAAGGACATAAAGTCAGTGCATGAGTCCAGGTGCGCCTGCAGGTACAGAAGGGCTCCATAGACTTCTATAGGTGCTGTATATGGTGCAGAGGATGTATAGAACGGTCTTCTGGTAGTGTGTATGAGGGCATATAAGGTCCTGTGCTATGGTGGTAGGGCTGTACTGGATGTGCCCGATGACACCCACGCACCTGTTTTCGCTTGTTAACATGTAACACGTATTGTTCATTAAATCGTCCTATAAACATTTATTAGGGCGAGGTGGTTTTTAGTGTTTAGTAATGGTGAACTAGATTCTACGTCCTCAGCCAAAGTCCATCGCTCAACTTCCCGCTCCACCTGTAATTATAAGGATTGAAAAAATACTGTAAAACTGGGGGTTAAACACATGGCAGATGTTTATAGGGGTTGTGTCGTGAACCATATTAAGATAGAGGATAAATAGCTGATCGATTGGGGTCTGACTGCTGAGACTCCCCATTGATATCGAGAACAGGGGTGGATGCAGAACCCTCTTGGCTACCACTAGGGGGAGTTTAAAGGTTGTGCAGGGCTTAGGGTATTGATTGCTGCGGCCTCTTCACTATTTATTGAGCATAGCGTGATATGTTGTGTAGTGGCTGTCCTTGGTATTGCAGCTCAGCCTCATTTATTTGAATGGGACTGAGCTGCAGTATGGCCATGTGACCACCGGATGTGATGTGAAGAAATGGAGCTCAATTGAACCCCTTTAAAGGTTTCCCTATTGGTAATTCCGACCTTGAAGGTGTAGGCCGAGTCCTGATACTTGATGAATTCTCATCCATAACCAGAAGAATCCTGAGAATTCAGAGCTTGATGGTCCTGACTATGACTATATAGAACTGGCAGAGCCACCATTGGGTCATGTGTTTTGTCATCTTTTAACCTCTTCCTTCCTCCTTTACAGATTTTGTTCCCATCGACCTCGAGGACTGGTGGGCTGAACGCTTTCTGGCCAACATTGAGAACTGCGCCTAAAGGACCCCCCACAGAAGACCCCTTCATGTTTATTGTTTGCACGCACACTCTCGCCCATTGCAGTAGCGTCCAAGAAGCCGTCCAATGCAATGTTCACACACTAAGGTCCTACAAGATGGATGCTGCAAGACGCTGTGCTGACAATGTGCCTTTCCTGTGACTGCTTTATGTGCTTTACATGGATTTGGGTATTCAAGGCTACTTGAGAAAGCACAGAAGGATTAGGTGCTGGATACCGGTCTTCATGGGTCACTATGGGAGGGCAGAATTACTGGACTCTGATGGTAAAAAACCATTACAAGAGGGGAGGAGAACACCAGCAAGGTGGTAACTATGCACTACAGCAGTGACTGGCAACCTGCAGCGCTCTACAACTCACAGCATACACTGGAGGGATGCTGAGGGTTGTAGTGTCACAAAAGCTTGTCTGTCACTGCACTATAGACTATGGAAGGGGCTATAATTGTAAAAACTTGACGTTGAGTGATGTTAATGCTCAGTCTGAACACGCACATCGACCCCTCCCCATTTACTCTTTTCTGCTTGCAGCGAGCAGAACATTTCCCCTTGTCGTTCTCCTGTCTGCGTCAATAAGGTACTGGGTCTCTTTCAAGAGATGTGAACCTGTGTGATGCCCATGACTGGTCTCCCTCATGTCTTGTCCTAGTTTTTTTTGTATTAGAGGGATCTGTACAGAGCGGGAAATGTCTATTTTTCTAAATAAAGTTTGTTTTGTCTGAAATGTAAATCGTTACTATAAAAAAAAAAAAACGTGCACAATCCCGGCTGTCACCATCTACAGTTGTGAACTTCCTGTGTGTCTGGATATATCACTGCAGAACTAAGACATAAGTAGTTCTGGATTTACTGGAAATCCACTTTGTTATACTCCGGAGCTGCATTCAAAATTCAGCTGGTTGGAACCAATGCACTGTAATACAATGCTACATTACATCCTGGACCTGGACCAGGCCGAGATTTTATTTGCCATAGAAAAATGTAAAAACCTCCTTCCGTCTTGTGTATACAGAGTCTAGGCAGACCTATGGGTCTCCATGACTACAGACTACAAACCCAAGTACAGTCCAATCCATAGATTTATTACCTCCCCTCTGTGCAGATCAGACTACAAAGTGTTTGTTTGAAGTCTGTAACCATGGAATATGAGGTAATAAATCTATAGATCTGACTGCACTTGGGTTTGTAGTCTGTAGTCATGGAGACACATAGGTCTGCCTAGAAGCTGTATACACAAAACGGTCTGATATTTTTCAATTTCATGAGCAGTAATATAGAAAAAATAATAGTGGTCGAAGTGTACACACCCCTCCATACATTCCCGTCCTTGGTTTTCAGGGACATCAGGACAGTCGTGATTTTCCGTAGAATAAATGACACCAAGGCCAAGGCTTTCAAAAGAGCAGCATAAATAAGATTTATTGAGTTTTTTTTTTTTACAATCAAACGTCTGCTTGGAGCCGTCAAAATGTGTTCCAAGGACAAGGGGACCTGACGTAGCATCACACACATTGTTCCCTGGCTGTTCACACAAGAACACAAGCTTTGGGGTTAGTTTTTGCGACGAGGGTCATGTCAGTGCCGACCATGCACAGCTGTCCATACAGAGCATATACATTCACTTCAGCCTCCTGCCTCTCCCTGCCGAGGCTAAAGGGTTAAATGCTAAATATTACTCCCTAGGTTGAAGCTGACATTCCTTAAAGCTCCTGGCACCTCCGTCTGGGCACGCAGTAGAGCTAGAAGGCACTGCGGGAGTAGTGTTACCAGTCAGTGTAATGGGTTAAGACAGCAGTTGCATTGACAAGTCCATTTTTTTTAGTATTCATAATTCCCTTCTCTATCGAACTCCCTTTAAGCTTAAGTGTCTGATTATAAAAAAAAAAAAAAAAAAAAAATTTGCATTCTCAACATAGTGCTCGGCGTAATTTCCATTCCAACAGTAAAACAATTGGGGGCGACGTTACAATCATCATGTAGTAGACCGGTCAGCGCCTTGTACGTTTAGTGTGCGGTTGTCAGTGGTAGATCATGATTTCAGTGCGGTCACTCCCAGGGTAGAATGACGGAAGGACTACCAGAGAGGCTACAGGACAGGAAGGGTTAATGGGGGGCATCAAAGTCGACACAGGAGGCACTGGAGGAGATTGGTCATCAGCATAGGAGAAGCCGGCTACAAAGTCCAGCCTTCGATAGGATCAGGTCATTACGGACGGATACTTCTCACACTGAAATGGTTAGACAGACGTGGACATGGTTCTTCTACTAAGGAAGGTGCAAGTCTTGGCTAGTAGCCGTGGACAGAGAAACTGGTCAGGGAGGACGGACAGAGGACAAAGACGTTGTCACTGTTGAGAGTACGCAGTCCATCTGCACCAGAGGCAGTGTCTGCAGTCCGTGGAGAGAGTTCACAGCACGCCGAGTGGTTCTTCTGGAGGATCTTCCTTCTTCTATACCACGACCACCTCTGGTGGCTGCTGGAAATGGCTGAAGCCCAGGAAGACTTGCTCCAGGGAGATCTGGCTCACACAGTAATCCTCAAGATCAAATTTCTCTTTGGCTTTTTCTAAGGTACCGAACACCTGAGAAAGAAGAGAACACAAGACGAGTCTCAAAGGAAAATCTCCCACCAAGGTGAAAACCATTCCACATTATGGTGGGCACAACGGTGACTCTGCTGGGAGTTTGTATGCACCATGGCTTCACATGGACGCCATGTTACTACAGAGAAGGGATGGTGACGACTGCCAAACACTGGTGGTACACGACGAGACAGTTATGTTGGCAAGGTCGGCACAGGCTTCAGCTGAGTAGGTAGTGGTAGGTGACTGGTATATGAGAAACCTTACAAACAGGTTATGGAGGGATCGACCCTCTCAGGACCAAGTCAATTTTCAAGTAAGTATGATGCACTGGGAAGCTGGAAAAAATTTTTCAGAATGGGGTGAAATTGGGAAAAAGTAGCCGTTGCTCCATTTTCTTAGGGGTTTTGTTTTTACTGCATTCTCTGTATGGTAAAAGGGACAGGCTACCTGACTTCAGGGGACAGTATCATCAGGGCGATAGCAAATTTATATAGTTTTTGTAATTTTTCCCTCGCGATATTCTTATACCCCTATCTTATATGTTTCCCTGTATGAAGGGGTGTAAAAGTGTCTTTTTTTATGGGGCAAATTGTAGTTTTTATTTATACCATTTCTGAGAATACGTGCTGTTCCAATAAATTTTTTATTACATTTTTCAGGGGAGGTGAAACAGTGAAAAAACAGCAATTTGGCCATTTTGACTCTCTTTCCCTCTATAGCATCTTCAGACGTGGCGATACCCAACAAGTTTGTCTTCATTTTTATATGTAACCAAGGTAAAGGGGGCAATTTGAAGATTTAGAAATATTTTTAATTTTTGTTATAAATTTTTAAAACCTTTACATTATTTTTTTTTTACCACACTGAGAGGCCGGGAGTCTTCAGAAGACTTCCAGCTGCCATGGCAACCGAATGGCTCATGCGATCTTGCTGTGCGGGAGCGAAACAGCTTTGTTTGACCACGGCATGTGAAAGGTTAACTGCCTGTGATCAGTCTCGTCTCTGATCACAGGCAATGCTGCCGGGTCCCTGCTGTGTAGAACAGCAGATCCCCGGAGGTTATGACGCCCGCTCGGCTGCTCAGCAGACGCCATTTTTTTCATAGTGACAGAAGAGGATTGAGAAAGTGATTTGCACACAAGAATAAGATGTGATTTTCTTACCTGCGCCCAACTCAGGTCCTGATTTGTTATATGATAATGGACCATACCCTGGTGCTCGTGCTTCAGCTGGCTGCCTGTATAACACAAGAAAACACCTCTGGTTAGAAAATATAACATGATTGGAAGGTATACATGGCCCAGGCCCACTATCCAGCTCTTCAATGGGAGAACCAGTGAAACAGCCAGACCACTAGGGGGAGCTCACTGCACGAGAGGCTTTCACGAACACTTTCCAGCACTGTTATGATGGTATCTGCCCCATGACTATTGTATTTTCTAGGATTATACTACGAGCGCACTCACCTGGGAAGACTGTCTCCACAAAATCTTTAAAGGCAACCAGATCATCTCCGCCTCTAGAGGTCTTGGCTAGTAGTGTGTATCCACTACCAAACTTGCATTTCAGGTGCTGAGGACTGCCGAGGCACTTTAGCTGACCATTCACCATGATGGCGAGCCGCGTGCAAAGAGCTTCACATTCCTCCATGCTGGAAGACATTAGTTGGTTAGAAAGGAGACTCTTTAATACACGTTTCCCATGTCCCTTTAATACTTTACTATGGTGTCTGACCTATGTGAAGTGATGATCACGGCCTTTCCGCTCTCACGTGTTCTGGTCACTGCATCCCACAGTAGTCTCCGGGCCACCGGGTCCATTCCAGTAGAAGGTTCATCCATAAAGATGACCGGGGGACCACCAATTAGAGCAATGCCGGCACTGAGCTTCCTCTTGTTTCCACCACTGGAATATACGGAGAGAACAAATCATATTCCCAATATAAGAAAAGCGTAAGAGCCCACCACCCGGCAGCCGTCCCACCTACTCACCTGTACGCCCTCACTAGTTTGTTTGCATGAGGTTCTAGGAGAAGCCCCCCGCAGCATGTTCTCTACACAGCTATTAATGTACATCTCAGGGACTCCCCGCAGACGGGCATACATGCACAGGGTTTCCCGGCCAGTCATATGTTCCAGTAAGGGGTCAAACTGCGGGCAGTAGCCAATCCTCTGCTGGGCCTTAAAATAGAAGGAATCATCTTAAGACAGAGTAAGAGCTGAATATGAGATTGAGAGCAGACACATTACAGAATAAGCACAACGTGCGGCTCCCAATGACCTTCTTAGTGTTGTTTAGGATGCTGTAGCCATCGATGTAGGCGTCCCCAGAGCTGACCGTCTCGTCTCCAGTCAGCATACGGAATGTGGTCGTCTTACCAGCTCCATTGAAACCCAGCAGCCCAAAACATTCCCCTCGGCCCACAGCTAGAGATATGCGGTCAACAGCAAGAAGTAGAGCGCGGCGGCCATAAACCTTCAGAATGAAAGGAATACAATTAAAGGGGTATTCCAGCCACTGACCTGTATCACCTTTCTATGGCCCTTTGTGTACATCCTATAGAGTTGTATGCAGCATTAGAAAGCATGCCTGGTTGCCGCTCCATACACCCCTCTCCCACTGATGTAGTCCTGGGGTCCCTTGTTCTAGCAACTGTTGGGGGTCCCAGTGTTTGGACCTACAATGATCTAACATTACTAATCCTATGACATGGTAATAACTGATGGTGGAAATATCCCTTCAAGCAACTTCTACTATATAAGAATTGTGATGTTCATTCATTCCTTACTTGCCCTCCTAGATAGGACCCCCTTAGCATTACCCAAGTATCCGGTACCAACTGGAGATGCGGCAGACCAGCAGCCATTCTCCATAGAAATTCATCACATACAAGTATGAAATAGGAACTTGGGTCCCTTAGTTCTTGGTAACATTAAGGGTCTCAGGGCTCCCACCTTTCATAGTCTTATGTAGTTGTAGCCTTTATAACTTACCTTGCTGAGTTCCCGGATAACTAGTGGGCTACTAAGTGCCGATAGCTGCTCTACAGGAGACTCCAACACCTTCTTCCTCTCATCGGCCACATCCCGGTCCTCTGAGGGGGTCACAGGAGACTCAGGAACTGAAGACTGCAAAGATTACAGACAAGGTGTGATATATGACATATGGCTCACATACATGACAAGCACAGACTAATACTAATACCATCTGCAGTCTATACATCACAGCTCTCATAAGCTGAACACCATTACATTGACTCCATCCCTTCCCAAAATCCGTACCCAGCGACGGCGCCTGAACCGGCAAAGCTGGCAGAAGACTTGGCTCTCGATAATGAAGAGAAGGCAAAGGAAGGTCAAGCCCTGAACAGCCATAGAGGTCAAGTAGCGCCCCACACCCGGCGAGGTGAAAGAGTAATAGTTAGATTGATAGGTGATATCTGGAAAGGACAAATATGGATGAACATCACAGACAGGATACGACTCCATCTTCCATGACAGAACATGTAATAACCAGCAATTACGTTTAATGTTGTACCGTGACAACCCGGTGTCAGCATGGATCACTGGGTGCCAGTATAGTGGATGACGGCCAACAAGATCTGAAGATGAAGAAAAACATGGCCGCATTTCACCATGCCTGTCCTCAGTTTATACATAATATTTTAGCTCAGTCTCACTTATTTCAATGAAAAAGAGCTGCAATACCAAATACACCCTGTAGATAAGTGTGGCACTGGTGTAGCCATGTTTGTCTAATCCAGTATAATCCCTTTGGGGTCACTGATCTGTGGCTGGCACAATTATCTACGTTGGAGACCATAGTATGGGCAATTCTACGTGTAGGGTCACTGCAGGTGGTACCACAGACTGTGTATTCCTGGCACTAGGTGGAGACCATTACTACTAGTAACAATTAAAGAAATTTAGTAGGTCACCAGCCCTGGCCATACAGTGTTGGTGGTGGGGCGTGCTTCTATCCTTCCATGACAGAGGGTCCTGAGCAGCAGCTAGCCACTATAAGGGTGTTAGATGGCCAGACCAGAGAAATGGGGTCACCAAAAGGGCCGAGTGTTACTATAAGCATATTATGTGTGTGTAAAGCCAGAAATGATACAGTTTACCAGTCACAACCTAATGGATGTAGTCACCCACAATGGATGTAAAGCCCCTCCACATACATAATGGCAGACTGCGGAGATCTCTCCGGCTTGTACAGTGACCATACTACCCTCCAGACAACTGACTACCTGTTACTTACTCAGTTTCTTGCAGATAACTTCAGAAAATGGTAAAAATGAAGTACAGAATTCGATGAAATGGTAGTTTTGGTAGAAGTCGCTGAATGATCGTCCCAAGCAATAGTTGGGGAGCACCAAAAATATGAGGTCCAGTGTGCGAGAAAGGTCAACCAAGCCCAGGGCTGCCGAAAAAAGACATATGTAAAGGTGAGAAAGCACAAAAGTTCCAACCCAACCCATTACATGAACTGAACAGGTGACCATGTAATACACTGGGAGTGGAGTGGGAGACTCTCACAGATTCTCTCCGCACCAACCAAGGGAGCCTTCTATGACATCCATTAGCCCACATGAGGTATATGGACTATATGGAGGTATATGGACTATATGGATTAGGAAGTCAGGATCAACTCCTTCATGCATGTCCAATATTTCATCAGTGTACCAGACTGTGACTGACTGCAAAATTGTTATCTCCTACAGTACATACATGAAAGTGCGATATATCATGAACACGGAGGAGACACAAGTAGGTAGGGAAATATTCTGGATGGTACATGTCCCTTTCCTTACCTGGAATGCTCATGATAGTGACAGATAAGAAGCTGGCAGTGCCCGACAGAATGTTGAAGATGGTGAGCCGGGTGTATGCGGTGGCAGTGGAGGTGAAGAGAAAGCTGAACAAGTACATAAGAGGAATAACGGCCCAGCCGTACAGGAGTAACATCAGCATGACGTCTACCAGGTGGTGATCATCCGTATACGCACGCACGCCAAAGGCCTGGAACTCCACCTGGAGTATAAGGACCACCGGGGTTAAAAGAGTCTATACCTCGTGAAGACAAAGATGTGGCATTCAGTATAATGAAGATGACACTTACCAACATGAACACACAGGGGATTAGGAAGTTAAGCAGATCCCACGTCAGTGCAGACAGCCAGTAGCTGAAGGAAGAGGCACCGCTCACAAATTGCACATGTTTAGACTTCACTGCTCGCTCCCCAACAAGCAAGAGGGAGAAGGTGCTAGCCAAGGACGCCATTCCATATAGAAGATTAATGGCGATGGCAAAACCTGTCTGACCCCTGCAGAAGGCAAAAATCATTAATAGAAGTAGCTCTTAGCAAGATGGAACAACCCCATTACAATGTAGAGCCTGCCATACAGACCCACTATATTAGCAAGAGCAGCATTGTCATAGTACCACTAGGGGGAGCTCTGATGCAAAGCAAGATTAAATTCTTCATATGCCGCCGGCTCCCTCTTGTGGTGAATGTAGGTTATGTATTCACTGCAGGGGAAGAGCTATACGTTTCAGCCCCTGATCTCTTGGCTGGGGCTACACTACAGATACATCCGCAGCACTACTGGCTGAGTTTAACTATTAAGTGACAGCTGCAGTCTCCTAAATGGAAGCTCACAAGTCAAAGTATAGCACTGGAGCGCAGCTATGGCTCAATAGCTAAAACCAATCTGTAGTGCTAAAGTCTCTGGAGCCCTGGCCTTAAAGGTGTATTGAGAGATTATGCATCATGATAACTCAATATTCAATATAACTCAAAACATCAGTATTATAGATATGAAGACATAATAAAGGTCAACTGGAAATAATACACTAAATTTGCCGAGCAGCTACACAAGTCATCTTAAAGGGGTATTTCCAGTAATGACATATATATCCCCTATTCAGAGTGTAGGGGATGAATGTCTGGGACCCACACTGATCACGAGAACGGGGGCCCACAAGTGCCCCATTTAAAAGTAGTGGTGGAGAACAGAAGTGAATGAGACAATGGCTGAGAATGTGCAGCAATGCTCAGTTCACTGAGGGGCACTTGTAGACCCCCAATCCCAATGGTCAGACATCCAGCGAACAGATAGGAGATAAGTATATATAGTAGGCACAACCCTGTGAATACATGTCTACGAGCCACCTACCTAAAATTAACAGCACCAAATTACAATCTTCAGAGAATATTAAAAAGGGATTTTCCAGGACTGAAATATTAATGACCTCACCTTAGGATAGATCATCAATATTAGATCAGTGGGGGTCCAACACTGAGGACCCCCATGGATCAGATGTGTGACTGCTGCTTCCACTTCATAGGCCAGTGATGTCATGTTCATGAGTCACATGGCCTGCTTGCAGCTCAGTCCCATTCAAGTGAGCTGCAGTACAAAGAACAACCACTATACAATGTATGGCGCTGTGCTTGGTAAGTAGGTTGCAGAGCTCATTCAGGTGTCAGGCCCCACCGATCTCATAAGGATAAGTCACCAATAGTCCTGGAAAACCCCTTTAACAATAGAATTATCTGACTTGGCTAGTGGGACACTAGATTAGTGGGAATAGATCAGAGGACCATGGGGGTGAACGTAAAGGAAAGGGGAAACTGTATCAAATAAATACAGAATTGTGTTATACTGGAGTGTGTATATATATATATATATATATATATATATATATATATATATATATGATAAGTAACGATCTCCTTACTCGAGAAGCTGATCCTGGGCAGTCTCGGTAGTGTTTCGTGGCTGAGGGTAATTTGTTACTGAAATAGAAGCATTGGCGCCAGCTACTAATCTGAACAAGGCGTTGTCAACTAGAGCCAGAGCGACGGCCACCGCGTGGTAGGCCTGGTTATTAAAACGGGCAGTCACAATGTAGCGTGAGCCGTGGGGTAGGATCTCTGCAGCGCAGACGCAGTGTTCCGCAAACAGGGCGCCTTCCTCGGTTGCCTTGATCAGAAGATAGTCATCAAGGTTACCTGAAGACACAAAAATAGAAATTAACACCTTAAAATGGGCTGGGCACCTTCGACAGCCCCTTTTCTTGAGGAAGTTACCCCGGCAGTGAATTGATCGCCAAGGATCAGGCATCTAGAAGCCCTGTCACTGACAGATGTTGCACAGGAACTGACACGGAAGCTACGTTATTGTACCAACATATAAAGTATGTATCACCACCCAGTGGTGAAAAGTGGTACTGCAGCATGTCCTTATAATACCACTCAAACCGTAACACACCTATCACTTCCTGGGGCTCAGCGTGCTTCTCATCCAGCTGGTCTCTGAAGTTCTCTGCCAGGGTTTGCAGCAGGAGAGAGGCGTTAGGAGGCAGCGAATATGGCACTGCTGTGTGTCCATAAGGTGCCAAGCTCAGCGCCAATGGTGGAGAGTCTTGAGGTCCAGGGAATGTTTTTCCTACAACCAGAGCCAATGTGGTGAACACCAAGGGCACCAAGAACTGCCCCACAACGATCTTCCAGTTTCTCCAGCTATAAGACGCTCGCTTTACAAAAAGGGCATAGAACTGCTGGCACCAGAGGGAACACTGAGAGGGAAGAAAAGAGAGGTC
This sequence comes from Leptodactylus fallax, assembly GCA_947044405.1. Classification (NCBI taxonomy): domain Eukaryota; kingdom Metazoa; phylum Chordata; class Amphibia; order Anura; family Leptodactylidae; genus Leptodactylus; species Leptodactylus fallax. Next base: position 2,451,633 of record CAMRHE010000292.1, on the reverse strand, counting down.
ACGTGCATGAGGATATAAAGTATGATACTCAGTATATATACTTTATACACAGAGGGACACATATTTTTAGTTATTAATTGGAAGCAATATATACAAAGTTTATCATCTCCAAGGAATCTGCCACTACCTCCGGGACATACAGGCAAGGATGGCTGATCACACAATGTGAGTGTCTAAAGTGACGGCTCCCTTCTGCAAACGATTTTACTACTGTTGCAATGTATATAGAATGAAAAACAAAGCAATTTTGCAAATATTCTAAATTAAATATATCCTAAAGCTGTGTGTCTACAGTTCCAATGCGGACCTATGTGTCGACATGGTAACAGACTACAAACAAGCCTTGTGTAGTCTGACCTTGCCGTCTCCTGCATAATCCCTTTCCATCCGTCCTCTGTCTATTAAAGGATGAGTTGGAGGAGATAATGAAAGGTCCTCTTTAAATGCAACTTTATTAACCATCCCAGTAATGCAATCCCTAACAATCTACTAATGTCCCTCGTTCTGCTCACCCCTCCATTGAGCTTGATGTTGGAGCAATCCTCAGTAATAAGGGTTCCGCTGTCCTCGGTACAGTCGCTCATGGAGCAGGATTCCTCCACAGACCAGTCATTTGCTCGTCGCTCATGCTGATACTGGAGGGCAGGTAGCTGTATAGCCTGTATGTCCAGACTGCTGTCTACTAATTTCCCCACCCTACAACATGGAACATGTTGAATCAGATATCTCACATAAGATAAGGCAGGAGCCAATGTATGTGGAATTAAAAAAAAACTTCTCACCTTAAAAATACTTCCTCCATAGTCGTGACCGACGCTCCATAACTGGCAATACCCAGTTCATCACGACGAAGCTCCAGCTCAGAGAACAGCGGCTCAAATCTAAGGAAGATGGGCGAGAATAAATCGCTCAAAGTCTGATCTACCGAGAAATGCTATAAATTGTAATACAGACTACGATTAAGTGACGTATGCCCAAATGCCACGTATGTGCGGCTTACCTGTGGGTGCTCTCCTTAGGTAAGATGAAAGACAGTTCTGCCCCAGCATTACTCTCCAAAGTGGCATGGGGGACATAACTGGTAACAAGGCCTGTGATCTCTTCCACTTGGCAGTGTGGCTGCTTCACCATCACCATATGGTACCCAGCACCTGCAGAATGGGGAGAGTAAAGGGAAATGTGGAACTTTTAGAAAAATGTAAAGTTGTCTAGTAGAAAAACAGGACTGCGTTCTTACAAAAACAATGCCACAACTATTCCCAGGTTGTGTGGGGTATTGCAGTTAGTCCCATTTAGTTCAATGGAGAAAACTTGCAATAACAGACACAACCCATGGAGAGGTAGGACACTATTCCTGGAGGAAAGCAGACACTATTTAAAATCCTGGATAACCCCTTAAAGGGGTTATCCAAGACCTAGGAAAGTCCACAGGATAGGTCATCAGTATCAGATTGGTCAGGGTCTGACATCTGCACCTTGCTCTGATTAGTTGCTTTGGCCATAGTAGTCATATACAAGATAAATGGTCAGAAGTAGCTCTGCTCTTATTCAAGTGAATGGAGCTTGTACACTGTATACAGATTCCTGTCCGTATACTGCTCTGTACTGTGCTTTCATTAACTTCATTAGGAGCAGAGCTCCTTCCGGCCGTATAAGTTGTGTATGGCTTCCGGTGGCCGAAAAAGCAGATCGAGCGGGGTCTGGATGTCTGAGTATCCAACTTTCCTGGATCTTGGTCAACCCCTATAAAGGGATTCTATAGTTTAAAGAAGTATTCACATCTTAGAGAGTTATGACATAAAAACTAAGATGTTACAGTCTTTGAGAACCCCACCGATCTAGAGAAGGAAAGGACCTAGGTCAAACCATGTAGATTACTGATCTCCCAATGAACTGAAGCCACATCCTCGAGATTCTCCTGAACCCTCACCATATTTGCTTTTCAGGAAGAGAGGTGACCCGCAGCACTGTAGTTGTCCCTCAGCGAGGATGGCGACTCTGTCACCTAGAATATCGGCTTCGTCCATGAAATGTGTTGTAAGGAGGAGGGTCCGCTCATGTTTGTGCTGCTGTAAAAGCTCCCAGGTATCCCGGCGAGAAGCAGGGTCCATGCCAGAAGTAGGCTCATCCAGCATAACAACCTACAAAGCATCACACATTGTATTCACACTAGGTCAATGACACACAACATAGTTTAGGTCACACGACATACTTGGCATAGAGTTATTACCTTAGACCCGCCTATCAAGGCGATTCCAATAGACAATTTTCGGCAGGTTCCTCCTGACAACTGAGAGCTCAAAGCTTTACGTTTCTCCTCAATTCTTAGAGCTTGCAAAATTTTATCCACCTCCTCTGGGCAGCGCCACCGGGGGCATCCTTTCAGCTGTGCACAGACATGATGATCATTATGGTTTTGGCACAAAGACTATACACACAGTTACACTGCAAGCTTAATGCATTACATGACCCTTACAGCTGCGTAAAAGTAAAGGTGCTCCTCCACAGTAAGACCCTGGAATAAGACGTCATGTTGAGGGCAAAGCCCCAGATTGCGTCTGATAAGAGCGGTGTCTCGAGAGATCTCATACCCTCCAATGTAGCATTCACCAGCTGATGGGGGGAAAAGGCCTGAAGATAAAACAAAGAAGAAAGGGCAAAATCTTAATGTGATGAAAAGCAGATCAGATAGACTATTTCTGGTATTGCAACTCAAGTTTGCCGCTGTATCTGGAAAAATACATCTAGATACAACAGGCAACTCTAGCTTATAAGACAAAAAGTTGACAGACGAGAGGCTTAGTATATTAATTTCTGATGGTTTTCATACAGCTGAATGGCTTGTTACAATAGAGCTCTGATAACTGCCCTGTAACGGGTCATGGAACTGTGTGAGTGTCCAGAACAAAGTATAATAGAAAATGAAATAACTTTTATATAATGTATAAGCCTTGTTTGCTGAAATCGGAACCCCTCCTTAAGAATAGGACACAAAATGAAGACTTAAAGGGGTTTTCCAAGCTTCTTAGCTTATGACCTACCCTTAGGATAGCTTATCAACTGGAGATCACAGGAATGCAACATCAGGGCCCCAAGCCGATCAGCCATTAGAAGCAATTACAATTGTACAGCAGCTGTGCTTGGTATTGCAGCTCAGCCCATTCTCTTGAATGGGACTGGGCTGCAAACAGGCCATGTGACTGATGAATGTGATGTCACATGGCTCAGGGAGCACCGCTGCCACTTCAAACAGCTGACCCCAGGGGTCCCAGATGCCAGACCCCCCCCATATCTCAAATTGATGACCTATTGTAAGGATTTAAAGCCCTTTTAAGGTCCTCCAGTGTATGACATCACATACCTGTCAGCATAGATAAAGTAGTACTCTTGCCAGCTCCGTTATGTCCCAGTAGTACAGTAATTTGTCCTTCATACATGTTAAGTGTGAGATCCTGCACTGCAAAACGCCTCTTACCATTCACACGGAATGCCTGAGGAACAAACATCACATAGAATATACAGTCAATGACGGCGGGAGAAAAGTGCATGATTTTGCAAAGGGGAATAATCTACTGCCAGCACTTTACCTCCCATAAGGATAAAGGATCATACATGTTGAAAGGCAACTTGTCTGACCCTTCTTTCCCCCATCTTTCCTAAGGGAAAGTCAAGACACCCCCATACAAATTAGATGGTGAGGCCAGTATCGGCAGGTTTTGCCAATGATATAAGAACATGTTATAAAGACAGAGAGAAAGGAGACAGATTTACTACAGAGCGAATACGAATGAGGAGTAACAGAGTGACATCTAGTGGACATGTAGTACAACTGCACCTTTGTTAAATGTTTTATGCGAATGCCTGGTATCAGGTCTGCCGGTTCTTCTTCCAAGTATTCCCCTCTTAAGGCCTTTTCAGGATCTTCATCATCTTCCTTCTCTATGAATTCTGCATCCCTGGCAGTCCCGCACCAATAGGATGGCTGTAAAGATGTCCATAAGAATTAACGTAGGGTTTTATTAGCTCCAAACGAAGGGACTTTTTAGAAGTTCAGAACAGTATGGATCTGGGTGCTGAGTCCATCACTAGGCGCTGCACCCCTTGGCATGTGATCATCTTCTCGCAGCTCCCCAGGGTGGTGGGGTCAGCAGTATGGACTGACTATTCGCAAGCAGAGCTGAATAATCACATAACTCAGCCGATGGCTTCTGTCTTTTGTTTCATTGACAGTCTCAGCACCCAGACGCTCTCCGATCACGCCCACTGACATGTCACTATAGTTTGCACATATAAAAAAAAATTTCATGTAGTTCACATTTTAAATGAGTTCTTACCAGAAAGCAGAAGTACCAAGGCTGGGGGACTCCATAGTCTCCTGGCATGATAGACTCCACATACCACCCGATCACTGAGTACACTACAGAATCTAGCAGCAGCATCCCCATGACTTGGCCCAGAGTGAAGTTGTCATCCACACTGACGGGGGTTAGCAAGTTTGACCACTGAGCGCCCGTTCCTAAAAGAACCAATGACATAAAAAAAAAAAAAAAAAAAAAAACTTGAAATTTACTTTTACAGATGTATTTCGCACAAAAAGTGAGGAAGGAAGAATGAAAAATAACGATGCAATGGTTAACACTGACCTTTGCCCTCAAACATTCCGATAAGTTGTGCACCCATGGCCATACCCACGTTGGAAATAAGACAAGATGTCAGTTTCTCGGCATGAGTTATCATGTCATAACGGGGGGAGATGAAAAAGTAGGGGATGTAGGAGAAGAAATACAGGAACCCCCCGGCAGCAGCTGCCACATTGGCTGTAGGAAATAGACAAAAAAAAAAAAATCATATATAGATGTCACCTTCACTATCATCATCATCATCATCAAAGGGCGTACACCATGAAAATTATTTATCTTCTATCCATAGGGCTGAGAATAAATTGCTGGTCCACTGGATGAGACCCCTCCAGATCCTGAGATCAGAGGACGTTTTACCCACCCTGAATGTAGCAGTGGTGGATTCTGATGCATCCCCTGCTCCATTCATTTCAATGGGAGTGCCAGTGATTGACATGGATGGAGCAGGGGTGCGTCCAAAGTGGTTACAATCATGACGGGGGGTAAAACACCCCCTGTTCTCAGGATAGATGGGGGTCTCTACGGTTGGACCCCCAACATTCAGTAATTTATGCCCTATCCGATATTTATTGTGGCATAAGCCCTTCAATAGACACAGAGATGAAGGGATGGAGCGAGAGCGTACTCCTACCTCGTGAGAAAAAGCTGCTGATCATAAAGCTGAAGGAGATGGTGCACACTGCAAACACCAGGAGATAGACAAAGACCACAGTGGGGTCACTACGAGTGAGCACTGCCCCCTTGTCACTGGTCTGAAAGATAAAGGAATAGAAAAGTCACACAAGAGCCACCAATAATGAAGGGCGATGGTCAGGGAGTCTCTTACTGTGTATGAATGTCCCTTAATGCAGTAATAAGGAATAATAAGCTATGGATAGCAACGGACTGTTCTATTTATCTATTGTTTATTGCCTTCCTAAATGCAAAATGAAGCAGGTTGTGCAGAGCAGATCACAGTGTGTGTGTAGGGGGGCATCCTAATAATCAGGAAGGGCAGATCACACAAACTGTAGACAGGGAGGAAAGCAAACAAGACAGTCTGATAATGGGAGAGTATCACATAGGAGGTGTATAAGCATATAGAGAATATACATAAGAGTCTACAGGGGAGGAAGGAATCACACACTTCTAATCTCTGAGACACCTGGTGAACACTCAAGGACCATTTCACAAAAGCAACCCAAAGGCAGATCAGCTGAACGAAACGCAGCAAGTAAGTTCAGTTCCGCTAAGCCACGTTTGGCCTGGTAGTGTGAAACAATCCTAAGCAGGGCAGAAGATTTTTCTCCCAACAGAACAGCCCTCTTGATCAAGTTATTGGTATTGATCTGCAATAGCACAATACAGTGTACAGCGCCGTCTGCTTCCAGCTACAGACACTGTGCAGATAGCTGATTGGCAAGGGTGCTAGGTATCTCACGCACACCACCACCAATCCCAAGAATCAATACAGAGTCTTGGAAACCCCTTTGACAACCAATTTTACTTTGAGCCAAACTTAAGTATTACTGACCTGGACACACAGAAGTAAAGTGACGAAAAAGATGGACACCATAAGTAATAAGAAGAAATGGATGAACCAGGCAGTGGAGTGAAGCCAGGACTTCAATCCCATCACACGCATGTACTCCTGTAAGATGTGTCACATACATGTAAATCAATAGGTTGTAATACACACAGTACTATAGGAAACACTTCCCATTTTAGTCCATCAAGATGGAATCCTCTAAGCTCTCACCTTCAGCTTTCGCTCCTTCTCCAGAACCAGCGCGCGCACAATGCTCAGGGAGGTATATGTGAAGCTCAACATAAGAAGCAAAGGGAGCTGATTCTGGATCGCCAGGATGAAGAGGTCATTGACGTAGGGTGGAAAGGGAAACCGTCTCATTAAGACATCAATATTATCCAGGAGGGCCCGTCCTGATTCATTGGCATGGTAGTTAATGATCTCCCGGTCCACAAGGTGCTGCACTGCGAGAAAGCACTCTCTATAGTACCCTAAAAGGCGAAAAATTGAGTTAACATTATGTACGTAGCAATCCAGAATCCTAAATAAAAGTGATTAACCCCTTGTCACAAAACGTGGTACATTTAGAAGTCTTAAATGTAGGTCACAGGTAAGGTGTAGGCACATGGCAGCAGTTGTCAGGATAAGAAATAACCCCAATCCCCACTGTTTAACCCCTCTGTCACCTTGTTGCCACCCCTACAACTTGATTATGGAGTGCCGATTGATTGCCACTGTTGCAGGGGGATTAAGTAAAATTCCCCTGTCAGATGTGTGTATGTCTATAAAGCCCTGATGGGGGCAGTAACAGCCTACAGTAAACAACGTAAAAAGACAATGGTGCGATACATTATATGTGCCCAAAACATCGCCACTGAAAAAACAGTTTGTCCTACAAAAAACGAGCCCTCATATAGATACATCAATAGAAAATAGCACTATGATATTGATTGCTGCGGCCTCCGCACTACTTATCAAGCACAACTCCCTACATTGTATAGTGGCTTTGTCTGGTATTGCGGCTTAGCCCCCATTCATTTGAATGGGACTGAGCTGCAACCTGGCCATGTGATCCATGGGTGTCACATCACTGGCCTGAGAAGAAGTGGAGCTCAATATCACAGCCCTGGACAAACCCCTTAAGGCATCAGTTATAAGCGTAAGACAAGGCACTAGCATGAACACAGGCTCACTATGCACAGTGGGAGAACAGACTAGACCAGCCTCACCTGGTGTGCCTCCAGACACATCCCCACGCTCCCGAGGCCCCGGCAGCTGGAACAGTGGATACAGGTATCTTGTGTGCCAGTTGCGATCCACATTTGGGTTGAGTGCAGACTGTTCACTGATTGGAACGTTGCGAGGACTGTACTTAAAGCGCAACTTGTAGTGTACCTGTGCCAAGTAATGGGGAAAAAGCAGAATTAGTCAAGTTATTCTATGCTGTATATAATCCTGTACACTGTGCAGATCACCCCCGTCTAAAGGAATGGTATATAAATCTGTATGGATGTGGAGTGTACATACAGTGCTGTATACAATGCACTGTATGTACTATACCAGGACAACTACATGGCTGCAGCATCTGCAGGGGGCCAGATGGCATACAAAGGAAGACTCTGACATGTTCCTAGACCGTGCCAATAGGTAGACCAGAAGAAGCACAGGGGTTGCGTTGTGGTCACCCCACAATTTTACGAGATCCCCACACCACTTGCTTAGGCCATTGCATTCTGCTGGAGTGAATTTGTCCTTCCCCCTGCCATATCATCTGACATCAGACCCTAATTCCTCACCTGTAGTGGTAATGGATCATCGCTGTTATTGAAGGTATGTTCGAAGACTATGGCCGCCAGCACATTGCCCGACCGGTTGTCACGTTTTATAAACCTCTCAAAATCTTCTTCGGTGGGAAATCCTCGGGCTGTGGACAAGAGCGAGGGAATATAAAAGACGACCCCACCACGTGCACCACTGAAACCAAGTATTGTCCTAATGCTTTCGAAGCAACTTTGCAAAATCTCTTAGCAAGATGTTTACTATCGTATACAGCATCTACACAGACCTGTGCGTCTCTATGGTTACAGACTACAAACAAGTCCAGTGTAGTCTGATCCTGTAGTTACGTTTTACCAAACTCCCTCTACCCTACCCATTACTGTCTGTAGGTGCTGGCAGATGGGAAAACACAGAAGATACAGTAAAATATATATATGGACTACTGGAAACATGGCCGCAGCAGTTCACAGCAGAGGCGCTGAAAAGACTCTCTGAAAACCCATCAGCAGACACAAGCGAAGTCCTCAGAGATTACACGAATACGGCCACTAACTTTTCAAGAACCTGCATAAGGCTAGGCATAAGTCTCAGCACACTGTCAGCTTTCTAGCGGTATATAACATTACCAATGTCAGAGGACATGAAAGGTTCGCTTTAACAAAATGTTTGCCCTTAACATAAAAGGGTTTTCCAAGTCCCCCCATGTTCTTTATACCAATGACCTGTTCAAGTCGTAGGACCAAAACTGCAGGCTCCGTCCACTGCATAGTGGTGGTGCCGGGTTACAGCAACTCTGGTCCGATTATTTGAATAGGAGTGGAATTGCCCTGTGGATAGAGGGTCAGTATGAAATATGCTGGGGGCCCAGACACCCCTTTAATCCATACTGCTACAGAGGTGTCATATTATAGCTCACAGTAGAAGCCAATGCAGAGGAAGGAGCCAGCAGAAACCCAGTGAGAGGCAGAGGCACAAAAGAGACTGCAAGCATCCACATAGGAAGTTTCTATCTCACTCCAAGTGCTTTATCCATATTAATAGAGGTCAGTACTTATAATGTCCTATATGATCCTGCTGTAGCCTCTGAGTTTGAAAGAGACAGATTTACGGAGCAAATTCTCCCCTACTTTCTGTGTGCACTGTATGGGAGACATCATAGCATCCAGTCTCCACTCACCAGCTAAGGAGTAACTGAGAATTAAAGATAGAAACTGCAAAAGGTAAAACTGCCAAAAAGGAAAAATGTAAGTCATATAATGGCCAGAAATTGCGATACCCCTCATGTACACACATTGTATTATTGTTTGCGAAAAGGTTAGATACGCTTTAAAGAAATGGGACCCAAATGGGTTAGTTGCCTCACCTCGGATATCAAGACCCAGATTCTTCTCCACTTTTCCCACAATGTCCAGCACAGCATCACTATTGGACGGAACATATGCTAGCTCCCATGGTCCGGTAAATTGAAAGAGACTGGGCAAGTTAAGAAAGTCCACGTAATTGTATATGGTAGCATTGGAGTAGCTCTCCGAATCGACTCTATGCCTCAGTGCTATGAGGATAACCGAAAACAGCAGTGGCAGCACCAACTCAATCACCGTCACCAGGACCTGACGTTTCTGTGGGGACAGGACACAAAGAGATAAAGATTTAAAGGGATGACGTTGCAAGGAGTTGACCTCTGGGACAGCCGCAGTGGGAGCACTGGTGTAGCACGGCCTCTCCTTCTAGGTTTTATACACCGGCACTTCGTTCTCAAGACTCAATCAGGGTCCTAGGGATCCAAACACCATGATCATAAAGTGATGGCACATCCAAGCCAGGAATACCCTTTTAATGCACTCTTAAAGGAACAGGCAATAGTGTGCAAATGCCAAATGTGACAGTGGGTTTCCTTTTGCTGTTTGGGGAGCAGCTTGATATAGAGGAACCTGCCTGTGCTCTGTTTCTTCTATTTGGATGTACAGGCCAATTTCCTTTAGTGTCACACATTTATAATGTACATGATATAACATATACCCCCCCACACACCTTTGCTCCAGAAATCCCAATATACCTATATAACTTTCACACCATGCTCTGCAATAACTATGTATCTTACCTGTAAGACATAATTCTTCCATAGAAGGAGCCAAAGCTGCCGAAACACAGACATTGTGGATGACTCTGGCAGATGACCGTCACTCAGAAGCTGCAGAGAGTAAATACAGTGTCAGCCAAGGAGGAAATACTACAGAAATCCTGATATACGTTCCTGGTGAGAGGCCCTTTCCTTACATTACCCTATCAGCTCCTTTGATACCCAGAACGTCTTTAGCATGTGTCCTGCAGTATATTAGTCAGAACGACAGAGACTTGTCCAGTGGATATGGACACTAAAGAAGTCTCTGCAGAAGATTTCCTTCCAACCCTACTAGGGAGTGTTCTCTGCTGTATTGTGCAAGGTACTTGATGGTGACCGTTCCTCCAAGACTGAGTAAAAGCTATACTACAGATGCTGCCGCTATGAACGCAAAGCACTTGTCGCTCTTAAGTACCATACAATTTTACCTATTAGGAAGAGTGGAATATTTCTGCAGGGATAAGGAAGTGCCCAGTGACGCAGAATGTTGCGACACAAGCCTGCCGTGGTGTAATGGTAAAGTACACGTATCGTAGTGCAACGTTTGCACACCTCAAGTACAGCACTTTGATGCTGCATTCCAGATCAAAAAAAAAAAAAATGAATGCAATGCTCTGCAGATCGTGAGTCTGTCATTGCACAGAGTCAAGCTCTGCAGATCATGGGTCTGTCATGATATGGTGTGATGCTCTGCAGATTGTGGGTTTGTCAGGACATGACGTGATGCTCTGCAAAACTGTATAACATACAGCAGCTTCTGATGTGGCTCTTAAACCATTCAATACTGCAACACAATACCTACAACAATGGCGTCTAATCTCTTACACAATGCCTTGGCATCTCCGGAAATAGCCCTGAGACATGTATGTAGCATAAATACGCCTTGCAGAGCAGCTTTCCTGTACAGAGAGCCGAGTGTTTGTATAGTAAATATCCCCGTCATTAACCCCATACTGTCCTACTGTCATCACTTTCTGCGGACTTTGCTTCTTTACTGTTTATACAGCTGTCATCTTTTCTTGCCCCTTTCCTTCCTCTTCTTTATGGGGCATGGAAAGTTAGGCTTTGTTCATATCTGGAATGGAGGCCCAATAGGAGCTGATTCCTGCAAAAATCATGGACAAAAACATCCTGCACGCAGGTGTCCAAAATGATGGACTACAACTGACAAGTAAGCCAAGGTCCTAGAGGTCAGGCCCCGCTGATCCTGGGGTGACGGTATATCCTAGCCCAGGGATCGGCCGGTATATCCTAGCCCAGGGATCGGCCGGTGTATCCTAGCCCAGGGATCGGCCGGTGTATCCTAGCCCAGGGATCGGCCGGTATATCCTAGCCCAGGGATCGGCCGGTATATCCTAGCCCAGGGATCGGCCGGTGTATACTAGCCCAGGGATCGGCCGGTGTATCCTAGCCCAGGGATCGGCCGGTGTATCCTAGCCCAGGGATCGGCCGGTGTATCCTAGCCCAGGGATCGGCCGGTGTATCCTAGCCCAGGGATCGGCCGGTGTATCCTAGCCCAGGGATCGGCAGGTGTATCCTAGCCCAGGGATCGGCTGGTATATCCAGGCCCAGGGATCGGCCGGTATATCCTAGCCCAGGGATCGGCCGGTATATCCTAGCCCAGGGATCGGCCAGTATATCCTAGCCCAGGGATCGGCCGGTATATCCTAGCCCAGGGATCGGCCGGTGTATCCTAGCCCAGGGATCGGCCAGTACATCCTAGCCCAGGGATCGGCCGGTATATCCTAGCCCAGGGATCGGCTGGTATATCCTAGCCCAGGGATCGGCCGGTATATCCTAGCCCAGGGATCGGCCGGTACATCCTAGCCCAGGGATCGGCTGGTATATCCTAGCCCAGGGATCGGCCAGTACATCCTAGCCCAGGGATCGGCCGGTATATCCTAGCCCAGGGATCGGCCGGTATATCCTAGCCCAGGGATCGGCTGGTATATCCTAGCCCAGGGATCGGCCGGTACATCCTAGCCCAGGGATCGGCCGGTATATCCTAGCCCAGGGATCGGCCGGTATATCCTAGCCCAGGGATCGGCCAGTACATCCTAGCCCAGGGATCGGCCGGTATATCCTAGCCCAGGGATCGGCCGGTATATCCTAGCCCAGGGATCGGCCGGTATATCCTAGCCCAGGGATCGGCCGGTATATCCTAGCCCAGGGATCGGCCACCTTCGGCACTCCAGCTCTTGTGAAACTACATTTCCCAGCATGCACATTCTGTTCTTAGAATCCCTACAGATATGTTTGCAGCATGCTGGGAATTGTAGTTTCACAACGGCTGGAGTGCTAGAGGTGGCCGATCCCTGTCCGAGCCATATGCCATCACAATAGGAGACTGGAATAACCCTTTAATGCTGCTCCACCAAATAGTACTTACAGGTGCTGTGGTAGAGACTGAGCCTAACCGAGGCATACCTGGCCAAACCTATAATACAGCAGGGCACAAATCCCATCATGCGTTTCACTATGGAGCCGTACACCAGTATGTTGTCAGGTAACAGGCGGTAAGTCTTCCCCTGAGATGCAGGATCACATGTGCGATCCTCCGGCCGCCCATCATCCCATGAGACATATGCAAGAACAATGACAGAAGAAAGAACATCCAGAGAATGCAGAACCACCCAGCAACAGCCATCAGACGCCTACAGCTGGCAGAGCATGCTGGGAGTAGTGGTTCTGCTTTCCATAGATACCCCATTAGAACCACCCCGGTCCATGTCTTATTCTTACAGAGGCGATGTCCTTCACTGGGGACCCCTCTCTATAAGCCTCTGCATAGGCAGCAGCTCGGACTGAGGTCATCTATACAATACGGGGACGACCTGTCATCTACATTTCTTATCCTACAATGCCTGGCTGTCTGTGGTTTCCCTCAGCAGAATCAGCTGTTTCCTGGGGATTTCTGTGGCCACACCAATAACAATCATCCGCTTACTGCAGCGGCTGCCATATTAAAGGAGTCGTCTATGAAGGCATAAACCCCTTAACCCTAAATAGGTCTATTGAGCTTTATTCCTGACGTATAACATATGGCTAGGATACGCCATCACTTTGTGATCTGTGGGGATCTGACGTCTGGGACCCTCACAGATCCTAAGGATGAAGAGGCCGCAGTTCCAGTTTACCGTTGCATCCCCTTCAATGTTTTTCCCTGCACAGCAGCCCCCTGGTCATCCGGTGGGCTCCATCCAGTGCCTGCTGCACCCAGGACTACAATTTCCCCATTTCCAAGCCAGGTCTTCAGTGTTGTATGTTGGATATCCAGGTTGGCTCCAATCCTGGGTCACAGCACCCAAGCCGATCAGTCGTCTCCCTTCGCTCCAGTGTTCACAGTGTTACCTATGCTATGGGGGCTGGATTTACTATTATAATGCTCTAGTCTGCCTCCCCCATGGTACAGGTAATACTAGTGAACAATGGAGAGGAGGAGGATCAGATCTGGTGCCGCGTGCCGGTTCAGAGCACTGCAAATGATGGGTCAGAACCAGCCCGGACACCCAATGTGTACACTGAAAATACCCAGCTGGATATAGGTAAATTTAGTTCCAGAATAGTCTCTCTAACTACACAGACAGGTTTTTCAGGTAAACGCACCAGCGTGTAGAGAAGAAGCGTAGTACAAAACATCGCTGCAGCCCAGTCACTGACAGGATCGGTGGGGGGATCCAAAGGTCGGATCCCTACTTACCATAAAGTGATGGCAATATCATCAGTTTACAAGAGACCACAGGAATAATGCCAGATATTGTAGGAATATCCCTTTAACATTTAGCTCCAGTTGGAACACCAGGGTACCCGCACCATGCCCCATCAGGGGTAACATTACATGACAGTCTGCACCCACGTGGCACGATCAATAGGCTTAATGACATTGGGGTACATGGAGACAAATGTGCCCATGAGCGGGCAGAGCAATGAAGTCTAAGGACCCTCAAGTTACAATATCCATGATGTCCGGGACGACCATAAGTTGCTGAGACTATAACACTGTGTGACGCTAGTAACGGATTCCGAAGAGCCCAAAATGTCACCAAAAATATTAAAAAATGAAGATTAAATTAAAATCATCCGATAACTAATGTAGATATAGCAAATCCTTATACACAGTGCACCTGAAAAACAACTTGAAGTTACCCTCACCTGGTGTCCAAAGGAGCAACTCATCCTGGCACAGGTAAAGAGAAGCACAGAGCATGTAGTACTGCACTATAGTGTAGGGAGGCGCCACCAGACAGCTAGTCAGTGCATGCACCTCACTAATACAGGGGGGACTAACAATCCAGACTGAACATTCGGTGCTTGGTGGAGGACAAGTTAGAATAGTCCACAAAATATAGTATGGTGAGCGAGCGCCATATAGGTGATGCTACATCCAAGATAACAGCTGGAGGGACATGTCTACTAAATAATGCGAAGGACAAAGCCTATAGGGTCTGTCAGTGAATACAGGGGCCATCTGGCCGGCCAACTATCCCTAATCAATAGCGCCCCATCCCCCACCTGCAGGAAAGGGGTCATTATCTTTGCACCTAAAAGACAAAGGCCAAGAGTGAGCAGAAGAGCGCGTACTGCCCCAACCTGACCAGATATAAGCACTAATCTCTGCTCCTGTCAAAAAAACACTGAGAAGGGTTTACCGCAGGTAACACGCCTAGCCCAAAAGCAACAGCCAGGCTGGATGATTGGAGGTCACTGGTCCGGTTGGGCTGGTTTATAGTCTATAAAATGTGGAATACGCTGCAGGTTCATCTGGACTGGCTCCAGCAATCACCTCTATAGTCTTCTATTAGGGCATATAGATGGCATAGATGGTGTTCCCCACTTAGTACCCCCAGCTCGAGTCGGGGAGCCACTCTGCCGTACCAGGCCCATACCATACAGGTAGTACATTATTGGATCCTAAAATGTATGGCTAGGCTACAATCAAAACAGATTGCAAAAGGTTTCAAGAGCCGGGCCATGGTGATAAGTGGGTTCAATGGAGTTTAAGGTGAAATGTTTGTGCCAGAATCCACTGCAAAAATCCTTCCACGCAGGTCGCCATACACATTAGAAGAACACTGGGCGAACCTGATGATTTTGGCCGACCATCTAATACATACAGCAGTCTCCTGACTGGGTGCAAACATGCCTAATGTCTTGTTCTAGCCAGCAGCTTATTCCCCTCTTCCTATTAAGAACACATGGATGAACAGCCAAGCTGAGTGTGCATGTGTGTGCAGGAGGAAGGCATAGCTGTAGGCAAAACATTCAACAGTCAGCAGGGTATGACATGTACGTGGGACCGGACAACTATATAAATTTTTATGGACAGAGAGAAGGGTTGGGCATAGTGAATTTCCACATGCCCAATCTTTGCCTGTTCTCAGGTGTCTGGCAGTAGCATACACGCATACTCATCTGAACCAGGCGAGCATGTGCATAGGGGTCACTTTAATGGGAGCCGAGTGGCAGTGCCACGTCATGGCCACCTGCTTCTAGCTCAGCATCGTGTCAATGCGACGACCCCGGCTGCTGTTTGGTAGGGGAGCCGGGTGTTGGTTCCCCACCAATTTGATACTGATGACTTATCCTAGATAGGCCATGAATATCTAGTCCTGGACAACCGTTTAAGCTAGGGGGCGCTATATAAGTCCTGCAATAAAGGAAATCTAATATTTTCATATTATTTGACTACTCAAGTCGTAAAAAAAGAGCAATAACAGTAGCACAGCAACATATTATATATACGGGGAGCTTCACCTTCCACTTACCAAAAGTGAGCAAACAAATCTGACACAATGTTGACTCCACAATGCAAAGTAAATAAGTGCGTAGATACATAATATCCCCTACTGACACCATATGAGCACTTACTGAGACCATGTGATCTATAAAGTCCTGATCAACCGGATCCCAACCTTAACGGTAAATACGCTGTACCCAGAACATTGTGAATGTCTATTACCTGTTATTATACCGAGGGGGTTATCTGGCATCTATGAAGGTCCTGCAGTGATCTAAAGCAGAACCCACAGATAAGGCTCTGTTCACACTGTCATTCAAAGCCTCTGTCGCAAGTTTTGGCCTTTTTTAATAGTCCGTAAGGAGTCAGGGTGGGTTCACACTTGCGGCGGCACTCCGTCCGCTGCGAATCTGACCTAAATGTCGGAAAACTGCATAGGGAAAGGTTTGCGATGCTTTGCTTAAAAACCCATTCACTTGCGCTTACACCCTCTTTTTCATCGGACACAAAGTCCTGCATGTCCAACTTTGTTTGAGAATATGCCGTTAAAAACACCAGGACCCCATTAAAGTCCATAGAAAAAAAAAATTACATTACAGCTGTTACAGCTCCATGATAAACAGCATGGCGGCTCAGTGGTTAGCAGCGCGGCGGCTCAGTGGTTAGCACTGCAGCCTTGCAGCACTGAGGTCCTGGGTTCAAATCCTGCCAAGGACAACATCTGCAAGGAGTTTGTATGTTCTCCCTGTGTTTTATGGGTTTCCTCCCACACTCCAAAGACATCCTGATAGGGAATGTAGATTGTGGCCCTATATGGGACAGTGACTGTCAATGCCTGTAAAGCGCTGCAGAATATGATGGCACTATATAAGGAAGCAAAATAAACAAATAAGCCAGGAAGCTAGTGTGAACAAAGCCTTATGGCGGCCAAACAGTTAAAGGGTTTTTCCAAGGGATATTGATGACCCTACCTTAGGATAGGTTATATCAATATCAGATCGGCAGGGGTCTGACACACGGGACCCCTGTTCTCAGCAGTCATCATATGGAGAACAGGTGACAGTGCTGAGCTAGGCTAGAGCTACATGGCAACTTTGGCCATAACTTCCATCACATAACCAAAGATCAGTATCATTTGCCTACAAAATCCCATTAAGTTATCTGTCTGCTGACAGTCATTCCACACGTTCCCCCTTAGACACATGCACTCTTGGTTTGCAGACAGCTAAGCTCTGGTGAGAACAATGCATTGGCTATATTGAAATCCACCAGCCCAAACCTTCCTGACATCTGTCATCAGGGGGGAGTTAGGACACCCCCATGCATGTATGATCAGCCAATCCCACTGAAATTGGTAAGTTTGGGTGACATTTGTCTACACTGGGGCAGCCTTACTTAGGTGTCTACTGCATAATGCACTGCCAGCCATCTGGTTGTGTCACCGCCGCTGCCAGCAATGCAAAATGAGACTAATCCTCCTCTAGGAGACGAGCGAAATATTGTTTGCACTGCTGAGAGAATTGCATCTTATGTAAAACGAGTTTCTAATGACAGCTGCGGAGCACATTCTAACCACTACACTGACACACTGTAACAAACCCTGCATCTGTGACAATTGGACAGATTTTCAGCCTCTGGGTGAACAGCGAAGGTTTCCATTCACTGACATTAGGCAGAAAACTTCAAACCGGTGACGAAACGACACGCAAGTACATTAGAAAGGTGCGTAAGGTTCCCAAAAGACATAGAAAGGGAGATCCCCTGGGCCTGGACCCTCGCTGTATACTGCTGCAAGGCTTAGTATATCACAGTACAGCGCCCCCTGCCTGTATGGCTCTTAGAGGACTAGCGGGGGGGCCCTTTGTTCTATAGAGGGTGGGGGACAAGTTTTTACAGAAAATGGTTTCTATTGGTAATAAAGTACAACTAAACGGGTAAAATCTATAAGTGATCGGTGACGTACGCCTGGATGGTCGCCATGACAGCGGTGTCAGGGGTGCATAGGAAAGGTCAGGGCACAGGTGGCATCTCACCTCTCAGGGCTGGCTCCCTGGCACCATGGCCTCTCTCTGGGCTCTGTGGATGCTCAGCTCAGGGATGTCTTTGTGTAAGATGAGGCCTCAGGCATCAGGGCTGACCTGCCGTGTAGTCCAGCGGCTGCTGCAGTCTGCCTGTGCTCATGGTGGTGCTGAGGGGCAGCTCAGGCTGGCAGGGATGGAGCCATCTCCGGCTGGGCACAGTGACGGGCGGCAGGTGCAGCAGAAGCTCTCTCTGTGTCTCTGTGGAGGCAGCAGACAGCCGGTGACGTCACCGCCCTCCCCACAAACAGAAGGCAAACACCAGCCTCGGCCAGCCGCTTCCGGGTTAGGTCACATGACTCCGAGCTGGTCACGTGAACGGCAGAACGCAAACAAAGGGGACTGCGGCCGAGGAGCAGGGGGAGGAGTCAGCGCAGGACACCGTGTCACGTGAGCGCCGGCTCCTCTCTCTCCATAGGGGGGCAATTTAGGGGAGGCAAAGCCAGAAATGGAGTCAAAAGGAAGGCTTTATAATTCTCCTCCCTGTCTGGACCTACTCTAGACTTTGCATCAAAAACTGCATATGTGTTCCCAGCCTAAAGCCCCACATTTCGGAAATGCGTTTTACAGCACCAGCAAAGCGAGACTAAGCCCCCAAAGTAGCGAAACTCTGCAAAAAATATTACACATTGCGATTTCGCCCCTATTATATCTATACGGAAAACGCCGGCCTTTCCGCAGGTATAATTGACATTCGGCAAGTTTCACAAATATAAGCATTTTTGAAAACGCAGATTTTCCGCTGCAGTTTTTTTTTTTTATATAGATGGGATTAGGCAATTTTGGGTGTTTTTTTTGCAGCCGAGGCAAAAAAATTTTATCAGTGTTCCCATCCGGTGTGTTCCTGGACTAAAGGGTTCCCACCGGGGTCATTCATGGCGTATATACACAAAATGTTATAAATAATATAAATGACCGGTCCCATGACCCTGGACTGGCTGGAACGGCGGCGGCTGCCTCATTAGATGGGTCAAACACGCAGCAATAAGTGAACAGTGCTGCTGCGAGTTTGTATCTGCAGCGTGTGAATGTGTAAATCCCATTCCCTACACGGAATGGGATTTAAGCAGTTTGGAGTACTAGGTTAGCTGCCAGTGATTTTGCAATTAAAGGAGTTGTCCAGGCAAAAATGGACAACACTTTTAAATCGGCCCGTGGGCATTGAAAAAAAATTTAAAAAATTGTATACTCACGGTGTCCTCCTGCACGTCCCGGTTCTTCTGCTCCGGAAGCTTCTCCCAGGTCTCTTTCGGAGTTCTGCTGAAGCCGCTGATTTGCCTCAGCGGTCACGTGATCGCTGAGACCAATCAACAGGCCTCAGGAAGAGGACCCATGATGTCACAGGTAGTGACATTGCAGGCCCTTTGCTGATTGGCCTCAGTGGAACTCCAGAAGAAACCCGGGAGAAGCTGCCGGAGCAGAAGAACCGGGACGCACGGGAGGACACCGGAGCATTGGGGACAGGTGAGTATACATTTAAAAAAAAAAATTTTTTAATACCCCCAGCTGATATAAAAGTTAAAAGGGTTGTCCATTTTTTCCTGGACAACCCCTTTAAGCTGACCAGTTGCAAGTATATAACCTGTTCCCAGCCTTAAAGTGATACATTAGGACATTCATGACATATCCCATAAATGTCTGATAAATGCAGGTACCAGATGTGAGACCCACACCTACCGTATGTGGAAAGCTTTAAAGGCAAGGCCAATCTCCTGGGAATCGTGGCTGAACGCTCCGGTTAAACCGACCATTTTCTTCGCTATGAATTGGTCTGCTGTGGCCAACATCCTGCAGCGAACCCCACACGTGTAAGATCCATGTTTGCTAGGTCTCGGTATTTCATGTCTCCTCCTGCAGTTGTGCCTCTGCGCAGGGAGGGGGTCACTTCTCCCTAAATAGACACAATCACTGGATTTGCAAGGAATAAAAAAAAACAGCAACAGATGAGACAAGACAGAGAACCAAGTTTACGGTATTTATTTCTCAGGAAGATGAAACCTTTGCATGATAGACTGGGAATTTCTTACATGGTGTAAACTTCTGCATTTTAAGATCACATCCCGCTGTGCGCAGATTACGGTTCTGTTTTTCTGAGCTTTTGGACCCCTGAGATAAGAGTTAATCTGACTTTACGGTGAGTCACCTCTATCCTAAGATTCCTTTCCAGGGAGTGGGCAGATGGATTTCTCATCTCGTAAAAAGATGTTAGCTCATAATCCAGGAGCTGGCTGCGAGCCTAGAGCATTGCAAAAATACTCGAAAAACACCTAAAAAGAAAAAGTCCTCCTGATAAATCTGTCTTGTAAAACTTTTATGTATTGATAGGTTCACTTAATCATGAAAATTCAGGTTTGGGTGCAACTTAATCCAAACCACACTTCCAGGAGCTCTGGAAGCTAAGATCTACTGTTTGCAGGTCCTCAGGCCCCATAAAAGGTCCATTTTCCAGCCTGAAGGACCCAATGAAAGTCCGTGGGGTCAGCATATAACACAACTGATGGTAAGGAGCCACGCACACAACCACGCATGAGTAGCCAGGCCGTGATTAAACGGTACGGACAGTATATGGATGACATTCACGTGCCTCTATGGCCCCATTCACTGATGTCAGTGGGCATGAGTCACAAAACGGATAGGAAATAATTTGCCCCGTGAAAATACATGGTCATGTGTATGGGGCCATAGAAAGGAATAACACAGTGTGCTAGCTGTGAAAAAACACAGCACACCGACAATCCACACGGTCATGTGCATGAGGCCTAAAAAGACCTTATGGGTGGTTTGAGTAAAAAAAAAAAAAACTATACATAAATTCATAAAAATAAACAAAAATAAATTAAGTTCATCCATTTTTTTTTCCACTGACTCATTAATGACCGTGTGACGTCCATTTTTTTTTTACATGAATGTCACATAGCAGCATTAACCCCTTCGTGCTGGAGGAATTTTTCGATTATCATTTTTGATTACCCCCCCCCCCTTTTCCGCTTCCAAACTCCATAACTTTTTTATTTTTCAGCTCTCAGAGCCATACGAGGTCTTAATGTTTGCGGGACAAATTTTTTTTCATGATGCTACCATTTATTATTCTGTACAATATACTGGGAAGCTGGAAAAAAAACTCAGAATGGGGTGGATTTGAAGAAAAAGTGCATTTGTGCGACTTCAGGCTTCGTTTTTACAGCGTCTACTCTGCAGCCAAAATGATGTCATCTGTATTCCATGTTTTGGTACGATTCCGGCGATACCAAATTTATATAGTTTTATTTACATTTTAAACCCTTAACAAAAATCTAAAGCTGTGTAAAAAATTTTTTTTCTAAAAGTCGCCATATTCTGACCCTGTAACTTTTTTATACTTCCGTGTACAGGGATGCATAGGGCGTCTTTTTTGTGGGACCAGGTGTACTTTTTAGTTATCCAGATGCAGGTAGAAAAGAGGAGGCAGATGAGCGCTGGTCCAGAATAAATGTAGTCTTTAATCCAATTGAATAAAACACACGACGCGTTTCAGGACAAGCCCTTTTTCAAGTGTGCACATTTGAAAAAGGGCTTGTCCCAAAACGCGTTGTGTATTTTATTCAATTGGATTAAAGACTACATTTATTCTGGACCAGCGCTCATCTGCCTCCTCTTTTCTACCTGCATCTGGATTCTTCCACACGTGCTTCATACCACGGTTCCGAGGCTAGCAGCTGCTTCACAAGGTCCCAATGAAGATAATCTGATTCTACATGCCTACTAATTTGTTGTGAGCTGATCACAACCCACCAAGGTGAGCAATTTGTATCAGTGTTCTGATATCTATCATCCTTTGGTTTTACACTATTAGCGCTCTGCGCTGTTTTTTCTTTTTATTTCTTTCTACACATACTTTTTAGTTATGCCATTTTGGGGAATGTTTATTGCTTTGATCACTTTTTATTCAAATTTTTATCAGAGGTGAAACCGTAAAAAAACAGCAGTTTGGCACTTTTGATTTTTTTTTTTCCTGCTATGGTGTTTACTGTACGTGAAAAATATTTTTATAGATTTGTAGACCGGGCATTTTCGGACACAGGGATACCTAATGTGTACGTGTTTCACAGTATTTAAGTACTTTTATATGTGTTCTAGGGAAAGGGGGGTGATTTGAATTTTTAATTTTTTGCATTTATGAGACCCCCTAGGGGTCTGATCACTTATTCTAATGCATTGCAAAATAACAACACGTCTATTGCAGCCTGCAATAGCAAGTAACTAAAAACAGGCCTGGGAGCCGTCAAAACACTCCCAGCTGTTATAGTAACGGGACGCTGGCCCCAGAGCTGGCTCCGGCTGCCGGCGATCCCCGGCAAAATGGCTCCTCAGGGGGTGTGGTTAATGCCCACGATCAGTGCAGGCTGTGATTGCAGGCATTAGCGTCAGGTGTCTGCTGTATAATACTCTGCTCAGCTCCCGAGCGGCTGCCATATTTGAATACCCGACATCCGCCGTGCTATTACAGCGGATGTCGGGAAGGGGTTAAATTCAGTGTTTGTAAATGGGGGCCATTTACATTATGAATTATTATTTTGACAATCCATTGTAAGAGACAGTCAAAATATAAGTCATGTCCTATTTTTGCCCGTTTTCACGGATCTCGCCATACATTTTAATGTGTGGGTGAACTGTGAAAGCAGCCGCCACTCCGGTGCAAGATGGCTGTGAAAAATGGACGTTTACTTGGCCGTTTTGCACCTCGGCCATCTGAAAGTAGCCTTACACATGATCAAAAAAAAGATGAAAAATAAGTGACACACTGATGGAAAATGGATGTTAAAAACTGAGAATTTCATCCGTTTGTAATGTCAGTTTTTTTCACAGTGAAGGTTCTTTAGCTGACCCTGTGACATAGGGAATAAGGTTCTCCCCACTGGATTACCCTCTTATATAAATGAGCATCCTAAAAGGGTTGTAGTCCAACCCTCTGTACATATATACAAGCACAACTGTGCAGGTGTGGAAAGAATGCTTTCAGAAATAGAAGGGTTAATAATTTAATGTAAATTACCAAAATTAAGTGAAAAATGTAAATCCCATCAATATTTGGTGTGACCTTTGCCCTTTGCCTTCCATCAGTTCTTCTCGGTACTTTCAGACAGTTTTTGGCAGAATGGGCAGGGAGGTTGTTCCCGCCGCCATCTTGGAGAACTAAGCACAGATCTTGTGTGGATGTTGCTTTCTCCAATCCGTCTGTCTCTTCCTGTCATCCCAGACAGACTGGATAATGATGAGATCAGGGCTATATCTGTGGGGGCCGGATCATCACTTCCAGGACTCCTCCTCCAAAGGGCAAAGGTCACACCAAATATTGATGGGATTTACATTTCTTTCCTTCATTTTGGCAATTGACAAAAATAAACTTTACCCTTCTATTTCTGAAAGCAGTGTGTGCAGTCTGAGGAGGATTCCAATGCTCTTTTCAGAGGATTATGGAGCGTATCCTATCCAGCTCCATGAAAACGGCTTAGAAAAGAATAGAACACCTGCTGAAGTCAACATAACATACACATGACCTGTGAATGAATGGGGGCGTGCGCGTGCACGATGGGGTGCGGCACATGAACCTTAGTCTGCTCACAACCAGTTTGACTCAGTGGTTAGCAGCATTGGGATTCTGGGTTTAAAGGGACTATCTACCTTACTAAAATTGATACCCCATCCTTATGACAGGTCATCAATATTGTATCTGTGGGGGTCAGACAGCCATGACCCCCAAGCCAGTGCAGCTACCAGTAAAATTTACATGCTGGGGCCACGCGGCTCACTTGCTATACAGTGTGTAGCAGCAGGTTTAGGCACTTTAGACTTCATTGGGACGGCGCTGATATACAGTAACCCGCTGCTACACATCGGCATGTGAACATTACTGAGAGCTGAACTATCCCAGAACACACATATATTACACACACACAAATGGCTTTCTTTAGTAAACAGCGCCACTCCTGTCCACAGGATGTGTGTGGTATTGCAGCTCAGACTTATTCCCGGACCATGGACCAGTTTCTGGCTGGAAGCAAGCAGCCAAGTTTTTCCCAACCATGGACAACACTTTTCATTGACATCCTAGAAATGTGACCTGAAATTGTGTTTGGTATAGACTGTGCCACAACAATGACGGTTTCCTTAAATGACAAAAATATATATATTTATTTCTTTGTACAGGGGTGAGAGGGCTATTTACAGGGCATCGGTCACATTATCATCGCTATGCTGTGCTTGGTTTTTCCTTTTCACTTGCCTTCGGACAGCTTTGAAATTTGATGGACTTGGCTGGGGAAAAGGGATAGGAACCAGTTTGCTGCTGGACAGTCCTGGTGTGGGGGTGCAGGGAGGACCATTAGGAGAGGAGGTAGGGCTCCCCGCACTGCTTACGGAGGAGTAGCCCGAACTGTTTTCTGCACCCATCTTCACAGAAGGGATAGTGAGGATTGGTTTTGTTGTTGGCAGTGGCAGGACGTCAGTCAGGTCCTCATCGCTGGAGTCCAGGCAGTGCGTGTGGTCTGCTTGGAGGAGGGAGAGATCCACAATTCCACTGGGTGCAGTGACTACAGGAAAGAGGAGGAGATAGAAAGTTACTACACACATTACATACAGTTATTGCATAACATGCCATGCAAAAAAAAAAAAAAAGTTGCCAACCTTTGTTCTACATAAAGCATATGAACAAAGAACACAGCAGGCAAATGTATTAGGAGTGACGTATCGTATGCCAGTCTTAATAATCAGCCTGACTGACGCAGGGACACAGAGATTTATGTAGAGGATACGGCCTCTTCACAAATCTATCAGAAGTCCTGGCGCAACAATGGAAATCTATGGCAGGTAAGAATTGGCATAGATTTCCATTCTAACTCATACCAGGAAACCAGCATGAGCTTTTATAAATCAGTCCCCAATCCGTGCCCATGTTTGGCGCGAGAAAGTGCAAGATTGCGCCATAATGTCCCACTGACCAAGAACAAGGGCTCCACGTCATGCTGGCACATGCCATTCCAAGTCTATGGGAGAGGCAAAGACAGCCAAGTGCAGTGCTCCACTATCTCAGCCAGTGCCATAGGCATGCATGTGCAACCTCCAGACCACTCAAACGGGGCCCCAATTCTCCCACCCAAGGACCCCTTATTCCAATTGGGAGTTCTAGAACGTTTACCATCTCCTTCCCGTTCTCCTTCACTCTCCCGGTCACCTTCGTAGCCTGTACATGAAGAATCAAGACTCCAGTCCAAGAAGTTGCCGAGCAGCGCTTCCTCTTGATTGGACAGCTCAGCAATGGGAGTGGTCACAAAGCTGCCCCGATCTTCTTGTAAGCCGTCCTCTCTGCGTCTGTGAAAGCAGTTTTATTATTAGATTGGAGCACTGTCAAATATTAATGCACAGAATTATTGGGATTTTCAAGGCTTATCAATTGATGATTTATCCTTAGGATAGGTTATCAATTGAAGATTGGGGGTCCGAGACACCCCGCCATTCAGCTGTTTGAAGAGACCCTAGCGTTTGGGTGAGAACGGCTTCTTCACAGAAAACCAAGCACTGCATCATACATTGTATAGTGGCTGTGCTTGGTATTGCTGCTCAGCCCCATTTACCTAAATGGGACTGAGCTGCAAACAGTCCCTTGACAATGAATGTGACGTCATACGACCTGTGAAGCAGCAGAGACAGTACTCAGGGAGCGCCGCCTCTGCTTCAATCAGGTGATGTGCAGGGGTGGTGCTGTTTTTGGAAGACAGCAGCCATGTTGTTCTAATCCTAGAAATTCTTTACTTATCATTTGATAGATAATTACGGATTTTAACCAATGGTTGTGAACAGGAGGTTGATAGTTACCTTTTCGTTTTGTTCCCAGCAGGTGAGCACAGGAAGGGATGGACGTCTGCGACACTAGGGGAGGATGCAGGGCTTTCCGTATCCTGGAGGGACACCCCAAGGAGCGCACACAGCTGGCCATAGTCCATCACCTGCTGAGAACAGCAATCAGATTGTTATCTGAGCCAGGCACCCACTCCCAGAAGAGTGACCAGCAGCCAGTGATCCAACACCTGCTAAACACACAGCCTGTCAGCCGGACCACAACCATCTACAATCAACACATGCGCGATGCCGATTTTTCTCCTACTATCGTGTCTTGATCATGCAAGGTCACAATACAATCCCATAGACAAGGATTACATAATGTCACAACACAGCGACCTTCATGGCGTAAAGATGATAACCCTAACCTTAAAATCCTACAAAAGAATTGAGCTCTGACTAGTAGATTTACCACCCGAAACCAAACTGGGTATAGTGTAATGGCTGTAAAATGACCAGCCAGGACATTTAGAACTGGGATCAAGATACATGCTGTTTAAAAAAAAAAAAATAAAAATGTTTGAAATTTGAAAGAATTTTCCATTTTTTTTTTTTAAATTTCTAAATCCTGCATTTTTCAACCTGCCCACCAAGCTTAATAATAACTAACAATTGCCAAATTCTATAGGGGTTCTCTTTGTAGCAGTCACCTCATTAATATCACAGAGAGGATTACAATAGAAGATAACACCACTATACACAACACCAGCTTATCTCCTCCACCTCCCTGAACAGAGCATGCCTAGAAAACTCTCCCATAGCCCTCAATGAGTCGACTACAGACTATTGCATGACTATGCTGTACACCATATCGATACAGGTCGTTAACAGACCAGAGGAGAAAGATATCTGGTTTTAATAAATTAAAAAACATTTTCCCTGGGTGTGCATACTTTTGTAAAAATTGTGGAGTAACATGTCTGCAGGATCAGACTACACAGTGTTTCTTTGTAGCCTGTTGCCATGGAGACACACAGATCTGCATAGGAGCTGTGTACACAGTCAAAAGCACAGCTCATGAATGGCACGTGCTATGTGGATTATATCTGCGTTTTAACACTGCAGCAAACAGGAACATTTTCATTAAAGCTGTAAAAACGTCTCCTTACCTTTTCATCGCTAATGTTGCCATAAAGGTCATTCTGAAAACGTTGCTTCACAGCAGTCAGCGACACTTGCCGGTAATCTTTTGGTGCATCATCGTGAAAACTACAAGAAAGAAAATTCAAAGAGTAGTATCAATCCCCAATGTCTGGTTTGTATTCAGCCCCAGCAGTCCGGGGATTAGTCATTCTACAGGTTGGCCTCGGTAGTGAAGTGTATGGGACACGAGCAAAGAAGTGACTCACGCCTCAGATATCAAACATGCTCCGGAGATGTTTAGATGGCACGCTTACCATTTCTTATGCAGGTGCAGCACACAGGGGGTTAACTGTTCCAGGGTAAAACCCGTACGCTCTGCCAGCTGAGCCGGCCATGGAAGTGCTGTACAACAAAAACATACAATGTGATTAGAAATGCAGAATACAACGTTCTAGATTGTAAAATACTACACAAGACGACACACCAGAATCTACATATCTTCAGTAAGCTGGAAAAAACGTAGCACTTCCAGCAAGGTATATATAAACCAGATTTAGGCAGCTGGGGGCGCTATTGCATTGTAGTCTTTGGAAAATATTTGCAATTAATAATGGTGAAGTGCGGTACTGCAAGATTCAGATATTGCTTACTAGCCATAGGATCCAACATAGATTTATATAGGGATTTTTTTTTCCCTGAAACTGATTTTAGTGCATTTTACCGTTTTCTTAAAGGGGTTTCCTGAGATTTAATCAATTAATAATCTATGCCAGGACAGGTCAATAATTGAAGATTGGCAGGATTTGACACCCAGCACCCCCACCGATCCAAGACTGCAGCTTTCGTGTGAGAAAAACCAAGCACAGCACCATACATTGTATAGTGGCTGTGCTTGGTATCACAGCTCAGCCCCATTCCGTTAAATAGGACAGAGCAGCCAACAGTCCAGGTGACCGATGAACACAACGTTACATGGCATGTGAAGCGGAATATCGCTTCAAATAGCGACTCCGCGGGGGTTCCAGGTGTCAGACTCCTGCGGATCTGCAATTGATGACCTAAACTAAGGTGATATATCCTGGAAAACTCCATGTGAAATTTCTTTTCATAATTTGAGTCATGCAGGGCTGGAAATTTGGTAAAAATTTTTTGCGAGCAATTAATTTAGAGCCATGGACCCACCTTGTTTGTGCAGGATCCTCGCTAGTAGCAGCGCACCAGCAGCTAGTTGAGCTGGAGAGTACACTGAAAGTTCAGTATACAGCAGGGACAACTCAGAAATGTAGTTGCAAAGGTGCAAGGTGTCTCGGTCTAAAGAGATGATGTGAGAAAGGACGTCCGTGTAGTCGATGACTGTGGGCATCTGTAAAATGAGAACAACAGAAGTTGTAAGGTATATGCACACATATAAACCAATGGAATATACAACACAGGGACATTGATCTTTGCTAGGACCGGTAAGCAGAGCGAGAAAGATACGCAACAGTCATCAGCTCGCTTGTACATAAACAACTACAACATCCTAAGGCTAGGTTCACATGTAGAAATCTGCCATGGATTTGGGAGCTAATTCAGCCCCCGAATCCGTGGAAGATTCCGACCAGAATCTGCCTCCTATTGGCGAGGGCAGTATAATTAAGAAGAAAAAAAAAAAAAAAAAAAAGCAACATTTTTGCACAAAAATTAGCAATTTTTTTTTTTCATGCTTTGTATCACAGAAAACTGGTGTACAAGGCATGATGGTTTTCCTCCAATAACTTCAGTGGGATTCAGTCCAACTATATAGAAAAGCGAAAGCAAGCCCAAGAGCGCGCAGGAGCGCCAGACCAATTGTTATTGTGAATAGGTTTTAACGTTAAACCCAACAGACAAATTACCCTAATTTTTCCTTCCAGTGCAGATATTATCTCTCCCATCATCCGTACCAGATCCTCATATTTATAAGTGTTATCCGTCAGCCATACCGCTTCCCGAATAGTCAGGATCTCTTTGCTGATAAATCTGTGAAATGAGTTAGGATAGTATAGTTATATAACTAGTGACATAAGAGCCATCACAAGTATCAGCCGCGTGTGCAGGAGTCCTTACCGTGTGCAGATCACCATACATGCAATGCCCACAAGCTGGAGACGTGCACGTGCAACACTACGTAGCTTCAAGTATCGATCCACCAGACCAACAGTCATGTGCAAGCAGAGACTGGAAAAGTCTTTCATTGTAGCCACTTCTACCAGCCAGTCTATTAAGATATACCTAGAAGAGATGGAAAAGGGCATTCAAGGAAAAGTCCATAAAGGTACGGTGCAGTAATCCAAAAAGACATTATAGGAGATCAGGTAAACTTCGTCAGTCAACAGGCTTGTTGAAAGTTTAATACAGCAGAATTATGAATTCAGCTCTGGAATAAAATACTGGTTGTACTAACAAAAATTGTGTGTAGATTATACCAGTTGCTACATACAAATAAAAAGGTGGACAAAGACTTTAAAATCTAAGTACCATTTTTTTTAACTATTGTGTAAAGGGAGTGGGGGGTAATTTGGTGAACATTTATTTAATATACATTAACCTATTTTGCTTTCTTTTAATAGAAAACAGGCCCTAAAGTTCTCCCCAATGTTCTAAGTTGCGCAGATGTAGGAGTTGCTAAAGAGTGTAGGGCCAATTTGTAGAAGTTGTATTTCTACTTTTATACACCACCTAGAACAGTTTCTCTGGTGTCATATGAAAGCTGTGACACAGATATCGCAGCACATATATACAGGTGCATCTCAATAAATTAAAATATCTTTGAAATATTTATTTCAGTAATTAAATTAAAAAAGTGACCTCCTATATTTTCTAGATATTTTACACACACAGTCTTCTATTTCAAGTGTTTTATTTCTGTAAATGTTGATTATGGATTACAGGTAATGAAAACCCAAATCTAAGAAAATTAGAATATTGTAAGTTCAGTTCAGTCTTGTAAATTCAGTGTCACCTGCCAAGGTTTCCTAAGCCTTTAAATGGTCCCTCAGTCTGGTTCAGTAGGACACACAATCATGGAAGACGCTGATTATGAATTGTATTACTGAAATGAAGGAACGTTTCAAAGATATTCTAATTTATTGAGATGCACCTGTATATATGTATATATGCTGGCGGTTCCTATTATCTGATCAGGTAAGTGCTGGGTTTTAGACCTCCACCTATGCTAACAATAGAATAAGGTTGAGACTGTCTGAATCCTGGAAAACTCCTTTAAGACTCACCAAAACTAAGTGACCCCGCATTTACACAACCAATTTTCACAAAACTAAGTCCATGTCTTCGCTAGATTTACTGACCTGACCTTCATGCCACAAGAGGGACTCCTAGCATTATAGTTAGCCATGCTGTTAGGAGTCTTGCCTCTGTCCTGTACTATAATCACTACAGGACAGTATGTAGCTGGGAGGCAGGACGACTAGTATCATTGTTAACTGTATTGCTAGGAGCCCCTCTCCCAGCATGATGTTCAGGCCA
This sequence comes from Leptodactylus fallax, assembly GCA_947044405.1. NCBI lineage: Eukaryota > Metazoa > Chordata > Amphibia > Anura > Leptodactylidae > Leptodactylus > Leptodactylus fallax. The sequence goes on along the minus strand of CAMRHE010000292.1, from coordinate 2,421,305 downwards.
GTAAATCCTGCCAACACGCGAACCATGTTTCACAGGTGTGAATGTGGGGTTAGTAATAGTTTCATAAAACCGTCCTTATCCAGTACTCACCGCATAGTGTCGTTCATGCCCTTTTGCTTGGTGAAGATGCTAGCTTTGTTGATGGGGAGAGATGACTGAAAGACTTGATTGACAAGGTCACATGTTGCCCGTTCCTGACCAAAATGAGTTTTCTGACCACAGGATTTAGCCAGAGAAATCTAAAGAAGAAAAGAAGATCAACATTTGGGCTTGGCAAATTGCTATCCTACATACTGCAAAGTCCACTGATAGAAAAGTAAAAATGTATTTTGTACAACCTATTCCGCAAGCCATATCCTTACCTGTGCATCCCAGCATCCCCTTGCTGCATAATCCCGCAACTGGCGCAGGCTCTGTAAGTATCTTCCAGGGTCAGATAACTGGCAAACAAAACAAGATGAAACGTTCAGATTACCAGCGGATATATCTCACAAACATTGAAGCTGCCCGAGACGGTGCCAGTGTCCTTACACACAGACAGGATAATATAATTTCATGAGAAACCCAATAATACTTACGGCGTATTTATGCTTGGATTCCCATAAGAGAAAGGAACTGTGCAAGCAGCCATGAGAGGCCGAAGCTTCCAGCAATCCCAGAGCTTCCCTCTTCTTCCCCTCGTCCTGCAAAAAGCACATAGGGAAAGCGGTTATTACAATACTACAATAACCGCGGGCAACGGTTTATATAAAATTTGTGTAATGAACTTTTATTATTAGGGCTACTTTGTTGACAACTAAGTCAATTCTGGCCTACTTCCAATATCATCACTTCCAGGCTATAATATAGGCTTGGCTGGAGTTCTCAGAACAAAGCACATTATGGCAGAGGGTGGACGAAGAAGCCACATGTGCAGGATTTTCTTGTCCGACAATTTCAGGAAGACATAGCGACGGACATTCCAATGGAGACCCCAGTGCAAATGTGAACGTAGCCTTAATTTGCACTTTAAAAACTGAGTTTTGGGATTATCTGCTTTTATTTTATATAGGTTTTCCAGCCGATGCAATAAACCAATTTATTTCATCATTTGCAATTTACATCTGTAGATGTAGGTGAAATACAAAGTCAGTCAGAACTTACCTCAAACAAATTTAACACCTTCGCCAAACAATACTGTAAAGATCCACGAAGTGTCTTAATATTGGGAAGAAGAAAAAAAAAAAAAAAAATTAGACCAAACATAAAAATTTCACAGTTACAGCAACTATGAGATCAGGTTCATATTGTAGAATACACAGACCCTGCCAATAATCACAAAAAATCCAAATCACATTGAAATTTTTTTGATGGTTGGGAAGTTCATTGTAACCTTTTGTTCTATAGGGATAAAGTGAGGTCACGTCCAAGTAATGGCACAATTTTACGACTATTCACGTGATTGGAAGTTACCTTAGGCTAGATTCACAATTGCACCATGCTCTCTGTCGTTCGTATCCAGCCGTGGGACCCGAACGATGGAGAGCCCGCCCACTAAAACAGCCCCATATAATGGGGTGCAGGACTTTTCTCTCCGCCAATTTTCGGCAAAATCCGTGACGGAGTCTCCAACGCAGATGTGAACAAAGCCTTAGCTGTTCTATAAAGCAACACAGACGATGCAATACAATATGGCTCCTGATAAATAGGTGGGTCATGCCACAAATTTTTCCTAATGTTTTATTCTGACAATACTCACCCCTGTCACACCCTCTTGCTTCGAGTCCCCATGGCATTCCTCCTTCAAGCTGTCAAACACCACAGCCTTACAGCAGCTTCCTGAGGTAGACCAAGGCGGGCGAATAAACAGCCAAACAAAGGGGCCGGCTCCAGAGTTCAGCCTTTCCGTCAAACTAAAGAAACGCGAGGCTTTTAGTCCGTTAATTTCAGCGCGACCGTCATCAGACATAGACACTGAAAGTAAAAGTAAAATACATTATTTCAGGCCTTTTTTTTTTTTTTTTTTTTTTTATCATTATACATCTGAAGTCTGCTCACTGAAAAACACCACAGAACACCTTATATCTAGCAATTGACACTTTAGAGAATTCCATAATCCAGACTACAATATAGTGTGGAATATCCGAAAATGCAGATGACAATATTGGGCACCTTTCTTAAAAGCTTCTCTATCCCTACAATAAGTGCTGCGGACATGTTGCGATTTCCAAAACAGTTGCAGTTTTGGAGATCGCAGCATGTCAATTATACCTACGGAAACACCAGCAGTTTCCCTATAGGTATAATGGAAAACCTCTGGTATAAAGGAAACCTCTGCAGACTTTCTGTGAAAAGCGCTGCAGAAAAAACTGTGATGCATTGCTGACATGGTTTTTTCCACACTGCTTTTTTGCTGTGGCCCACTACGTGGGGCCTTAGCCTTAAAAGGGTTTTAGCAAGTCCTTGACCAATATCAGCGCGGCAGGATTTTGCACATAAAGATACCATCATGCTGGCACTTTGGCCAAGATGTGAAACATCACAGATAGCTTCTAACTTTAAGCAAATATTTAACAAGCCATTACATGCAAAAATACTAGGAAAACAGGATCTCCTGCGGGAACCAGGAGTTAAAAACCCAACGAGCGCCACAAAATAAATCTGTAAACGCCCACAGAAAGCTGGGCCTGATTTATCAAAAGTGTCTGACAGCAAAACAGGCCTTGTCGCCCATAGCAACCAATCCTAACACAGATTTAACTTTCCAAGAGCAGTTTAAGGAATGAATGCCGAGCGCCGATTGGTTGCTATGGGCAACACTTCTACATTTTTCTGTCAGACAATTTTCCTAAAATGAGGCCTAGGAAGTGAGAATGGATATCTAGTGTAAAAAAATAATAAAACCAAAACTTACAGCCTTCATTGTATAAGTAAGCAATTCCCAGCTTCACACAGGCTTCAAAATTTCCACGTTCTGCGGCTCTGATGTAGTAAAAGAGACGTCAAGATCATCACCGAAAAACGGGCAATAAAAAAAACTAAAAAAATGTAATGTCTCAAGTATGAGGGTGTTATAAAGCAAGGACTTTAAAAAGTGACGTGACCAAATTAGTAAATTCCCAACCAGTGAATGTCAAAGTTTTTTTTTTACCGTTCAAAAAGATGAAGGTTTTCCGGAGACGGCCAGACATCTTGGAAGCACGCGCGGGCCCAAACACTACTATGAGCATCCACCAAGGTCCTCAGATGAGGATGAACCTGGAACACAGAGACAGCAAGTACGTTACACCCCGCAGTGCTAGACAAGGAAGAAGTTGAGGAACATCATATCATAAAGCCTTACTTGTCGCATGGATTGTATGTCCACAGCAGGGAGGCACTCCAGGATATAGAGAAGAACATCCTCCGGGAGGCCGAGCAGCGTCAGGAGCCGTGGACGGCGTTTCACTCGCCGTTTGGGAGGAGCTGCAAAACATTTGGAGCAGCGACAATGCAGTACTGTAAAGAAGAGGAAGAATAGAATGAGCCAGGACCTATAAACCAGTGACATATTATACAGTGCTCCTGTAAGAGACAGCCAATGTTGTCTTAAGCTTCATTTGTCTGTATAAACTGTTAATGTTGAATGTATTTCTGTGATTCTGTTCCTTTAAGACAGCAGCCATTGTAATTGTGACATGATGCTGGAGTGAGACCTCCCCCTCCCCTTTTATGTCAGCCTGCCTGTTCTGCAGACAGAGTGTGAGCAGAGAAGCAGGAAGTGACGAGACAGAGAGCAGCAGCCATCTTGGCAAGTGTTGTATTGAACTGGTGTGGAGATTTTTCTGTACAGCTAAGCTGTATCTTGGTCCAGAGACAAACAGAGTGTAAAGAGACAACAGGACTAGTGAGTCCACGTGAAAGGAACTGTGCTCAGTGGCTGATCAGTGAGACTGACATTGTGACTGTGTATATGGATACCACAGATAGAGACTCGCAGTGCTGTTGATGTACTGGACGGCACCTGCTAAATCCCGGCTTACATCCCAGCTCAGTGTATGGATTCGGCAGGACTGTCAGTGTGCTGAGTGGAATCTGCTGTTGGATTACATTGCATTCAGTTGGTTTCCCTGTCTGTTAAAGAGGACTTCATTTCTCCCAAGATCCTGATAACCGTGAGGAGAGGACGCTTCACTATAAAAGAAAGGACCGACTTTGGGCCCCACCGCGCGCTTCTACGGACTGTAAGCGGTCCACCTGGACCACTGGGGAAAAGGGGGTGCACCCAAATGTGAAGTCAGGGTCAGTTAGGGATAGTTTTGAGTATATTGTTCATTCAGTGTCCATACTGCAGAAGTGGACAGAGTAAAAGTAGAAACCATTGCAGAATTTGCCTTGAAATTGTTCATGCTATATTGTATATTTTGCTTGTCTTTAGCCCTGTCATTTTACCTTTAACTAGCCTTTATTAACTTATAGTAAATATATATTTTTTTCTTGAACTACCGCGTGTGCGTTCATTTCTGGTTGCGGAGTCCAAACCACCTGCCTTGCTCTCGGTTCACAAATTGGCGTAGTCGGCAGGATCCGCTTACCAGAATGGACGGTGACGCACCCGTTCGGGAGAATGGTGCTGGAGGAAGAATGCCAGCAGGGGCTATAATGAGTCAGTTAGCTAAATTTGATGGCAATAATATGTCAGTGAGTATGTGGGTGGAACAGATACGAATGATACAGCGAATGTACCAGACCGCACCAGAAGTACTAGTAGAGCTAGCAATATTGACATTACAAGGGGATGCTAAGACCACGGTGATACTGAGGCCATTTGAACAAAGGCAGACATTTGAGCAAGTAGTCCAGATTCTAGAAACCATCTATGGAGAAACTGCATTGCTGGGGTCTCTGCAGGCTCGGTTCTTCCAGAGGGTACAACAGGAGAATGAAAGCCTTCCCCAATATGCAAATGCCCTACAAGAACTGCTCCGAGATATTCAAAGGAAGGAAAGAGGGGGCTCGCCAGCCTTCTGTAACCCTGATCGGACTCTCCGTGACCAGTTTGTCCTGGGGATACGTGACGGCAGTTTAACTGTGACTATGCAGGATTTTATACGACGAGAGACTGATGCTAAATTCCATGATGTACAGGTAGAGGCCATCTCCCGTGCCAATAGTATGGTCCCGAGGCCGCAGACCGCAGTTGGAGTTACTTTGTCACAGGGGGCTAGTTCTGGCTCAGAGACAGTAGAAAAAGGGACGGTTAAAGAAATTCTCACAGTAATGCAGAAACTGCAAGAACAAATGGAACACTTGCACACTCGTTGTGATGAGCAGTCTATGAAAATTGCAGACTTCCAGAAGACTGGAGATGAAAGGGTGAGCCATCCACACCCAGCAAGTCAGAATCACCCACCACCCCGCTGGAGGGGTGAGGATAGGACCTACCGAAGGGGTCCAAATCATTTAGTGCAGTGCTCAGGAGAAATCGAAGGGGCTTACCGAAGGGGCCCAAACAGATGGCCAGAACGACGGGGGATACGCTGCTGGGAGTGTGGACGGATGGGCCACGTTGCTGCTAGATGTCCAGAGCAGCGACAAACTTATGAGAGACCGCCGTTAAACTGAAGTCCCCTGCTGCTGAAGGGCGTGTAGTAGGGGAGACTGACAAGGAGACTATGTGGGGAGAATGCCCTGATGATGACCTGATCGCTGCAAGTCCTGTCATACAGGTGGAAATGGAGGGTATTCCGGTTACCGGGATGATTGACACGGGTTCCCAAGTAACGACCTTGAGTAGAGACTGTTATGAACGGTACTTCCGGCAACATGTGAAATATGATCCCCATACATTCGTACGAGTGATCGCAGCTAACCAGTTACCAGTTCCGGTCGTGGGAGTGGCCTGGATGAATGTCCGGGTATGTGGCCAAGATCTAGGTAGGAAAGGCATTGTGGTGGTACAGGAGTCACATGAAGTAAAGGTCCCTGTCATTTTGGGGATGAATGTGTTAAAAGAATTAGATCAGATCCTCTTTGAAAAGAAAGGTCACGGTTATTGGAAAGAAACCACCACCCATCGGCCTACTCAAACAGCTTTCCAGCGGCTGATCCGGACATGTGGCTTACAGAAAAGTTCAGATGCACAGCGTCCTCTGGCTCGAATTTCAGTTCCTTTGCATACAAAAGTTACACTGCCACCCAGTCGGGAGACAATAGTGTCCATGCCCGTAGGCACCTGTCGGAAACTAGAGGGCATAGCTGTGTTGGTAGAACCACTGCAGGCAGCCGAAGGAGGTGTTGATCCGCTAGTGGCCCGTTCCTTGGCAATAGTTCGCAATGGAAGAGTACCACTTCGATGTGTAAACACTCAGGACCAGAGTGTGGACCTGACCCCAGGGAGGCTGCTGGCTAACATCTATGTGACTCCGGAGGAAGTAAGGAAAGTAACTCCAATGCAGCTGAAGCCGACTGAAAGGGATGAGTGGACCGTAACTGTGTCCATGGGAGAAGATGAGGAACCCACCTCTGAATGGAATGGCTGTGCAATTCGAGAACAGATGAAGATGGATGCAAGTTCATGTTCTCTGGAATGGGTGCAGAAGGTAGATGAGCTGTTGTGGGAGAACCAAGCCACCTTTGCACGGTATGCTGAAGATTTTGGATGTACCACAGGGATCTACCATGAGATTCCCACAGGAGACACCCCTCCAATTAGAGAGCGCTACCGACAAATTCCTCCACAGTTGTATCAGGAAGTGAAAGAACTGTTAGCTAAGATGCTACAGGGTGGGATCATCCAAGAAAGCCAGAGTCCCTGGGCGGCTCCTGTGGTGTTAGTAAGAAAAAAAGATGGGTCCATCCGATTTTGCGTAGACTATCGGAAGTTAAACGCTTGCACCGTACGAGATTCCTACCCCTTGCCACGGATTGAGGAGTCCCTCTCAGCACTAGGGAGAGCCCGGTACTTCTCCTCACTAGATCTGGCTAGTGGGTATTGGCAGGTGCCGATGGCCACAAAAGACAAGGAGAAGACGGCATTCATCTTGCCCATGGGACTATACGAATTTAACCGGATGCCCTTCGGGTTGACAAATGCACCCGGAACGTTTCAGCGGTTGATGGAGAAATGTCTCGGTGACTTCAACTTTGAGTTCACTCTCATCTACTTGGATGACATTATAGTGTATTCTGCGACCTTTGAAGACCATCTCCACCAGTTGGGGCAAGTATTTCGAAGATTGCGGGAACATGGGCTCAAATTGAAACCCAGTAAATGTCGGTTGTTCCAATCTGAAATTGATTACTTGGGTCACCGCGTATCAGGAGAAGGGGTGAGACCATCAAGAGACAAGATAGCGGCTGTTCAAGATTGGCCGATACCGACTACCCTGCGAGAAGTGAGGGCGTTCCTTGGAGTAGCCGGTTACTATCGACGGTTTATTAAGGATTTCGCCAAGGTAGCAGCACCACTTAATGCTCTCCTACGAGGCACATCCGGTGGTCCAAAGAACCGGTCCGTGAAGTGGGGACCTGAACAGGAACAAGCCTTCCAGGCATTGAAGGATGCACTGACAACAGCCCCAATCTTGGCATATGCTGATTACCACTTGCCGTTCCAGCTATATACAGATGCAAGCCTGTATGGTCTTGGAGCAGTGCTTTCCCAGCTTCAGGATGGCCAGGAGAGGGTCATAGCGTACGGCAGCCGGTCTTTGAGAGATTCTGAAAGAAACCCCGAGAATTATAGTTCATTTAAGTTGGAGCTGTTGGCACTGGTATGGGCCATGACCGAGAAATTCTCAGAATATTTGACCGGTGCTGAAGTTTTAGTACTGACTGACAACAACCCACTAGCTCACCTGGAAAATGCCAAGCTCGGGGCGTTAGAGCAGAGGTGGATAGCCCGAATGTCTACATTCAATTACCGCATTAAGTATCGGTCCAAGACAGAGAACCAGAATGCTGACGGACTTTCTAGGGTAACTGCCCAGACCCCCACAGAAGACGTGGATCATGAGTTGGAGCATGTGGAGGTGCCCGATTTCAGCAGATTTTCACAGGCCTTGACCGCCACTAATCAGTTTGAGATGGAGGGGACTGAAATGGCTCCTTTCTTTGGTCCCTCACGACAGGAATGGGCACAGATACAACAGACCCATGAGGGGCTGGCGCAGATGATCAAGTGTGTTGAGAAAGGCCAGAAGCCCTGTAGAGAGGAAAGAGAACGACTGACACGTGAGATATTATCTGTTTTGAGTCAGTGGGAAAAGTTGGAGATGAAAAATGGAGTGCTATGCCGAAAGGTCTATTTACCTTCTGAGATCGACATTCAATACCAAATTGTGGTGCCTAGTGAACTGGCTCGCTCCTTGGCAGTTGAGGCTCATAATAAGAATGGACATTTTGGTCATGAGAAGACCTTTCGTTGGTTACAGCGACTGATTTACTGCCCTGGTCTTCGTCAAATGGTCGAAGAAGTATGCCGCAGCTGTCGAACTTGTGAGATCCATAAGGCAATAGAACAGAGAGCTCCCCTGCAAACCATCGTGACCCAGGAACCTTTAGAAATCGTCATGATAGACTATCTAATGGTGGGCCCATCCAATAGCGGACACCAGTATTGCCTCGTAATGGTGGATCACTTCACCAAATTTGCGGTGGTAACCGCCACCAAGGACCAGACAGCTGAGTCAGCAGCTCGTGCTCTGTGCCAAGATTTCATTCGAGTATATGGGTGCCCCCAACGCATCCACTCCGACCAGGGCGCCTGCTTTGAGGGACACGTAATGAAAGAAGTTCAACGTATCTACGGGATAAAGAAGTCGCACACGACTCCATACCACCCTCAGGGAAATGGGGCCTGTGAAAGATTCAACAGAACTCTGCTACAGATGCTGCGGACTCTGGAGGAAGACAAGAAGTTACAGTGGCCTCAGTTCTTGTCTGAAATGGTGTGGGCCTATAACAATCAGGTCCATTCTACAACGGGGTACTCTCCTTATACACTTCTCTTTGGGCGGTCTGGGCGAAGTATAGGAGAATTACAGTTGAATGATGTGGATGGGTTCCCTCCGAGGGATCCAACCTCTTGGGTGCGGGCGCATCGGCAGAGACGATCCATCGATTGGTGCGGCAGCGCCTGCAAGAACATCCCCATCCTGATAAGACCCCAGTGCAAGAAGCACCATTGCAACCAGGCGACCTGGTGCTAGTTCGTGTCAAGAAACCCCAAGGGAAATTGGAAAGCAGATGGGAGGCTTTGCCGTATCGTGTTGTTGGCCGCAAGTATGCGAATGGGCCAGTGTACCAGGTCCAGAAAGAAGGAACTGATTGTGTTCGAGTACTTCACCGAAATATGTTGCGCCTGTGTCATTCTGAAGGGACAAATCACGATGGGCCTGCCAATGTGAATGAGCTCCCACAGTCAGAGAATGGAGGTGCGGAATGGGCCTCCGACGAGGAGGATGATTGTTGGCCGATCCCTGCTCCTGGGGATGTTCCACCTGTGACTACTGTATCTCCGGCCTGTGCCCCCTCTGGTGCGGAATCTGCTGGTCCTTCTCAGCCCATAGCTGCAGCACCCCATAATATACCACCGGTCCTCAGACGGACCACTAGGCCAAATGCTGGTATTCCCCCTGTTCGGTATGCGCAGGATGAGTTTGTTTGGCCTGCCATACATCGGTATACTACCACCCTGTGCATAAAAGTACAACCCTCTGGATATACAGTCATAGGCAGGGACTGCCAATCTTAAAGTGGGGGGGAATATGTAAGAGACAGCCAATGTTGTCTTAAGCTTCATTTGTCTGTATAAACTGTTAATGTTGAATGTATTTCTGTGATTCTGTTCCTTTAAGACAGCAGCCATTGTAATTGTGACATGATGCTGGAGTGAGACCCCCCCCTCCCCTTTTATGTCAGCCTGCCTGTTCTGCAGACAGAGTGTGAGCAGAGAAGCAGGAAGTGACGAGACAGAGAGCAGCAGCCATCTTGGCAAGTGTTGTATTGAACTGGTGTGGAGATTTTTCTGTACAGCTAAGCTGTATCTTGGTCCAGAGACAAACAGAGTGTAAAGAGACAACAGGACTAGTGAGTCCACGTGAAAGGAACTGTGCTCAGTGGCTGATCAGTGAGACTGACATTGTGACTGTGTATATGGATACCACAGATAGAGACTCGCAGTGCTGTTGATGTACTGGACGGCACCTGCTAAATCCCGGCTTACATCCCAGCTCAGTGTATGGATTCGGCAGGACTGTCAGTGTGCTGAGTGGAATCTGCTGTTGGATTACATTGCATTCAGTTGGTTTCCCTGTCTGTTAAAGAGGACTTCATTTCTCCCAAGATCCTGATAACCGTGAGGAGAGGACGCTTCACTATAAAAGAAAGGACCGACTTTGGGCCCCACCGCGCGCTTCTACGGACTGTAAGCGGTCCACCTGGACCACTGGGGAAAAGGGGGTGCACCCAAATGTGAAGTCAGGGTCAGTTAGGGATAGTTTTGAGTATATTGTTCATTCAGTGTCCATACTGCAGAAGTGGACAGAGTAAAAGTAGAAACCATTGCAGAATTTGCCTTGAAATTGTTCATGCTATATTGTATATTTTGCTTGTCTTTAGCCCTGTCATTTTACCTTTAACTAGCCTTTATTAACTTATAGTAAATATATATTTTTTTTCTTGAACTACCGCGTGTGCGTTCATTTCTGGTTGCGGAGTCCAAACCACCTGCCTTGCTCTCGGTTCACACTCCTTATATATACACGTCATATTGAGTGTATGGAGGATTTGGAGTGCCCATAGTTTACATGGTCATCTATAAACTCACATAGGCACTGTGTAATACAGGAAAGAAGAAATGTGGACATTTTCCCCAGTAGGAAAAGGAATATAATCCTAACCTTAGATCATCTAGTATAAATGGGCCTTATGTTACATCTTAAAGGGAGTCTCATCAGCAGCCCTGCAGATAGATAGAGACTGATTCAGGTGACCCTAACCAATTTATCCCTTGTGACTCGACGCCTCAGTTGCAGAGATATCGCTGTTTTCTATATACAAAATCTTTGCAGCAATGATGCCATTGTTCTTGCTCCAAAGACCTAATTTGCAAATCATCAAAAACAGCAACAGCCCATCAATGGAGGTGGCAGTTCACAAGGAGAAACCAATGGTGACACTAACCTATCTATCTGCAGGGCTGGGGTGATATGCTGGTTCTGGTGACAGTAACCTATCTATCTGCGGGGCTGGGGTGATATGCTGGTTCTGGTGACACTAACCTATCTATCTGCAGGGCTGGGGTGATATGCTGGTTCTGGTGACACTAACCTATCTATCTGCAGGGCTGGGGTGATATGCTGGGTCTGGTGACACTAACCTATCTATCTGCAGGGCTGGGGGGATATGCTGGTTCTGGTGACACTAACCTATCTATCTGCAGGGCTGGGGTGATATGCTTGGTCTGGTGACACTAACCTATCTATCTGCAGGGCTGGGGTGATATCCTGGTTCTGGTGACACTAACCTATCTATCTGCAGGGCTGGGGTGATATGCTTGGTCTGGTGACACTAACCTATCTATCTGCAGGGCTGGGGTGATATCCTGGTTCTGGTGACACTAACCTATCTATCTGCAGGGCTGGGGTGATATGCTGGTTCTGGTGACACTAACCTATCTATCTGCAGGACTGGGGTGATATGCTGGTTCTGGTGACACTAACCTATCTATCTGCAGGGCTGGGGTGATATGCTGGTTCTGGTGACACTAACCTATCTATCTGCAGGGCTGGGGTGATATGCTGGTTCTGGTGACACTAACCTATCTATCTGCAGGGCTGGGGTGATATGCTTGGTCTGGGGACACTAACCTATCTATCTGCAGGGCTGGGGTGATATCCTGGTTCTGGTGACACTAACCTATCTATCTGCAGGGCTGGGGTGATATGCTGGGGTCTGATGAAACTAACCTATCTATCTGCAGGGCTGGGTTCTGATGACAGACTCCCTTTAAATGAAGTATACGCTATAACAATCCTCGGCCCACCCTCTGTCCTTCTCCCTCCATTGTAATTTGAAGCCATGAGCAGAAATCCTTCAGCCGCCCCATAACTTGACCCTTCCTGTCACCGCACATCAGCGCTCGCTGCCTCCATACAATGCTGTGACCTGCTATCGGCCAGTTTTTCGGACATTTTGTTGGCAGCATTTTCTGCTTGTTCAGGCATGCAGTGAACCCCGGCATTATGGGATATTTTCTTGCTTTGTGTGTGAACATGTGAGCAGATTAATCCCTGTACATTAAAAATCTCACAATGTTCTAATGCTTTGTGTCTCATCCACAAGATCTCTACTTGCTGTCAGTGAAGATTTTTTTTTAAATTCATATCCATAGGGATAAAATCTGTTGAGATCTAAGGGTAAAGGGCCCGTATTCACACTCACTGTTGTAGAGGGGCAGCAGCTGAGCAATGGTCTCCAAACCAGGGCAAAAACAAGCCATGCTGGGAGTTGTAGTTTAGCAACAGCTGGAGATCTCTGCTGCAGAAGGCAGCTGGTAGCTGACAGTGAAAGCAGAATCTATTGTAAGGACCATATGTTGTCAGTTATATGGAAAATTCTATTAAAATGTACTGACTAAGCTTTCTTATATCTTTCAGCCATCTTATTGCATGTTTCAATATGACCACGTTAGACACATGATATGTAGGACGTAGGGGAATCCCTCGCAGAACTTCCTCTTAGCCAATTTCTCATTGAAAGGTTTGAGATTATAAAAAAAAAAAAAAAAAAGAGAAAGATACAGCGCCACACTTGTGAATGGGCTGGATCTGGTAATGCAGGCACAGCCAACAGATTGGTCACATGCTTGGTCCTTGCTCACCCTTATGTCTCATGTCACATGTGACATGCGGCTACAATTGCTTTCCTTATAATCTTTGCTTTAATTTGCTTACTGTCCAGATTAGTGTAGATTTTTTAACTCTTGTTTTTTGTTTTGTTTTTAATATACAAGCAATCGCTGATGCTTGTATAGCACGGTGTGACATTGCGTTGCATTAACATCGTGCAACAAATGTCGCCGTGTAGCCCTAATCTTATTAGAGGTAATGTAGCTTAAAAAAAAAAAACTGGGTGCCATTACTACATAGATTAGAGGAAGCACAGCCTAATCTTAACCCTTGCAGGAAATCAGCCCTGATCGATGAGAGCTCCCTCCCCCTACAGGCATGATCAACTACTGGAAGTTGTTTTTCAAAACCCTCACCCGCCCGTCCAGCAGCACCAACACTGACAACCAATACACATAGTAATTGGAGTAAAGTCACAGCTCTATTGAAAGAGCCAATGATGGGGCCCTGGCCTAAACACACAAAGACAATGGACATTACTGTAAGACAATCTGGTGAAACTCTGCACCAGTGGAGGGAATATACAGGATTAAGTGGAGGGGTTTATATTGAGTTATGGTCTCCAGACTAGCCACAAGGTGAGACGACAGTAATAAAGCAAATCGATAAAGAGATAAGTATCATTATACAACAACTATCAGCATTATTGGGCAGCCAAAGTATTTATATCTATATTGATCTCTAGAGAATATCTCATATACTGATCTCCATAGATTATATATAATATATATGAACACACACATGCATATATATCTCTATATAAACATACTTATTCATTCCTCTTACTTCCGCTAGGTTCACACTAGCGTTTGGCTTTCTGTTTTTCGGGTCCACTCGGGGACCTGAAAAACGGAAAGCTAACCCGCTTAAAAAGCAGTTACCCGCGGACCCCATAGACTATAATGGGGTCCACCGGGTTCCCGCCCGAAAATGGCGGAAAAATGCAGAGGACTTGCAGGACTTTTCTCTCCGCATTTTTTAAGCGGATTTGGGGATGGAAACCCTGATTGAAATTAAGCGCTAGTGTGAACCTAGCCTTATATAGTGCCAACATATACCGCTACACTTTACACAAAAATATATAAATATATTTCACACACATACATATATATATATATATATTATACCGCTGTATGTAATGTAAATATATATATATATATAGACCTATATAAACACACACACACATATATATATATATATATATAAAAAATACGTGTACATGTGTGTGTGTGATATGTGTATTTGTGTCTAATATATATCTATTGATACATGTATTTATAGACCTATATAACATACATACATAAACTACATAAGTATATCACAATCACATAACCCAAGCACACACCAATAGACTATAATAAACTACACAAGGACATCAAATATTTTATACAAGTCCGGCTGGACAACAACTTTATTTAGGGGCCATCTAGAAACCTCTGGCAGCCATTGATAAGAACATAATAAAAATGTAACAAATTGATAAAATATATAAAAAGCAACATAAAGCCCAACAAAACTGCTACAATTTCAGCTCTGTAGTCAGAAATGTGCAGATGGAGGGGTAGGATGACTGGAGGCATTTCCCACACTAGGGGGGTGCTGCCCCTCCTCCTACTAACTCTCAACTAACTTTGGAGGGAGATTTAAAAATCCATTGAGCAGGAAGTAGCAGATCACTGGGCAGCCCAGCAGGGACCGGCCACTACTTACCCCAAAATCCAGCACAGACTGGGGTGTAAGGTTACTGTAAGGATCATCGCCCTGTCCAGGCTAATAAACTGCTCACCAGAAATGAGATCACCGGATTTAGTAAAGTTAGTTGGACATTCCGATGGATCACTGGCGGTGACAAATAACTGGTAATCTGTTGTGTACGGTGATGGTGGATTCCCAGTAGATCACAGTAAAGTTTGGAATTCCTCTTTATGACAACTTTTTTATATAAATAGAGGGAAACTTTCCTTAAAGCACCAGCCCTGGCCATGACAGTCTAATAGATTAAGGGAACCTGTTGCTCTTCAACTGCTAGGGATCAACTGACATGAAGACTTTGTCAACCTAGCTCAGGTATGTTAGGCTGGGACTTGTAGTTCCACAGCAGCAGGAAAGCAACAGTTTGCCTACCCTCTAGCATGGCACAGTTAAAGGGTTAGTCCATAAGTAACGCTCCTGCAAGGAAACGGTGAGCCCTGACTAGCAGAGACACTTACCGCCTCCCTTCATTCCGGCAGGTGAATGAGGTAGATGGCAGAGCCGGTGTAGGGGCAGCCGCTTGGCACAGCAGTCAGTCCTCGGTGTGGGTTAGTAGTAGGGTTGAGTTTAGGGCCGCGCTTTCCCCCATTACTAAGGCCACGCCCTTTCCCATTCATTTCTCATACACACTTCCCCGCCCACTAGTATATTTAGACCCCGCCCACCCTATGTAACAAGCAAAAGAGGGAACTGATAGCCACGCCCCTAACTCCTCCACAGCCAATAAGTTTTCAGTAATCCATATCAAATCCAACCAATTAGCGTTGACGTCTGTTACCATAGAGACAAGACGGTCCCTCGTGAACTACAATATTCTAATACATTATGTTTTCAATTTTTATAAGCACCGACATAAAATTAGCTTTATTTAAATTTATTTCCTTTACAAGACGCCTATGTTCATCTCTTTCGCGCTTTGCCCTTACTAGCCATGTCGCTTACCGATTCGCTTCCCTTTTCGGGACTGACCAGTAAGAAACGCGCTTTCTCATCACGTGACACAATAACCCCGCCTCTCTGCCCCAAAGTGCAGCGCGATTAATTTTTTTTTTGAACCGAGTTACGAGTGATGGGATTGGCTTGCGTGAGTAGGCGGTCCGCTTCGTGACGTCACGGCGACGTGGCCAATGAGAGTGAAACAGGAAGCTGCCGAGGTTACTTGAGGTCTGCGGCATGTGCTGGCATGCGCAGTGTAGCTTGGGCGCCTGTAGAATTCGAAACACGCCGGGTCTCTGATTGGGCGGGGGGCGGGGTCAGCTCTTTAAACTGAGTGGCCTAGAGATGCGTCCATGACCTAGGTTGCTATGACGACGGCTATTTTACAAATTTTGCTATATCAGGGGGGAGAGATAAAACGTATAATGTGTATGGGGATCTAAAAAGGCTGGGGCCACGTTTATCATACAGCATAGGGGATAAGTGCCTAATAGATGGGGGTCCAACTGCTAGGACCTCCACCTATCATAAGAACTGGGATCCCTGCAGTGAATAAAGCAATGGTCACACAGATGTGCTCCAGCAGTTGCGCTGCAGGACCACCATTGAGTTTTCATACTAATGACAACATGTGATCTGTGTCTGGTCCATCACCCAGATCCTGCACAGATCAGCTGTTGCATCCGCCTCCTGAAGATGGAAGCTGCTGGTAGACAGGGAGTGCATGTGCTGCACCTAGTCAAATAATAGGAGCAATGCAGTAGCCCCGTCCATTGCCTACGGTAGCAGTGTTTCTGGTGAACTGCGACACCACTCCTATTACTCGAATACTACTAGCAGCTTAAAGCACCCAGAGTCTGCTGCATCAGCTGATCTGTGAGGGTCTGACACCCAGACCCCCACCGATCACATACTGATGACCTATCCGGTGAAAAAATGTAATTGGGTTTGGAAACCCCTTTAAAAGGAACCTGTCGGGTCGATTTGGTACATTAAACCACCCAGTTCCTTATGGACCGGGGGTTTAGTGTCCCAAATCAGTCTGTTACAAAGCCATCGTTGATCGCAAAAAAATCCAAACCAACCCTCTCCCCCCCCCCCCCCCGTTGCTGTACTACTCACACTGACGCAGTTCTTCACTAAAGTCAGAGGAGTCAGCTTTTAGACCCATCCCCTGTCTACCTTCAGTCGTAGCACACTCTTTATCATAGTCTGAGACTGTCTTACTATGACCTTTGGCTAGGCCTTGGGGCAACCAGTTGTAATGCAACGTTGTGCTCATTGGGTCTTAAAGGGGACTTTATCAATCGGCTATATGGTCATTAATTGAAGAACAGTGGAGGACTGACACCCAGGACACCAGCCCATAAGTTGTTTGGACCCCAACACCCCAGGTGACTGCAGCATTTCACAGGAAACCAAGCACAGCGTTGTACATTTGTGTAGCGGCTGTCCTTCGTATCACAGATCAGCCTGTTCACTTCAAGGGGATTGAGCTGCAAACAGGCCATGTGACAGATTAATGTCCTGTGAAACAGAGTGGCGCTGCCACTTCAGACTGCTGATCTGTGGTGGTCCTCGGTGTCCTCGGACTCTCACTGATCTTCAATTGATGACCTCTCCTAAAGATGGGTCATTAATTGGTAAAGTCTGGTAGACCCCTTTAAACGACTCTCCTGTACAATACCCAGTCACAGGCTCTCTAGTGACTCTCAGGATCAGAGGACTATCAGCTTCTGGACCCGTCTTATTCTTTCACCATCACATACAGTGGTTTAACGGGCTCCTCTCCTCCTCAAACTTCAGTCTTTCTTCTGACCTTTTTTTTTTGCAGCCCACCAAAGTTCTCCTGGATGGCTGACTAGGCCAAGACCTTCACTCATCCTCTAAGCAGGTCTTAGGCCCCATGGACACGGGGGAATCCAGCACAAGCACCAGTTAGGAGACCAGGACTCCTTGTATCATGGTGATCTATGGTGCTAGGAGTCCCTGCCTCCTCGTGGCTCTACTATAGATCATTATGATGCAAGGATGCCTGGGTTTGGGCTGGGAAATCCAGTTGATCTATGAACCATATTTTTTTGGCCCAGATTCCCCCATGTGCATAAGGTCTTACTGTCTTTCAGGCACTTTCTGCATGTGCATCCATCCTGACCATGCCCTGGCTTTCATTACTTGAAGAGGGCCCCGGTGGCTATGGTCACCTGACTGATCTGCAGGGGCTCTACAGGCACTCCATGTGGCCTCAGCCACACACTGACAACGCCTCTACTTACAGTCTACGATGTGCAGCGCCATCTCATGACAACCATTACCATTGCAAACCTGCAAACAATACATTGGGTTACATAAAGCTGGCAAAGACCACAATACAACACAGTAATATCCAGTGCAAAACGCAGCAATATGGTTTGTAAAGGGGTGGGTATTAGGCACTTACAGTTCAGCCCACCATACAAGTACTCAGATCTCACCCATTTAACCTCTTACATGCCCTGGGCATTAATAATCACATATTTGCAGTATAACAGCATGTTCACACAGTGTTCATCTGCATCATGGCCACATGTCAGCCATGCATTGGCTGCTACACTGTGGCTCTATTTTGACTCCTTTCCAAGTCTCAGGTGTTTGCTTTAATTTTTGCTTTTTTTCCCCCCTTGGACCAATATGTGAATGAAAATAATCCTTCACTTAAACTCCAAGTGACATCCGCTAATCTGTCCGTATATACTGCTTGTAGGGGGGTCTATTACAAAGTCCTGTATCTCCTTCAGGCTGGATGACTCACTGGCGCAATGCATTCTCCAAAAATGAAGACAGACAGGGCCGTGCATACAAAATAAGGTAATCTCCCTCACAACAGACAGTGAGCCCAGCAGGCGAGGATGAAAGACACAGAGACGCCTTGGAAATTTACAGTCAGTGATTCATCTAGCCGTGCTGTCATTGTAACCCACTGTAGTGATCCAAGGTGCAAGAGCCATCAAAAGTCTGACATAAGGGAATATGCTATCAACACAAAAGAAGCAGACAGATGACATGATACCCAACCATATCAGTGTTATCTACATACTATGAATACTGGGGTTCACCAGGGCCGTTTTAACCATAGGGCCAACGGTGCACTTGCGCCGGGCCCTATGGCAGAGGGGGCCCCGTTGGGACAGCCTGCATAGGCTGTCCCGCTGGGCTGCCCCAGTTACATATAATGATGAAGCATGGAGCCATCCCTGCTTCAACATTCATCCAGTCTTCCCCTGGAGCTGCAGGTGCGATGTGATGACATCACTTACACCATGCCTGCATCTCTCTGAAGACTTGGGAGTAGTAGAGCAGAAGTGAGTAGTAGAGTTTTTTGGGGTTTTTTTATGTGGTAGGAGAGGGATATTAAGCTGTGGGGACAACTGCAGGGGGACTTTAACTCTTTCCCTGCCGTCCGGTCACGGTGACAATTTAGTTGCACAGGACGTCCTTGCTACCAGTGCCTAGTTCTCAGGATCTGTTAGGGCTATGAAGATGATATTGGATTAATTTTAAAGATGATAATCTCCCCTTTAAAATGATACCCCTTACAGATCTGGAGCATTGAGATCGCATTGCAGATCTAAATTCCCGACAGCGTTTTTAACAACAAATCGCTTCAAATCTGTAAGGGCTATCATGATGATCTTGATTCTCATCTTTAAAATGAATCCAAGGACATCTTCATAGTCCTGAGGAATCCTGAGATATGGGGCTCTAAAGTGTCCTCCCCCTCCAGCCTCAGGCTGCATCTCAGAGCTAAATGAAGGAGGAAGGAGGGGGAAGGAGCAGAGCTGCAGACTGCAGAGACAATGATAAATCATCATTGTCTGTGCATAACCTGTATGTGACCCCCAGGGGGAGGGATAGCAGGGACTTCTGTCCATGTTATCCCCTCTCCTAGCAATCAGAGAGCATACTATACCTTTACTTTCTGATGTAATACCCCTCTTCGCATAACCAGGAAGTTATTGACGCTGTGACCCAGACGTTTACCATTGTCGAGTTCACAGTGCCAAAAGAGTTGCGCCAAACACTTGTACAACACAAACGCAAAGTCATCAATAAAGTTTACATTTGATCTTGTCCCTGTCCTGTCCATACCTGATCTTTATAGAATAAAATACCCCGACCGCCTCTCTAGCGATATCCGTTACACGCTAAAATAATAGCAATAACCATTATTACTAGAGATAAATGTATAAAACATTTCTGACAGGAGGAAAAGTTCCATCAGTCACATAACACATTTTCACCATTGAATGTCACCATATAAAATCCCAGTTTTTGGCAGCTTTCAGATGGGTATAAAAGCAGGTGGTGATGGCGGGCCCACCAATGTGTTAAAACGGCCCTGGGGATCACATATAATAACATTATATCCACAGGATCAATAATAGACCCTCAGCAATCATGTGAATGGCACATTGGTGCACATGCTTGAACATCGATCCTTCCACTTCTATGGGATTGTCGGCTTGGAAGTCCCATAGAAGTGAATGGAGTGCCTGACAAGCATGTGCACCACTTCTCCATTCACATAGGGTGCTTGCACACCCTCATTCCCCTGATTTCTGGAAGTAATCAGACCCCCGCAGTGATCAATACAGTTTTCCCCTTGCTCTTTGGATAGGGGATAACTGTATATAATAAAAAACTCCTTTAGGCTAAGGCCACAGGTAGTGAGACGCAGTAGAAAACCACATGCATTCTTCACTGCTCTTCTACTGCGTTTTTCATTCTTGACCCCCTTGTGGAAAATGCAGCATTTCTGCAAGTAAAATGAACATGCCGTGTTTTCTGCAGCGTTTATTTCCGCAATGTGGAGATTAAATTAAATCTCATTCACTTTGCTGGGATTGTAAATCCTTCTGCAACAGCCGAATACATAGCATTCCCACAATTTACAAATTTTGCTATTTTTTATTTTTTTTTGAGCCAAAGCCAAGAATGGATATAGGAAATATAAAGAAAGCTCTTGTACTTGTCCCTTCTGCTAAATCCACTCTTGGCTTTGGCTCAAACGGCAACAAAGTAACGCAGCTTTTCCGCAACGTGTGACCTCAGTGGTACAGTCTTCAGTTATAAGGTAACTGAGAAATTAAAGGGTGCCACCAATAAGTCTATATTCACATCTGTACTTGGCACAGTACCTTCCAGGCTTCTAATTCATCCACTCTGACCCCACCGTTTCCAGAGGGGTGACATCCCGTTCACCGTTCACATGGCCACTGCAGTCAGTCACTGGAGTTCAAGCGCCATTTATTTAAACTCTTGCATGGATATTTTGACCTAAGAGATTAGGATCGGGATGAACATCCTTCATGGTGTGGGATTTAATTAACCCTTCCTGCCACTTCACTACTTTGATAAGCCTTATTTTTAATCACGTTCCCATATTGTGAGCATAAGCAGTTGAAAAGCCGCCTCTCCTGTAAGAAACCCCATTGAACTAGCTCTCTGTTCAGCACTTCATTACTTAACCATGGTAATTGGTAGGTGAGTATACGTGGTCTCAGGAAACTCAAGTTGTGCATTAAACACTCTGGATTAAAGTGGATTTGCTCACTCGTAATTACCCACGATATCGCCCTTTAGCTACTGTTACTGAGCAGAGCTGGTTGGGCGCACATTGCAGAATAAAGACTACATGTGGAGAGATTAAAAGGAGAATATAGACACATAGAGCAGGACTCAGCAGCGACCTCTTGTGGTTAATACACTTGACAGCTCATTGTTGTCCGCTGATGATCACAGAAAGAAGAGTGCCAGGCACCACCCATTGTTTGATCTGTTTACTTTGACTGCAATGGAATAAAATAGAGAGAAAAATCAATGACAGTAATTCCACCGATTACACATAATAAACTGCATGCACTCATTTTTTTCTTCATTCCTCATCAAAAATACTAGTACATTTTATGTTCATATTCCATATATGCAAGGTTAGTGCCAGCTGTAGCACCGCCAGCAGCTACTCTCATCTCCATTCACTGACATTCATGCACACCTCCCCTCATTGCCATTGTCACCGCATCCTTCATCCACAGGGCCAGGGTGCGCATCCTGTAATCTGTCCCTGTGTTTCCGGTTTATATAAAGCACCTTTCCCCATAGCAAGGATCAAAAAGGTTCCTTGTGGTCCTGCTAAGGTGGTTGGCTAAGTGTGTCTGTTTACTGACCTCTGTCTGAATTATGCCCAGTAAACAGGACAAGAGAATTGGTACTGTGCACAGTCTATATATACAGAATAAGAGCAGATACTGAGAATTATACCAGTATACAGGACAAGAGAAGGGGTACACACATATACAGTGAGGAAAAAAGTATTTAGTCAGGCACCAATTGTGCAAGTTCTCCCACTTAAAAAGATGAGGCCAGCCTGTAATTGACATCATAGGTAGACCTCAACTATGAGAGACAAAATGAGAAAACAAATCCAGAAAATCACATTGTCTGATTTTTTTAAGAATTTATTTGCAAATTATGGTGGAAAATAAGTATTTGGTCACCTACAAACAAGCAAGATTTCTGGTTCTCACAGACCTGTAACTTCTCCTTTAAGAGGCTCCTCTGTCCTCCACTCATTACCTGTAGTAATGGCTCCTGTCTGACATTGTTATCAGTATAAAAGACGCCTGTCCACAACCTCAAACAGTCACACTCCAAACTCCACTATGGTGAAGACCAAAGAGCTGTGGAAGGACCAGAAACAGAATGGTAGCCCTGCACCAGGCTGGGAAGACTGAATCTGCAATAGGCAAGCAGCTTGGTGTGAAGAAATCACCTGTGGGAGCAATAATTAGAAAATGGAAGACATACAAGACCACTGATAATCTCCCTCCATCAGGGGCTCCACACAAGATCTCACCCCGTGGGGTCAAAATAATCACAAGAACGGTGAGCAAAAATCCCAGAACCCCACGGGGGGACCTAGTGACTGACCTGCAGAAAGCTGGGACTAACGTAACAAAGGCTACCGTCAGTAACACACTACGCCGCCAGGGACTCAGATCCTGCAGTGCCAGACGTGTCCCCCTGCTTAAGCCAGTACATATCCGGGCCCGTCTGAAGTTTGCTAGAGAGCATTTGGATGTTCCAGAAGAGTATTGGGAGAATGTCATATGGTCAGATGAAACCAAAGTAGAACTGTTTGGTAGAAACACAACTCGTGGTGTTTGGAGGAGAGTGAATGCTGAGTTGCATCCAAAGAACACCATACCTACTGTGAAGCATGGGGGGGGCAACATCAGGCATTGGGGCTGTTTCTCTGCAAAGGGACCAGGACGACTGATCCGTGTACATGAAAGAATGAATGGGGCCATGTATCGTGAGATTTTGAGTGCAAACCTCCTTCCATCAGCAAGGGCATTGAAGATGAAACGTGGCTGGGTCTTTCAGCATGACAATGATCCCAAGCACACCGCCAGGGCAACGAAGGAGCGGCTTTGTAAGAAGCATTTCAAGGTCCTGGAGTGGCCTAGCCAGTCTCCAGATCTCAACCCCATAGAAAACCTTTGGAGGGGAGTGGAAAGTCCGTGTTGCCCAGCGACAGCCCCAAAACATCCCTGCTCTAGAGGAGATCTGCATGGAGGAATGGGCCAACATACCAGCAACAGTGTGTGCCAACCTTGTGAAGACTTACAGAAAATGTTTGACCTCTGTCATTGCCAACAAAGGAGATAGAACAAAGTATTGAGATGAACTTTTGTTATTGACCAAATACTTATTTTCCACCATAATTTGCAAATAAATTCTTTAAAAATCAGACAATGTGATTTTCTGGATTTGTTTTCTCATTTTGTCTCACATAGTTGAGGTCTACCTATGATGACAATTACAGGCCGGCCTTATCTTATTAAGTGGGAGAACTTGCACAATTGGTGGCTGACTAAATACTTTTTTTCCCCACTGTATTTGGACACTTGTACACACACATTACATATACAGTATATTACATTAGATAGATAGACAAATGTAGCAGAGTTAACCTGAACTGCTGCCATTGGTTAAATGACTGCAGTGATATCTTATCACAGAAGACAAGAAAAAACAATGAAAACTCATCGGAGAAACATTTTTCAATGACTTTTTATAGGTTTTTGTTATCTTCTTTGATAAGATATCACAGTTCTGAAGTTTGGGTTGACTCTGCTACATTTGTATATTATATATATATATATATATATATATATATATATATATGACACAGATTTTTTTTTCTGCACAAAAATTAACCTATGGTGTGAATTTTGAAGCCAATTAAAGCAAATTGGCTTCAAAGTTCGCATGTACATGTAGGAAAAGCCGTCCAATAATCTGCACCAGTTGGTATGGATATTGGTGTGGATTTTCTACATGTAAATCCTGAATGTATCAATACCAGTAATGCTGGCTCTCTATAGAAATATTTTCTTTGCATATATAAGTAGTCATGCATATATATACAATCCACATTGGGACCAAAGTCATGCCAAATAAAGCTAAGCAGAATAGAGACGTAGAAGCGCTCCTATTATATTTCACATTCCTTTTGAATCCACTCCTGATTTTGGCTCAAAAAACTGCAACAAAATCTGCAAAAAAAACCTCAACATGTGGATTTAACTATCATTGTATCTTTATTATTCAGGTTGTTACAGTTGTGGCAATACCATACAAGGGTATTCTAATTTTTTAAAACTTTACTACATGAAACTGATTTTTTTGGAAAAAATGAATTTGTTTTTTGTTATGATGTTGATTTTTTAAACTTTATCGGTATGTAGTTAATTTTTTTATGTCCCACTAGAGGGCATCACAGTGTGATCGCTCATATAATGCTTTGGTAACTCAGTATACATTATTGTCTATCAGGATAAGTCTCTGGTCTGGAAGCCTTTGTGAGGCCTCATGATAACCTTCGGCACCTGGGAATTAACCTATGAATTAAACAGATAGGGGCCCGATCTGTAGCCGTGTCACATACCGATAGTCTGGGACTTCATCAGGAAGAATTACAAGCCTGGCGCTGTCTGTGGGCACAACTTCTTTCTGAACTACAGTCCCAACCAATTCTAGATGTGCAAGTAATGGCTACTGCCTACATAGCTCTCAGCTAAGACTCTGCCTGCTGATCCCTATCTAATACCGACTTTATTCGGTATAGCTGCCAGGATACACAGGACACCAGAACCATGGTGTATGGCACTTATATGGGATCGCTTATCCTGAACTCTGATTTTTTTAATGCAGTTTTCTGTATCACTTCCTGCCATACAAACAGGTCAAGAACTGAGTGGTGAAATGGTTCGCTTATCTGTATTGATGAGACACCACATTGTGCATGGACGGCTGTATCTGTACATGAGTGAGGCACCTGAAAATATCAGATATGGATAGAAATGATCTGCCCTTGACTCTATGGTCGTGTCCACTGATCTACAGCAGTATATTCTCTATTCTGTGATTTCCCGAGCTCAGATTCTATCAATTGAGATGCTTTGAACAGGAATTTCCTATTACAGGGCCATAATTCCTCCATGAAATACAATCAGTTTTTTTATACAGTATGTTTAGTTGTATTCTCATCATAGACCACAGGATATGCCATACACATTGGATAGATGCAGTTTGCACCTATGGCAACTTGCACCTTTATTCAAAATGGGGATCACCAGCACTCTGCAAATGTGTTGGCCCTAAGGCGAACATTTGACATGCCCCCCCCCCCCAAACCACTGCCCCCAACCCCCCCCGAACCGCCCCCTCCAATCCCCCCTGCACAAACCGCATTCCTGCACACACTATTATGCCCCATTGTGGCCCCTGCAAACAGTATTATGCCCCATAGTGGCCACTGCACACAGTATTATGCCCCATAGTGGCCCCTGCACACAGTATTATGCCCCATAGTGACCCCTGCACACACTATTATGCCCCATTGTGGCCCCTGCAAACAGTATTATGCCCCATAGTGGCCACTGCACACAGTATTATGCCCCATAGTGACCCCTGCACACACTATTATGCCCCATAGTGGCCCCTGCACACACTATTATGCCCCATAGTGGCCCCTGCACACAGTATTATGCAGCATAGTGGCCCCTGCATACAGTATTATGCTCCATAGTGGCCCCTGCACACAGTATATATGAAAAGACCCCAGAGTATAATGATAGCAGTGTTTGTGGGGTTCGCGGTAGCGGCTGCCACAGGGCTCCAGGCCCCCTAATATCCCGGGCCCTGTGACAGCCGCTACCACTGCTACCCCAGTATTGATACCCCTGTGTTGGAGGCTAAAACCATAGTCAAAGAAAGAAAGCTCTTTCCTCTGTTAAATTCCTTAGATGCCATAGTGGCTATTGACAACAGCATCTAAGAGGTTAAATAGCAGGGACTAAAGTTAGCTCCAATCCCAGCCATTGCAACAGTAGCCGCACGCTGTATGTGCCCGCATATTGAACAGTACAATTACATCAATTTGTTGGGACAGTGTAGTTCCCAAGATGTAATATTATCGTACACATGCTAACTACAGACTCATCTTATTAACACTTGAGACTTTGCTGTGATCATCAAATTTTTCTTTATGACTGATTTACAGATCGGCCTTAAAGATCCCGCTGACCACTCCGGGCCGTGAAATGAGAGAGAAAAGATACCGGGTTTCACAACTCCCGTGAGAGTCCGCACATTACTGGAGACCTGCAAATGTCAACTTCATCCGCTGTTAGACACAA
>CAMRHE010000292.1:2297500-2390000 GCA_947044405.1 Leptodactylus fallax | reverse complement strand
TTAGTGGGGGTTAAAATTCGGGGAACCGCCAACCAGCTGGTTGGAAAGACCACAGTGTTTGGGTGAGCATTGCAGCTTCTTCACTGTATACCGAGCACAGCGCCATACATTGTATAGTGGCCGTGTGTGGTATTGCATCTCAGTCTCATTCACTTGAATATGTATACGTTACTGCTGTACCATGTGATTTATAAATGTGACGTCATCAGCACAGCAAGCCGCAGCCTCTTCAAACAGCCAGGTGTCAGACTGCCCCACTGATCTCCTAAAGGATAAGTCAGTAATGTATAAGTCCTGGAAAACCCCTTTAACTACTCGTTTAGGGTTTATGTGGATGAATCTTGGTATTTTGACTCATTTTCTTCTGCAGCCTGTAGAGGTCACTGTTGCTGCTGCCACCCAGCAAAAAGTCTGAAAGCGGAATCGATCAATGAATAGTCATAAATGGTTACTAATGACGAATATGGCAAATTACATAACCTATTAAGCCTAGAAAGAGCATTTCAATGTTTCCTTTAATTTGAGGCCTGTGATGTGGTTTATGGGTGAAGGCTGTAAAAAAGATCTAAAATGAATCTAGCCATTATTGTCAATGCATCAGCCAACTGCAGGAAGGTGGGAACGCGTAATTCCAGACCTTCAATACAACGTGTGGGAACTTACAGAACAATGGGCCTCTAATGCAGCCAGAAAATCACTGAAAGGAGTCTCAGCGTGTGTCCAATTTACTGCGTGGCTTCCTCCAATTTAAGTAATTTCAATGTCACAGAAGTGTAAAAGTGTTTAACATCTCAAATTTTAAAGAGGAGCTGTCACCAATTCTGAAAACCTCAATGACATCCACCATCTGATCGGCGCCGTCACCCGGAGCATTTTGGTGTTTTCTTTACCTAAATCTGTTCAGCCATTCCAAAGATATAAGCCCTGTTAGTGCTGATACAAACTAGTGTATTATAACCAAGTGGGCGGTAACACTGTGGGGGCGGGGTCTCTGGGTGTTGTATACCATGCAGTGTTACCACCCACTTGACTAGTAAACCCCAATTTCTCTTCAACGCTAAAAGGGCTTATATCTCTAGAATGGCTGAACGAATTTGGTTAACCACTTCTGGACTGGGGAATATTCACTGGTTCGGGACCAGACATATTTTTCATTTTTTATCATGCATAAGGTTTGAGGGTTATAATTTTTTTTTTTCCTTTAGAGCTATTCAAATCATTTTTGCGGGTTTTTTTCCCGGTGATAAACAGGGCTTTATTTTTATGTTGTTTTTAGTTTTCCATGTTTTTTCTTTATTTTAATATTGGATCAAATAAAAATAAAAACTATGTGAAATGCGTCAGTTTTTAAAATTTTTCATGTTTTTTATTTATTTATTTATTTATTTTAAATAGCAGTTAGTAAAAAAAAAAAAATTTAAAAAAAAAAATTTAAATAGTTTTTCCCTCTCCCTTACGGAAATTTATATGTAAAGTGTGAATATTGTTGCTTCACCAGGGGAAGGGTCTACAATAAGGTGACAATATTGTTGTGTCACCAGAGGAAGGGTCTACCATTAGGTGACAATATTGTTGTGTCGCCAGGGGAGGGTCTAGAATCTGTGACATGGATGTGGTAATGGCTTACTTTTTTTTTACATTGTGCCCAAAACCCTAAACGTAAAGAATTCCACGTATAAAAAAAAATATAGTGATAGACAAAGTTTCTGCAGCTCTCCTCTAATAGGAAGAAAACTGTCTCTCTACTGCCACCTATAGATGGAATTAGAGAAACAGTTTCCTTCCTAATGGAGGGTTGCGTTATGGCCAAAAACACCCCTGCCCGTGATATTGTGACTTTCAAAAAAGTCATCCGGGCTCCTCATGAACTTGTAAAAGTTATCACATCCTGTGGCCATAGTTTTACCGCTCTTACTGTAAAGAATCCCTGTCTATGACGGGGCCGACACCAACTCTTATCTGTGTGGAGTTCTTTGGACTTACCTGATCTAGTCCTGGTCTGTATTGACAAGACTGCTTTATATCTCGAAGAATAAGCTACAGGGTATTTATGACTTCTGTGGTCTTCATTCCGATGATGTCATCGCTCAGTTTAATGGGCCACCTACCGGCTTTGGAGAAATCGCTGTTACTTTTTTTTTTCGTACATTTTTTTTTTTCAATCAAAGTTTCAAGAAAAATAGATGACAGGCTGCATTGTACACTAGTGCATTATAAAATAGTTGAGGACTAACCAGTTACAGATCCTACAAGGACAACCCATTCAGACAATACAATACAAGCTCAGTGTGAAGTGTAGGGTGCATGGTAGAATAGGAGAGGGTCACATGTGTTCTCTAATTGATGTGGAATCCAGAACGCTGCGTACTGGCAGCATTTAGCAGATGAGGCCCTTGGCATTTTTATCACATCATGTTCTTTGTAGTCAATTTGTATAGAACCAAGAAAGACCTTGGGGTGTAATGAAAACGCGGCACTAATGGCGATTCCGTCAGTGGAGGAGGAAGAACAGGGAAGACAATGCGGGATGAGAGGAGGCAGAGGAAAGGTCAGGGGAGCAGAGATGGGGAGATGTTTGTGCAGGTGATGAGCAGGATGAGTCGGGCTGAGATAATAACATAATCTGTCCTTGTTACTGACGCTGGAATTGGCTGTCTCATCCTCTGCAATTACACTGTCACTTTGTCACCCTGCGGTGGCAGAGATGGGATTAATAATGACCTAGGCTCCTGGCACAATGCTGCCGCTATGGCCCTGGCCCTACAGCTATACATCCAGTGTGGTTACTAATGCCCACATGGATCTTTATCAGGACGTAGCAATCTTAAAGGCGTATTCCGTGAACAGAACCTTCTTTCGATTTGTAGACAATGAAAAGTGAAACATTTATGCAAATATAAATAATCAAAAATTTTGCAGAATTTTATAGATTTTCTCTAACCATCGTAGCAATGACAGTTTTTGGTCTTGATTGGTTTCCAATGGATATGACCATGAATGCAAGACCTTTGTATGGTCTGCGACTTGTCAGAACCCAACCATGATGTAGACATTGTATTATATTGTATTACATTACATTGTATTGTATTGTAGACAGTCCATAGTTTGGGCAGCAGGAATCTCCTAAGAAGTTCCTTTTAGGCCAGGGGCCCCACGTGGCGTAAACGCAGCGGAAAATAGCGCGGTGCTTTACAGTCCCTGCAAAGTGGATGAGATTCTAGTGAATCCCATCCACACATTGCGAAAAAATATATGCAACGGACACGCTGCGATTTCCAAAACCGTCGCGGTTTTAGAAATCGCAGCATGTCTATTACATCTACGGAAACGCCAGCGGTTTCCCTATAGGTATAATGGAAGCAGAAAGTCCGCAGAGGAAACCTCTGCAGACTTTCTGTGAAAAGCGCTGTGGGATATACTGCTATGCATTGCCGCCACGGTTTTTCCCACAGCGCTTTTTTGCTTAGTGACAGAACTGCAGGATATAGGACTTTTTTTTAAGATAGACAGTGACATGGAAAATGTAAATAAAAAAAATCTAACATTCTTAAAAATTATATTTAACACAAAAAGTAGGTCATTTTTTGTCGACACGTTCCTTTTCAGCATTACACGGTTCTCA
The DNA here is from genome assembly GCA_947044405.1 of Leptodactylus fallax. Lineage (NCBI taxonomy): Eukaryota > Metazoa > Chordata > Amphibia > Anura > Leptodactylidae > Leptodactylus > Leptodactylus fallax. The sequence continues at coordinate 2,386,378 of CAMRHE010000292.1, read as the reverse complement.
TTAAATTCAGTAGTGCGTGGCAACGTGGGTCCTCCACGAAGAGGGTCTTAAAAGGTCGACACTTCTACAAATTTAGAAATCCCTAATAGGGTATTCGACAATGGATTTTGTTCACAATCCTCGTGTCTATTTTTGTACGACTTCACGTGAATTGCTCTCTAGTAACGCACATACGTTGCCTAGAAAAGCAAACAATAAGGGTATTATTAGCCTTAATTTTTGGGTGAGCTGCTCGTCTCTCCCACGCATACGATGTCTTTTCATGAGACCCCTGCACTTAGGATTGGGGGAGACTGCAGCCTACGCTGTAAGCTTAGCATCTGAGACGAGAAGCGTTCACCATCTGCAGTGTCATATGCTGCCATAAGACACGCAGTGATGGGCAGCCCCGCTCCGCCACCCGTCCTCTGTGTCTCCTCATCTTCTGTGCCAGCCTGACCCTTTGACATTCTTTCCTGCCAAGCTGACACATTGTCATCTGCGCCTCGCTAGCTTGCGGCTTCTTCCTTCATGATGTACAAACCTTTACACGGTGTCATAGACCTTCTTTGTTTTTGGATCAGCAGAAAATATCACAAGCTGAAAGCTAACACGCCACCTCCGCATTTTCTGTCACATTATCTCTCCCTCCGCAGACTGGAGAATTCCCTTATTTAGCCAACTTTGTCTTGATGTGTATTAACTGCGCAAACCGACTATGACCTTATTCTACCGGATGCGCCTGGAGACCATATCCTGTGCATTGCCATACATAAACTGGCAAGGTTAGCGTTAAATTTTTTTTTCTGCCATGGCAACCCCCTATGTCTTTCGGTAAGGCAATGTATATCTCAAGGAGCAGCTTAATGAATCACATACGTAAATGGCGAATCACCTCCTGCCGGAATGATAGAGAGTGTGAAGCCATGACCCTGATATCTTTCCAATGCAGGTGGCATTGAGGAGGAGCACAGCAATCTATTACATGGCTGATTTGCATTGTAAAAGACCTCTTTTTATGGAAAATCCCTAAAAGGGTCATTGCTTTTTTTTTTTTTAGAAATAGTGCCACTTTTGTCCATTGGCTGAATAGGGTATTGCAGCTCAGTCCTGTAAATGATACGGGACAGTATGTCACTAGGATGCAGGGACTCCTAGCTTTCTAGATAACTATACTGCTAGGAGTCCTGCTCCCAGCACGAAGTTCAAGCCGGTAAATCTGCCTAACACATGGACTGTGTTTCACAAAAGGAATGCAAAGTATCTAGGAAGTTCTTATACTTCTCCCTTCGGCTCAATCCACTCCTGGCTTTGGCTCATAAAACCACAGCAAAATCTGCAACAAATAATCTCTGTGTGTACTTATTCCTAGATATCTCCTAATATTTTTTCTTTGTATGAAGATCATGGCGGTTGCTGGCGGGTTCATGGATGGACATATACTTTACCGCACAATGGGGGAGACTGATCAAGAGCAGCGTTTAGACTGAGGCCTCACGTTGTGGAAACACCACTTTTTTTGTTGCAGATTTTGCTGCAGTTTTTGAGCCAAAGCCAGGAGTGGATTGAGCAGAAGGAGCAGTATAAGAACTTCCTATATTTTCCCCATTCCTTTTGTAGCCATCCTTGGCTTTGGCTCATAAAACTGCAACAAAATCTGCAACCATAAAATCTGGTTTTGATAAACCTTGATAATCCCTGGACCACCAGAGAATGTTCCTCATTCATGACCGGGAGCTGCAAAAGGTATTGCACAGGACATTACCCGAAATATGGCCAACAGTTCCAATCTGGGTAGAATTTTGTAGTATTTTAAAGGGTTTGGAGCAACTTCTGTCTGATATTGCACTTTTGACTTGAATACGGACAAGTTGCAATACCAGGCACAGACCATGCACAAGGGTGGCGCTGTTCTGGCTGGAAAAAAAGGAAGCACTGTTTTCTAATCCCGGACAGCCGCTATGTTCCCCTTCCACGTGCTGCACACTCTTTTTATGTCAAATAATCCTCGCTTCGGCTTAAACGTTAAGGTGATCGCCGCGGTGTCTCAAGGTGATATTTCTTTTGAAGTCATTAATTATTCTTTTAGAACAAATCTGCTGTAAGATTAAGAATGACTCATCCGCCACATAAGGTTGACAAATGGAGGTCTCCCTCTAAATTGCTTTTCAGTTCATTTTAATGTGTCAGAAAAACTCGCAGAGCCCGAGGCCAAATGCTGTCTAATTGTGTGAGTGGGTAGTGAAATGGCTGTGAAAATAGTGCGAGGTCCCGGATTGGGAAGCGCAGCTGCATTTTAAGGAATTCTATTAGGGAAGGGGAAAGTATATATTAGTGACACGAAATGTATTCTGTTGGTTACTTACGTTACTTATGCAGTCTGGGTGGGGAGTTTGATGTGACAAAGTCCCCAAAATCTCAGGTACCCCAATTTAAGATTCTAAGTAATCATTGATTATAGGGGTGCTCTGTTTTTGATAAAGAGAAATTCCATATTGAAAATAGGGGTGACCTCCTGGATTTCGGGAAGAGCAGGCACAACTCCTGGGCATGACTTCAGAGGGAAGACGAATTACAGACTGGCAGAGAATTGGGGCAGCGTCACGGTAGGAGTTGCGGGATGACGTACCTGTCCCAAATTTTTCAGGAAAAAAAAACATTTTCAAGGACAAACTCAAATTTTCCGAAACAGTCTTGGCAAATTTGGTCATGTTCCAGGCCAAAAAGAGGATGTGGCATACAAAAGTGCTAAACACAGGGTTGGGTCTAAGCAGTCAGGGGCCTTAAACAAGGTGAGCATTGCCTTTTGGATTCTGTAGAGCCCCCCTCACCCCTATGTAAATGTAAGTTTGGTTCGGTAGGACCATGGGGGAGGTCTGGGAGTTGAAGCCGGAGGGAAACAAATCATCTTCCATGATGGGGAATCTCCTGCTACACATGCCTGCCGGGTCCACGGGTCGCAAGTATTGACATTATAATGTATACTGTATAATGTATGTCCTCTTACATATGGAACATTTTATCACAGGGACACAACAAGCAAGGATTTGATTATATATCCTTTAATAATTCCATGAATGATCTCACTTCTGCCCTCACTCAATACTAAACCATTTCCTCTAGAGAAAATATCAGATGGATTGTGTAAAGCCGGGTCATTTTTGTAATTGCATTTTAATATTGTGATGGTTCTGCAAGCAGCAGCAAATATCTGTCTGAGCACAGCTGTACAGAGAAGTCATCCTGTATGTCTAAAATCCAATTTAGACACCATTTCTATGGGAGCTCTTCTGGAGAATTCTTGATTCTAGGCAGAATAACAGAGGATGAGTTTCAGTGCATAAAAACCTCTAGGCGACAGCTCCGAATCTTATCTTTTATTATTGAACAAGAAAAGAAGGGATTAACAGAGCTGGAGCTTCTGCAAAATGTCGGGCCATGGATGTTTCCATGAAGGGTTCCTGAACAGATAGCTTTTATCCTCCATCCTTAAAGGGGTATTCCCAATCTGCACCAATACTACATAATGGGATGGCCTTCCCATACAATATAGGGTATGCCATCCTCTTTGGATCCCCTGAACAATAACTAATGATAAGGTGTCCTGCTGATGGGACTCCCAGTGATCAGCTGTAATCTGCAAGAGTACAATTTTCCTACAGCGCCCCCACAGGGGAAATTATGCATTGCTTTGTGCTTATTGGAATGAGAGGGAAGCTCTTGGTACCTGCTTTCTATTGTGATCTGTTCCATCTTCTACAGTGGACGGAGGTGCTAAGCAATGGGGGGCTTACTGATCTTTTTGAAACAGGGCAGGGGGAGGGGGAGTATCTTTCTGCAGACAATTGTCTCACAGCCAGACACAGGACATTGAGGAGGAGGAGGAGGAAGGACATGGCTTAGCGTCTTAGACACATAGAAAGATTTCTATCCATGTCTTATTTTTAATTGTAATATGAGATCAAGCAAGGAAGAAATTAATGGAAGAAGTGCTGGATACTTTGGTGCAGTTTCTATGTTTATAGTTCCCTTAAAGGGATTGTCCAGGATTATAGAAAATTCAGGAGCAGCTAGGGTGGGTTTAAAAACAAAAAAAAAGACATACTCACCAATCCCTACACTCCATTGTCCAGTCCCATTTCCCTCCCATGTCGGAGGCGGAGAGGCCCACATGACTGCTCAGACCAATCAATCGCCGGAGAGGGACTGGTTACATCACATATGTCACTGGTTCCTTACCAGCATTGCTGAGGCCACTGATTGGTCACAGTAGTCATGTGATCCTTTCCACTTCCAGAATGGCAAGTCCCGGCGCAGAAGGGAAAGGGGACCAGGATTGGGCAACAGAGTGCCTGAGATAAGTGAGTATCCACCTCTGAGATTGTTTTAAAGTGTAACATCTATTTTTTTGTTTTGCTATTGTGTTGGGGGGTGTTTAGTGAACATTTTTGTAATATACCTGATTAACCTATCTAACTTCCTTTTAATAGAAAACAGGCTGTACAGTTCCCACTAACAAAGCTGTAACTAAGCATTACCAGGGAGACTCTGTCTGTACACCTGTACTCAATGCAGTATGTAGAGCTGTAGCATTTGCCAAAGGGGAAGGGGAATGATCACTTCAAATGGCCGTATCTCCGTTTTTATACTATCTAGCAATGGCAATATAAATGTGTATGGATTTTCTCCAGTAACAGCTCAGTTAGAGGGTTGCTAGGGAGAACTTTAGAGTCTATTTTCTATTAAAAGGAAGTTAGATAGGTTAATTAAGTATATTACAAAAATGTTCATTGGTGTTACGCTTGTCACCATGGACAACCCCTTTAACTCAGAAAAGGTATTTGTAAATGGGTTTCCTAAACCTGACAATCGACTACAGGGTGGAGTTGTCATGATGTTCATCATTTTACTTGTTATTTTTCAGGCTGCGCTACTTTAAAGGGATATTCCAAACATTTAAGACACATCCATAGGGAATGCCATAAATACTTCACTGGTAGGTAGACATTGAGTCTCATGGGAGCAGGCATGAGATTGTGAAGGCTTCTCATCTCAACAACCTATTGAATTCTATAGAAGAAAAATCCCTTTAAATCCCGGCACCTCTATATTATTGGAAATGCAGCCCGCTTCTGCCCTCAGCCAAGAACCATCATTGGTTCTCCTAGTGTTATTTTATTATACTTGTACTATGGGCACGGTCATCAGAAAGTCATCTATAGGTAAATTTTTTTTATTTTTATATCATGTCTATTCACTTTCACCTATTGGTCAAACACGTTACTACAAAGGTCCAGAGAAAAACATCTCGCTTTACAGCCTACAGTAAAATGATCACCTTATTATCACTAGTGGCAGAAGGCAGGTCAAGCAAACGGACCCAGATAAGACAAAATGAAGAGTGTAGATGACAGACATAGAGTAGAGGGAAGGGGGTGGGGTTAACTGGAAGGAGTCAGTGATGTCACAGAGAGAGGGGGAATGTTTGGTGATGTCACCAGTTTACCTTAAGAAGTATTTAATGTGTTTAATCAAAGGAGTATTTGGAATTTCTGTGGGCTCCTTCTAGACATAGCGCCCATCATCACCCTGGATTTGACCTGACTTGCATGTGAGGCTAAACCTACAAGGGTCATTTTGGAAACAACTAGATGACGCAATACAGGTTGTTGGGTCCTATGATATTGATCTCCACTTTGTCTTTCCAGGCCAGTGACATCATGACTGTTGGTCACATGGCCATGCTACAGCTCAGTTCCATTCAAATGGATGGGGCCAAGCTGCAGTACCAGGCGTAGCCACTATACAACATACGGCGCTGTGCTTGGTAAGTAGTGAAGAGGCCACAATCATCAATATCACAGTCCTGGATAACCCCTTTAATTAAAAACTGGGTCACTAATTACATATTGTAGCGGACAGCAGGCTATCAGGGCATGCTGGGAGTTGTAGTTTTGTGACATCTAGAGAGCACATACATAGAAAATCCCCTATAATTATAACTAAACCATGGCTCATGGCTGTCGGATCCCAAGCCAATCATTCGGCATGCACTGTGTTTGTCTCCCACCTGCCTCCTTGGGCTATGCAGGCGGATTTAACCCCTTCCTCTGCCGTGGGAAGACAAGGTGAGGGCACTTGTTATTCAAGCTCCATGCACATACTCACCCACGCCTATAAGCCCCCTCATAATCTCCCAGTTCTCTGTTATTTGGCCAGGCCTCACAGAGCTTTTATCTATACACAAAGGCGGCTTTTCCTGAATGTGCCCCTCAACGGCCCTGAAAGGAACACAGTGTCCTCTCTGTGTGTCCCCTTGGTAACATTTTCAATGGATTCTGCCCTATCCAGCCAAATATATGAGAGAGCCCAGGGATAAGCAAGTCTATCTCACACTCTATTCTGACAAAGCGTACCGCTCCCATTACTTCACCCCGATGATGTCACAAATATCAGGCGTTACAATGCACATGATGTGCAGTAACAGGGCTGGGCATGGTCGCACCGTGGATAAATACAGGTATACACGCGGTGCTGTGAAGGTGCAGATTTTGTTAAAACCAAAGCAACAAATTTCTCTCCTAGAAGCAATACTATGGTATATGGAGCCACCATTCAATGGTGCAAGGAGTATGTCTAGTCAGCGCCATAATACAGAGCCTTAGTGAGGACGTACAGGCCTCAGACTCACAGGTTTGCATGTGTATGAGCACCATAATATTCAGTCATTTTGGCGATACATGGCTCTGTATCATACTGATTCTTAGTTCTCCGCCTGTTGTGGGACTATAGATTTCATCCTACCCGTGATACAGAGATCCTGACATTGTCTGAAGCTGGAGAAGATTATCATCGGTCATTAGGCTACAATCTCACCGTAGCACCACCGTGCCCATCACTGCCAATTGCTGAGGTTGTGATGCAGTTTTTGGGCTCAAAGCTTCTACAGGTTTTTCAGACCAGATATTTGTCCATGTCACGTTGTTTCCCAAAACCTTACACAGCAACCGCTTGACTGCTGCGGTGACAATGATCATGGCCGTGAACGAACAGATGCGGCTTCCCAGCAACGTCTCTCTATGACCATGGCAGTAACTCAGAACAAATCCACGCTGATCCTTGCAGACTAGTTGGGAGGCAACCATTAAAGCTGACTGGAAACAAGCTCTGCCATGACACTTATTCCAGGCAGTCACCATACTAAGACTTACACATGTAGAACGTCCACCTGTCGGGGATCACAGACTGGCTTAGGGACTAAAGTCTGCCCACCACGAGGACAGTGAGACATCTGCATAGGGTCCTCTAATAATGGCTTTAATAGTTTTCATTGCAAATAATAGGAAAAAAAATCTAAAAACTTTTTATCCACAGACTTTAATAGAAGTTGCAAGTCCCAGTCACATATGCCATGTCTACTACTTGACTGTGTTTTACTAAAAAAGTCTACTTTTTGTTACACAACACATGTCGCCATGTAGCCCTAGGCCAGAGGTAGGCAACCTTCAGCACTCCAGCTGTTGTAAAACTACAACTCCCAGCATGCATACTTGCTCTGCTGTTCTTGGAACTCCCATGGAAGTGAATGGAGCATGTTGGGAGTTGTAGTTTCACAGCAGCTGGAGTGCCAAAGGTTGCTGACCCCTGCCCTAGGCTTTTAGAGCTGTGATTTGGCTGTAAAAACACAGTCAAGTCGTAGACATGTCACAAGTCACTGCAACTCACATGCAACTGCCAATGACATATATGTTAAAAAAAAGTCACATGCAACTTGCAACCAAACTCCAACAGGTTTGGATTTTCTGAACTGTCTCGTTGCAGTCACCCGATGTCGCATGTCACAATGCAACACCATAGAGATGCCCTGAAATGTTGGCCTTGTGACTACACTTGCCCTATTCTAATTGTCATGCTTTACCTGCACTTTCCAAAAAAGTACTAGAAATAGAGGTTACGCATAGCTATGAGGGAAATCCACCTGCACTTACTGTGGTTTGGCCACAGTGTATAAAATGTGCCAAATGTTACCATTCCAATTGTCAATGCAGTGTATCCCTGCACACTCTGACACTGTCCAATCAGCGGTGCCAGTACTAGACTCAACCCAGTTGTCAATTATTAATTTCCAGGAGGAACAACAGAAGAATAGCAGAGTTCTAGACTTATTTAACAGGGAATGAAAGTATTACAAACAGAGACATGTTAGCCAGACTGACAGGTCTTCTTTACAAAAACTGGTATTAATCTATATCTAGTGAGAGATCTGGGCAGCCATGACACAGCGGCCGCGGTACCAGGAGGGACAATGGAGCCACATACAGTCATATGAAAAAGTTTGGGCATCCCTATTAATCTTAATCATTTTTAGTTCTAAATATTTGGGTGTTTGCAACAGCCATTTCAATTTGATATATCTAATAACTGATGGACACAGTAATATTTCAGGATTGAAATGAGGTTTATTGTACTAACAGAAAATGTGCAATATGCATTAAACCAAAATTTGACCGGTGCAAAAGTATGGGCACCTCAACAGAAAAGTGACATTAATATTTAGTAGATCCTCCTTTTGCAAAAATAACAGCCTCTAGTCGCTTCCTGTAGCTTTTAATCAGTTCCTGGATCCTGGATGAAGGTATTTTTGACCATTCCTCTTTACAAAACAATTCCAGTTCAGTTAAGTTTGATGGTCGCCGAGCATGGACAGCCCGCTTCAAATTATCCCACAGATGTTCAATGATATTCAGGTCTGGGGACTGGGATGGCCATTCCAGAACATTGTAATTGTTCCTCTGCATGAATGCCTGAGTAGATTTGGATCATTGTCTTGCTGAAATATCCATCCCCGGCGTAACTTCAAATTCGTCACTGATTCTTGTACATTATTCTCAAGAATCTGCTGATACTGAGTTGAATCCATGCGACCCTCAACTTTAACAAGATTCCCGGTGCCGGCATTGGCCACACAGCCCCAAAGCATGATGGAACCTCCACCAAATTTTACAGTGGGTAGCAAGTGTTTTTCTTGGAATGCTGTGTTTTTTGGACGCCATGCATAACGCCTTTTTGTATGACCAAACAACTCAATCTTTGTTTCATCAGTCCACAGGACCTTCTTCCAAAATGAAGCTGGCTTGTCCAAATGTGCTTTTGCATACCTCAGGCGACTCTGTTTGTGGCGTGCTTTCAGAAACGGCTTCTTTCGCATCACTCTCCCATACAGCTTCTCCTTGTGCAAAGTGTGCTGTATTGTTGACCGATGTACAGTGACACCATCTGCAGCAAGATGATGCTGCAGCTCTTTGGAGGTGGTCTGTGGATTGTCCTTGACTGTTCTCATCATTCTTCTTCTCTGCCTTTCTGATATTTTTCTTGGCCTGCCACTTCTGGGCTTAACAAGAACTGTCCCTGTGGTCTTCCATTTCCTTACTATGTTCCTCACAGTGGAAACTGACAGGTTAAATCTCTGAGACAACTTTTTGTATCCTTCCCCTGAACAACTATGTTGAATAATCTTTGTTTTCAGATCATTTGAGAGTTGTTTTGAGGAGCCCATGATGCCACTCTTCAGAGGAGATTCAAATAGGAGAACAACTTGCAATTGGCCGCCTTAAATACCTTTTCTCATGATTGGATACACCTGGCTATGAAGTTCAAAGCTCAGTGAGGTTACAAAACCAATTTTGTGCTTCAGTAAGTCAGTAAAAATTAGTTTGGAGTATTCAAATCAATAAAATGATAAGGGTACCCAAATTTTTGCACCGGTCAAATTTTGGTTTAATGCATATTGCACATTTTCTGTTAGTACAATAAACCTCATTTCAATCCTGAAATATTACTGTGTCCATCAGTTATTAGATATATCAAATTGAAATGGCTGTTGCAAACACCCAAATATTTAGAACTAAAAATGATTAAGATTAATAGGGGTGCCCAAACTTTTTCATATGACTGTATATCAGACATTTATTGCATATACTGTGGATGTGGTATAAGAATGTCTATGATACGAATACTCCTTTGAAGGATTCTTGGCATCCATGTTCTGGGGCACCACTGACCTCACATTTTATGGGGCCTCCTAGGTTGTTATTTAACCATCGGACCATACAGGACATGTACAGACATGCTGCAAGCTCCTCTTCACATTCAACAGACAATTAATATCAGCTGAAGTCATTTATCTTAATATATTTAACCCTTGCATTCAGAAGAACATAAACACACTAGTGTTATTATTGGCGGTGATCCCTTTAACCGCAGGAGTGCAAGTGGTTACGCCAGCCTGCGATCTATTCACGAGGTCTACATAACAACCACAGGGAATATAAGATCGCAGTAGTTAAAGGGGATTCCAAGACTCAATACTTATGGGCTATCCTTAGGATAGGTCATCAATATCAGATGGGTGCAGGTCCGACACCTGAGAGTTGTTTTCAGCACAGTGAATGCAGACGGCTCTGTACACTGTGTACTGTCCATGATGTGCTATTGCAGCTCAGCTCCCATTGAAATGAACTGCATTCATCCCCTACAGTGAAGGGTGCTAAGTGTCCGGACCCCGTATCCTCTATTGATGATGATCTATTTTAAGGATAGGCTATCAAAATCAAGTCTTGGAGAACCCCTTTAACCACTTCCCAATCTGCGGCGTACTATTACATCACGCTGAAAGGAGGCCAATCCCTATTGCACATAAGGGGGACAGGAAAAATGTAAAAAAAAAAAAAGTTTCAAAAGTAAAAAAAAAGATTTTAAAAAAATCACCTTATAATGCTGAAAAAAAATACCGCAATGCGCGAACTAATATATTTTGATCAACTCGCCTCCCCCAAAAATAGCAATAAAAAGTGATCAAAAAGTCATATCTAGCAAAAATTTGTACCAATATAAACGACTACTTACCCTGCAAATTGAGAGCCCTGACATATCTCCGTCAACAAAACAGTAAAAAAGTTATAGATATTTTTTAGAAATTAAGTTTTTTTAGAAATTACGTTTTTAGTATCAATGTAATGATCGGACAAAGCTACCATGTCACTTTTAATGCAAAGTGAACACTGTAAAAACAAAATGCAAAAAATAACGATAGAATTGTAGATTCTTTTTCACATGGAGCCCCCCAAAAATATTAATAAAAACTAATCAAAACATTCTATGCACCCCGAAATGGTGCCAACTGAAAGTACAGCTTGTTGCGCAAAGAACAAGCCCTCACATTATGTGGACAGATAAATAATTTCATTAGGGCTTATCTTTTGCAGGACAAAGTGTACTTTGTATTGGTACCATTTAATATTCTGTAAAATGTAATGGGCAGCTGGAAAAAAAAAATTCAGAATGGGATTAGAAAAAATTGCACTTCTGCCATTTTCTTATAGGTTTTGTTTTTACGGTGTTCACTGTGCAGTAAAAATGACATGTTCCTTATATTCCTCGGGATGGAATGATCATAGAGATACAAAATTTACATAGTTTTGGTTATACATTAATACCTTAACAAAAATAAAATATTATTTTAGTTGCCATATTCTGACACTCGGACCTTTTTTATGGTTCAGTGTACAGAGCAGTGTAAGGCTTTTTTTTTTTGAGGCACCAGATATAGTTTTTATTAATACCATTTTGGGTAATGTCCAAGTCTTCAGAAAACTCCAAGTTGTCATAGTAACCGGAAGGATCCTGCGATATGCCACTTGGGAGCCATACCGGCAACAAAAAGTGAGGGGGCATTGGAGGGGGAAGGTAAGAGGCCCTATAAAGAATTCAGAAGAGACTCTGATTGCAGGCGATTATGGCGGAGATCCGGCGGTTATGGCGCCTGCCCTGCTCCTGATGCTGGGAAGGGGTTAAAGGGATTATCAGGTTTAGAAAACCCATTTCGAATGGCCCATTCAATGAACACCAGTTACAAAGAACATCTCTCACTCCGGAGGACTGAACATGTCTATACATTACATGAACAGTCCATTGGTTTCATTGAACACTGTGTAATACTTCATTTCTCCTGCGGAGGCACTGTAGGGAAACAAAACACTTCCTACCAGGTTCATGTACAAATTACAGCTGATCCCTAGAGTTCCCAGGAGTAGGACACTTTGTGATCAGCTTATTTTTGAGGGACCATTCTAATAAAAGGGAATAGTCGAAATTGACACTAATGTGGATTGTCCCTTTAAGTGCAGATGATGCTAAATATGTCAGGATTTTCCTACCAACTGTTAAATTTTACTGCCTAATTTTAACACTTGCTGCCTGAGGTTTTTGTAAGTAGCGAGGGAAGGGGCCACTAATGTTTTCCCTCAATTTTATGTTACACTAATGTAAGGCGCTGTGTAGACGGCATGACGCCATATAAATAACCTTATATAAACATGTATACATGCGTGAGTCATCCAATCTCCCTTGCAAGGAAAGCCATTGCTGCGCTGCAGACCTGCTGACTTGGAGGAGTTTAACACCATGAATGAAAAATGAATACTTAATGGATGGCTGATTGAGAGCGTACGAGGGTTTTTTCCATCCTGTTCTCAGCTAGCTGCATAAATGTTACAGGTTTACTTAAAGGGATAGTCCACAGGAAAACCCTGTCCATATGCCCTTAAAGGGATTGTCCATTCAGGGAAACCTATGTATGGTTCCCTGACAGATCAGAGAGACACTGTCAATAGTAATAATGAAATTATGCTGGGCAACACTACACGTACCAGAGCGCCTCCTTTTGTCGCTTACTCTATAGACCCCCATGCAGTGTTGGCAGATCTATAGAAGGCACATAACCTAAAGGGAATCGAGATCTGCTAGGGCGACTGGTTGGTGTGTGATCAGTGGCAGATATAGAAGACAGAGGGCTCCACAGCAAAGGTTAAAATAGGCCCGTATTGATGGTACCAGGTTTTGCCACATAAGACAGAAGGGTCTGGTGTTTGTGTTCCCCCCTTCCCTGGTATCTGGGTTGTGGCTAGGGTTGTAAAAGATTTGGGGCCTGAGATGTAATGAATGTGTACTGAATTTTCAATAGAAACCCCATTAACCCCACCACAGTAGCCCCCCAAACAGTATATTATTCCCTCAGGTGTTCCTCCACACACAGTATAATGCCCCCTCAGTGACCTCGACCCACAGTATAATACCCCCTCAGTGGTCCCCTACAAAGTATAATATCCCCCAGGGTAGTTGCATATGTACTAAATTCTCAATAGAAGAAAACCACCAACTCCCACACATTATGAGCCCCACTCAGTGACTCCCCACACATTTTAATGTTCCCTCTGTGCTCCCCCAATGTATGATGCCCCCTCAATGGCCCCACACACAGTATAATATAGCCTCAGTGGTTCCCCACACAGTATAATGCCCCCTTAGTAGCCCAAACACATTGTAATGCTCCCTCAAGAACCACCACACACAGTATAATGCCCCCTGAGTGGGCCCCCATACAGAGGCATAACTTGAAGCTCCTGGACCCAATGTAAAACTTGTAACAGGACCACTACCTACCTGTAAATGTTATCCAAAATGATAGAACCAAACGGAATTGGTTCCTTGCTCTTCAAGGGACTCATAACAACTGCAGGGTCTGCCTCTATGGGACTTATGAAGTCCACACACATAAGATTTTCAGTGACCATCTAATGTCTGACCATCTGTTGGTAGATGTTAGGTGGATGGAGATTGGGCTTTTGGATTTCAACATGCCCAATCCTTGTGATCTCACGGAAGATGAGCTGCCACCACTGGTGTCTGTCCTATTGGTTGGCCACCAACTATCCGAAGGTTATGACTAGCTTATGATGGGTGTTAGGTCTGTACAGTGGTAAGACACATTGTATATAGCCCCAAATTCCAATCATGCCATCTTCTGTTGCCTCCATCCCCCCACCATTTCTTCTCCTCTTCCTCCGGCCTTCCCTCTTTTCTCTACATCGCACTTTAACTTCTATTGACTCTATAACAAATAGGATCATTTCTCACCCCGGCCTGCTGTCACCTCCCTGCCTCACTTCTGCGGGGAGCTGACACCTGCAGCTAGTGTGAATCTAGGTGACAACACGTAATTGTATTTTTTTTTTTTCCTCTGGAAAATAACAAGAGACTGGATGTTCAGCAGCGAGATAGAAAATGGAGCACAAAATGCTCTTCAGTGACAGAGACGTCTCCATTTGTGTTAATGCCTCGGCGCAGGGGTTGCATCCTGGGTAATTTCCACAACTATACGTCTAACTAGGTGATGATGACCCTCGGCCCGGCAGGATTATAATACAGATGTATCTCACGGACATGATTTGCCTCCACCGTCATCTGTATTCTGCACAGATCACATCATTTTCTTGCACTGTAACTTGCCAAGAGCCAGATGCTGAGGCCAAGACTGTAGATTATACAGGGCGGTGGGGCAGGACGGGGTCAGCACTGCTACATAGCAGAGAGGGGAATAACATGCAAATTACAGCTAAAGCTGGGTGCTTTCTAGTTAGCTAGCTAGTAACCTAGAGCGATGGAAGGGTTAATGGTAACATATAGGATCCAGGGTGGCTATTGGTTATCATCTAATCTCCCTGGAGGTCCCAAATACATAAAAGTGTCCTAGCCACAGACGCTTCATATAACAATGGCTCAGATACAGGAGTCCCTCATATTAGTGTCCCACATACCATTATCCCTCATAATAGTGCCCCATATACCACTATCCCTTATAATAATGCCCCATATACCCTCATAATAGTGCCCTAGATACTGTCATTTCTCATAATAGTGCCCCATATACCCTCATCCCTCATAATAGTGCCCCAGATACCCTCATCCCTCATAATAGTGCCCCAGATACCGTCATTTCTCATAATAGTGCCCCAGATACCACTATGCCTTATAATAGTGGCCCAGATATTGCTATCCCTCATAATAGTGCCCCAGATATTGCTATCCCTCATAATAGTGCCCCACATACCGTCATTCCTCATAATAGTGCCCCAGTTACCATCATTCTTCACAATAGTGCCTGGTTTAATAATGTTTCAGATACAGGTGTCCCCCTATAATAGTGTCCAAGAATACAGGTAAGTGTCCCTCCTAATATAGTTCCAGGTATATATGTCCTAGCTGTAAATATCCCACCTGTTTCCAGCCTGTGAACCTGCCATGTTGGCGGCCAGTGGTTTAGCACTATAGTGGACCTTATAGTAGGGTGTTTTTCTCTGTTCTCCTCATGGTTGTATGCTGTATATCTGTTACCCTATTCCGACAGCTGAGTGACTGATCGATCATCTGATGTACAGCTCAGTCTCATGTATGTGCAATGCCCACCATGTATACGTAGTGTGTGAACTGTCCTGAAGCCACCACTGATAGCTCTGGTATAGACTGTATACTGATGGAACATCTACAAAAAAAACATCCTCAGCCTGGACTCAGCTTCTATTTTTGGTGTGTCAGATGTAAAATTAATGAAGATCTGCAATTTTAAAAACCTGCAAGAAATGGTACATTAACCCTTCCACTTCTGGACAATGCAGGGTCGGGCATATTCTATGTATCTACTGCTATGGCGTATTCTGTGCAGCAACAATACAAATACCATGCGCCCCGCCGGAGAGCCCAGCATCCTGCAGAACACAATAGTGCCTGACCTAGCAAAGAAGGAAATTGATGCATTGACTACAATGCCACCACTGAGGTTTCGACTGACTGTAGGGAACATTGTGAATGCTATGTCTGAACAGAGCCTACAAAACATGGACTGGTGTCACCTTATCATCTGCATGTTCTGCTATTATGGTGCCTCCATCATTGGTTCAACCATTATTGGTCATATTTTTAATTCTGCACATACCCTGCTGACACAGATGTCTTCGTATATCAACCACAGATGAACATCTAACTTTAGCACTGACATCCGGAAAGGCCAGGGATTCCTGGGGGGTCATGAGAAGATGGGAGGGGGGTGCCAGCTAGACAGAGGTGGTTCTATAACAAGGCCCTATAGTCTTTGTACTCATTCGGAGCTGGCAAGATTTCCCAGGTTTATGACATTTCAGGGTCCTTGGGCAAAAATAGCTGAGATTTCTTGCATCAAGGAAGAAAACACTCATGTAATCCCAGGATTCAAGGCCGTACGGCAATTATTCTTAGAATTAGTCAATGCCAGTGACCTGTTCATGGACATCAGCCATTTCGAGAGCAGAGCCCGTCTCTATCTAGGTTAAAGGTTCTCGCATCCGAGACAGCGATCTCTTGTATTCCCAGAATTCCCTGCTGCATGTTGCCCCCTGTACAGCATCTGCTGAGGGACTCATTAAGCCATAACCCTGTAAAGGAAAACTGAAAAGCGTCTACTAAAGTCTGGAAATGTCCATTAATAACATCTTATGTAATCAGTCCTGTAATCTGGTTACGTTACATCGCCAGATACAGGGAATCCGAGCCAAGTCTTCAGTAATGTACATTTTTGGGATCATGTCTAGGAGCCAGAACAGTGCAGTGGTCTATGACAATTGGTCGCTATTCATACGAGAGTCAAAAATGGCCATGTGTAAAACATATTGGCTCAGATTTACTAATAGTTTGATGGTCTGAAAATGCCCCAGATTTATCACAGTGGTGGCACTGGATGATAAATTTGGTGTATCGGTCTAGGCTTTTTGCCCGGTATGGCTTAGGTCTAATGCACACAACCGACTGTGCAGGCCGAGGCTCACTCGATGCTCCATTTCGTACTATTATAGAGCAGGTCCTATCATGCTCCGTGTCATCAGAACATCCTGCTCCGTGTTATCTGTGCAGCACTTTTCTCTCTGACGTTTTTCGGCGGAGTCTGCAGCGGGGTCTCCGACGCAGATGTGAACCTGGCTTCACCAGTATCTGAAGAACAACTCTTTAAGAAAAAACCTAGGCCCTTTGCAGTCTGGTTTGTGAGACACTCACATGAAAATGGGGTCTGCTGGCTACTATACATCACTAGAAAGACTGGTTGTTAGGGAGTGTATCCCTAGCAACCAGACTGTCAGACATTATTCAGCCGATCAGATCAACGCTAACATGGGACAACATTCCTTCTCAGCACGCAATCCAAGCCATTCTCCACGTCAGGCTGCAGTTATAGTCATGTGCTTTGGTGCCAGACTTCCCCAACTTTTCTGGAATGTCCAGAAGGCCCTAAATACAAGTGACAACCCCCCGTTCCAGCCTCCTGGAAGACCTGGAAAATCGTCCAGGGCTCCCTGTTATACATGACATGGACACTTCATGCGTCAGTCATGTCATGAAAAAGGGGCGTGGCCAGTGCATTTCACAAAGGGGGCCAAGACACATCCCCGGAAGGGATGGGTCTTTAAAAAAGGGCATGACCATGTCAGAAATTTTTTGCAAAGCACTCCATACCTCCCAGACATCACCCTTAAAAAGTTGACTACGGACAATGGCCATGTGACCTTGCCATGTGGCCCATAACATCACCAGAACTGGTACTGGACAAATTTAACGGTTCTATTGGATGAAGTACCAATGTCTATTCATACAATGTCAGATCTATTTAAGGGGTTGTGTCTTAAAGACAACCTATTAAGGAATATGGATGTCACAAAGCAGTGTCGGTTTGGGCCTAGGTCCATGATTCTGGCTTGTAATGTAATGCTACATCCTCTCCAATGCCCGACCAGGGTCTCAGACCCGGCTTGCCAGGGGTGCCATAAGAGTGTCTGATAAAACAACCCCTTTAATATCAGCGCACATGTTGTAGGGTCATGGTGTCACTGTTTGGTTTTACTATATTATTCGGTGGTACCCTACCCTTGGATTATTTTGCCACTGAAGTGAAGCGAGCAATGGATCCTAATAGATGGATTTCTGCGAACATCTGTCAAAATCGGAAGTGTGACACTGGTGTGAACAAGAGGTAAAACTACAGAAATATCCCATGTTCTACATCCGTGTTCTTCTCCAGATAGGGCTGATAACGGCCTCCCGACAGGCCGTGTATCAGGCTCCGGCGGCATCTGCTCACGCTCATCTGAGCACAATCTGTCTTTATTTACCATTGACTTGTGAGGTGATTCATTCACTTACTAGAAGTGATGTATTCCCATGAAGAAGTTATTTGTCTGTGCCTCTGACTCATCCACTTGGGAAGGCGGCTATAGGACTCCTACATTTCTGAAATATTAAATAAGATGTTTATCGGGGGCTTTCGATGTGGCGTTCATGGTCTTGTAAAAGGGGGTTGTATGGGATTAGATAAAAGGGCTGTTGTTTTTTTAAGAAACAGCGCCACTCCTGTTCACAGGCTGTGTCTGGTATTGCAATATTAATTTGAATGAGGCTGAACTGTAATTCCAGTCTCAGAATGTGAACAAGAGTGGAGCTATAGATAATATAGGCAAAATAACTCACTATTTGTAATATATCATATGGGTATAACTAATGCTCCATGTGCATATTCTATGGACTCCGCACTTACTGTATATCATAAAGGTAAAGGATATCTCTACCTTCCAATCATTTTATCAATTGCTTCAATATATCTAAGATGAAAAAGAAGCAAGTTTGTAAAAATTGTAATTAAAAACCTCCTATTATTTTGTGTATACAGCTCCTATGCACACCTACGTGTCTCCATGGTAACAGACTACAAACACATCATGCATAGTCTGATCCTCCTCCCATACTCTCCTCTTCCATCTGTCCTTTACTTCTTGAGAGCTGACTGAATGTATATTAGTAAGAACTAAGGGACAGACAGATGGGAATAAGATAGCAGGATCTGACTACACAGTGTTCATTTGTTGTCTGTTACCATGGAGACAGATAGGTCTGAATATATGAATATAGCCTATATTTATTAGTATATACATTCCTACATACTATTTTAAGAAGGTGGAATAGTTCCTATGTTACAAAGCATGAGGACATACACTGGTTTCAGGAGAAACTTGTACAGGATTAGAAAATAATGCCTGCTTCCTGCCAGACACAGCGCCACCCCTGCCTATGGGTTGTGGCTGGTATTGCAGATCAGCTCCATTGAAGTGAATGTATATAAGAGAGTACCGGAATGATATAAATGAAAGACAGAAAGTGAAAAACAAATTGTGGATAAAAATGGAGGCAGGAAGGGATGTCCGGGTAATAGAATGCCCATTTTATAATATAGTGGCCAAGGGCAAGTTAAAGCTAAAGCCACCCATACACTATAGATTGGCTATCTTGCCAGACTCCCCCATACACATGCATGCTTGGCTCAGCTGAATCATGCATGTGTCCCAAACAGGAAGAGGGGAGAGCGGATATGACCGACGTACATCTTATGGCCATCTTAAGGAAATTGGTATCACACAGGTTGTTTTTGGTGCAGTTTTTTGAGCCAAGGCCAGAAACAGATTCAAGAGGAATGGGAGATATAAAGGACTGATTTATACTTCTTCCGGCTGGATCCACTTCTGACTTAAAAACTGCATCAAAAACTGCATGTGTGTTTTCAACCGAAAATAAAGAGCTGAGGGACATAAGAGAGGGATGAATGGTACAATGATGTGTGCTGCGCCAGGCTTGGCATCGCTTCAGGCAATGACAGTCCCATCTGTTCACCTTTGTTAAGCAATGTCAGCTGACCCTGGTGTGTGAGGTCATGTCGCTGACACGGTTATTCCATTTGCTGCGCGAATGTACAAGTCTAAACGTTTGCTAAATAAATGTCAATGTCTCCTTACTTTTACAACAAACGCCCCCTACCTCTGAGACGACCATGAATATATGCAAATATGTCATTAAAGGGGTTGCCAGATAAAGCTTACTCAGTGTATACGGAGAAGTGCTGGAAATTTCTAATATACTTTCTGTATCAATTCTGAACCGTTGTCAAAATCTCTGCTTGCTGTTATGGAATGGTAACCTTTATCGATTAACCCTGGTCATGTGACGCTGACACAGCTGCAGGGATTGTTAGGGTAAGGTCACACTTTGCAGCTGATTTTGAGGCAGATTCCACTACAAACTCAGTTCCAAATTCCAGTGGGAATCTGCCCCCAATTATTTGCAGGATGATGGAAAAATAAGCACCCTGCTTGATCATGCCGCGGATTCTACGGCGGATTCCTCAACAAAGCCTGTGGAGTGAGACCCTCAGCTGATTGCCCCATTCATCTGGGCAGAAAGCTGGAGGGGCGCAAAGTGGAGAGGAATCTGAGGCAGAAGTCCACCACAAGTTCCTCTTCAATTTCCTCGGTGTGAACTCGGCCTTACAGTACAGTCATCAGTGCCATGTCTTGTAACGCGCCGTGCACCTGTGTGTCCATCACATGACTAGGACAGATTATTACCCACTGGAAGTAAACAACAAAGGTTCCCATTCAATGACCGCAAGCAGAGATCATGAATGATTGGGATTGATGGATACATTAACTATAAATTTGTGCCTCTATGTTATTAAAATGACTTAAAGGAACAGTAAAGTTTGACTAAAACTCTGTTGGCTCTCGACCCCTCATCATATACATGCATGCTTGGCACAAAGTGTTCTTAATGGGGATTGGGGAGTAAACCGTTCTGCACACCTTTGGCGGTGCCAAGAAAAGCAAAGGATGGGATATGTTGGAATTCAACGTTGACCCTTTTTTACTCCTGTCAGGGGAGAGTCAGGACACCTCCATACACATTAGATGGTAGTCCGGTCCTGACAAAATTGGCGGGTACCGCCGGCACAAATTTAACATGTTTGGTGTCAGTGTAAGCAAAGGGAAAGCTGATAGTAATCTTATTCAATGGGAAGACTAAGAAAAAGTCCAGAATGTCCGCCCCCGATATCGCTACTTTATATCCTACCTATCGCCAGTTCTGAAACCTTTATATACATAGGTGTATGTTACATGAATACTTCTTGTTACGACCTTTACCGCCTATAGGATTTATACTTCCATTTGGTGCCCCTTTAAGTGGCTGTGCGGCTCAGTACACAAGTAGGACATTATTATAGGTAGGCAGTGTAGTAGCTGATTTAGGAACTTTATAGGATATTCTAGTGAGGTGCCCTAACCCCTCACATAAAACCCCTTAGTGGGCACACAACAGGAATCAGACAACATCAGCTGAAACACATAACAATTTATAAGATCGGGGACTACTACCCCCACGTAAGCTAGACTGTCCAGGGTATTTGTATTTTGTATACATAGGACAGAATGGTGACGGCAATCATATTGTCCTCCAGGTAGCCAAAGCCACTGATCTGTGATCACCAAGAGGATTGTCAACGTTCCCTTCTCAGGAGCCACATGAAGAAAGACAGAAACACTCAGTCTAATGCCTCTCGGGTAAGAGATATTAAGGCCACTTCTGAGAAAGCTGGAGACTCTGCAGAGCAAAACAATATTAGTCCGAGTCCTGTTCAGAGGGCAAGTCAGGTGGGGGTGGGAAAAGCAGGCAGCGTCCTTTAAAGGGCAATAAGGCACTCACAGTTTGCAGCGCAGCCCACGTTCACCCCAAAAGCAGCATATTCACTCTTCTCCAGAAGGACTTGAAACATTGGTGACCCAAGAGCCTTCACGAAAAATGCAATGATATGACGTGAGGAGATAACCTTGTACGTTTGCCCAAGACATGCATATAATGTACGTCAATGTACGGACGATACGGGTTGGAAATGCTACGTATAATGTCAGAGGTGCAGATGGTGCGAACATTATCCAGGAAACTTGAGGAGGAATTTTTGATACATTCTTCAGATATGGAGGGGGTGTTGAAGTCGGTGGTGCAGGCACTGGTGGGTTAAGCTTATGTCATTTTCAGCTGTAAGGGGCGATTATGTAGTTTTGGAGAAAGCCGGTCAGACATGGGTAATTACAATACAATCACTTGTGCCTGATAATGACTGCTAAGCGCGTAAATAATTCACGTCGTCCGAGGTGGCTTGGATAATGTTGACATGATCATGTTTCTGACATTATTTATAACATATCAATGAAAGTCATGACACCACCCACCTTCTATGACAGTGAATAGACATGTTAATGGGCACCGCGGGTACAATACACGCCTTCCTCTGAAAACATTTAGTACTCTACTCCCTACGACCCACAGATTTCTTTGTCTGGGGATCTACTACAGGAATGGGTACCGTTTGTCCCTGCTGCATTAAGAAAGGAGAAATCCAATCACAGTCCCCCTTGTTCCTCTGCTTCTGCCTCCTCTCTCCTTCTTCTTTGTCGTTCCCGCCGGGACCTCCAGCACAGAAAGGCTGCCACCAACAATGCTGCCCCTGCAGCTAGTGCAGCCACCGACACCGCCTTGGCTATGTCCATATGTGACCCTCGAAATTTGAAGGTAATGCACGTGGCAGCAATGCCAATCACTAAAGCCACAGCCCCGAAGGGGAAGACACAGCGATGCCACGACTTCTCCGCGCCACCTGTGGCCAATGCCAGCTTGTTGAGGGTGGCTGTTGAGTCTGTGGCTGCCTCACCTGTAGGTGGTGGCGGCGGGCCTGGCTTGGCTGCCTGTAGGCATGATAAAGAGTTCGACTTACAGACAGTCATAGTCCTTTGAGTGGAAAAAAAGAAGGTCCCCTCTCCAGAGGTCTCAGTCTCCAAAGGCAGTAGAGTACTGGGTTCCTCTTCAATGGAATTCGGAAGAAGCAGATTCCCCTCTATTGTGAAGGAGATCTCTCTGATACTAGATCACAACCTTAGAGCTTCTCGCCCGCTTCCCACTTGCTGCTCATCACCTGCTCGTCCTCTGTCATCTATTGATCTGGTCGTGTCTTGCAGTACCAGGTTCCCAGGGTGGTTTTCGCCTCCCTTCTCCTACTCCTCAGCCTTTGTGCGTCCTCTGCTCTCCAGCTCCTTTCCCGAGGCTTCCTATTCTTCTCTTTGCTCCTCTCTGCTGTTCTCTTTCCTCTGCTAGTTCCCTGACTCTGTCTCTCTCTGTCTCTTTTGCTCCCTGCTTCTCACCAGTCTTTCTGCTTATTGGTGGAAGTGCAGGATGGTGGGCGAGACTCCCAGACGCTCTCATTAACCCTTTCCTGTCCCCCCCCTGGCACATTGCATTTAGTGATGTTTTTGCAATCGGTAACAATTATACAAGGCTGGAAATTTCCACAAATAATAACAAAGAGAAATGTGGCCAATGATGAGCGAATGGTGCAGTGATGTAACGCCACTCGTCCTCCTAGTCTATACGTGCCATACATTTATTATGGATGTATGCATGCCCTGCTTTCACCAGTTATGGAATACAGACCCATGTGATGCTATGGCATGGCTGACATCACATAGACAACGCGGAATATTGGATATTATTTATTTCTCTTGCTTATATAGCGCCAACATATTCTGTAGCACTTTACAGACATTGTCCCCAGTGGGGCTTACAATCTTCATTCCCATCAGTATGGCTTAGGAGTGTGAGAAGAAACCCATGCAAATGTAGGGAGTACACACATGCATCTACATTTATAGGACATGGATATAGGACATCAATGGTACTTTTTAAAAAATGTTGTTAGCTCTTTCCTCGATCTTCGGGGTCGTTGCTCATAGGATCCCAGCGATGGGATCTTCTCACATGTTTAGATATCAGTTTTGGCTAGAAAGCGCCAGCAGCTGTTCTCACTCCCATCCTCCACAATGGAAAAATTCAAGCTGACAGCCACATACAAAATAATTTTGGATTTCCCCACAAGATATGCACTACATAACCTAGTACAACTTTAACCATGTAAGCACCGGAGCAATGGTCATATTACTAGTATAGATACTATAGTAGGTGACATGGGACACATCAACTAAGACGGCCGAGACCACCGGAGAGAAGACGTCTTCACTTCAGGCCTTGAATTAGAACTACAAATGCAGCACGATAAGAATGCTTTCAGAAATAAAAGGGTTAACAGTTTATTTTTGTCAATTAACAAAATGAAGTGAAAAGAAATATAAATCCCATCAATATTTGGTGTGACCTTTGCCCTTTGGAGGAGGAGTCCTGGAAGGGATGATCCGGCCCCCACAGATATAGGCCTGATCTCATCATCGTCCAGTCTGTCTGGGATGACATGAAGAGACAGATTGAAGCAAGCAACATCCACAGAAGATCTGTGCTTAGTGCTCCAAGATGGCGGCGGGAACAACCTTCCTGCTCAGTTCTGTCAAAAACTGTCTGCAAGTACCGAGAAGAACTGATGGAAGGCAAAGGGCAAAGGTCACACCGAATATTGATGGGATTTACATTTCTCTTTTCTTCATTCACTTCATTTTAAGTTACAAAAATATCCTATTAACCCTTCTATTTCTGAAAGCATTCTTACTTTGCAGCATTTTTTCCACACCTGCCTAAAACTTTTAAATACTACTGTATAGGGTACAGCAAACTCCAGTTCACGGTTTAGGTCGTACTGATGGTATCCACCTCATTTGCTCAGGTATCTAGATCATTAATCGTTGTATACCTGCTGTTGACAGAGCGTAACGCGTGTCAGATAAAAATGAGAGTCAATGAAGTGCACAGTGACTCCTTCACAAACTAACATACTGATGTAGCAGAGTTAACCCGAACTTCTGCAATTGGTTAAACTGCTGCAGCGAGATATCTTATCACAGAAGACAACAAAAATCAATGAAAAGTCATTGGAAGAACAATTTTTCAATGACTTTTCATTGGTTTTTGTCGTCTTCTGTGATAAGATATCTCACTGTAGCAGTTTAACCAATCACAGAAGTTCAGGTTATCTCTGCTAGATCTGCAGCAGGTCAAAGTATTTGTTACTGAATCCAGAGACAGGATATACAGTCATGGCCAAAAGTTTTGAGAATGACACAAATATTCTATTTTCACATGATCTGCTGCCCTCTGGTTTTTATGTGTGTTTGTCAGATGTTTTTATCACATACAGAAATAGAATTGCATTCATATTATGAGTAACAGAAGCTTATATTGACAGTTAGAATGAGTTAATGCAGCAAGTCAATATTTGCAGTGTTGACCCTTCTTCTTCAGGACCTCTGCAATTCTCCCTGGCATGCTCTCAATCAACTTCTGGACCAAATCCTGACTGATAGCAGTCCATTCTTGCAGAATCAATGCTTTAATTTTGTCTGAATTTGTTGGTTTTTGTTTGTCCACCCGTCTCTTGATGATTGACCACAAGTTCTCAATGGGATTAAGATCTGGGGAGTTTCCAGGCCATGGACCCAAAATCTCTATGTTTTGTTCCCTGAGCCATTTAGTTATCACCTTTGCTTTATGGCAAGGTGCTCCATCATGCTGGAAAAGGCATTGTTGAGCGCCAAACTGCTCTTGGACGGTTGGGAGAAGTTGCTCTTGGAGGACATTCTGGTACCATTCTTTATTCATGGCTGTGTTTTTAGGCAAGACTGTGAGGGAGCCGATTCCCTTGGCTGAGAAGCAACCCCACACATGAATGGTTTCAGGATGCTTTACAGTTGGCATGAGACAAGACTGGTGGTAGCGCTCACCTCTTCTTCTCCGAATAAGCTGTTTTCCAGATGTTCCAAACAATCGAAAAGGGGATTCATCAGAGAAAATGACTTTACCCCAGTCCTCAGCAGTCCACTCCCTGTACCTTTTGCAGAATATCAGTCTGTCCCTGATGTTTTTTCTGGAGAGAAGTGGCTTCTTTGCTGCCCTCCTTGAGACCAGGCCTTGCTCCAAGAGTCTCCGCCTCACAGTGCGTGCAGATGCACTCACACCTGCCTGCTGCCATTCCTCAGCAAGCTCTGCACTGCTGGTAGCCCGATCCCGCAGCTGAAACACTTTTAAGAGACGGTCCTGCCGCTTGCTGGTCTTTCTTGGGCGCCCTGGAGCCTTTTTGGCACCAATGGAACCTCTCTCCTTGAAGTTCTTGATGATGCGATAGATTGTTGACTGAGGTGCAATCTTTCTAGCTGCAATACTCTTCCCAGTTAGGCCATTTTTGTGCAGTGCAATGATGACTGCACGTGTTTCTTTAGAGATAACCATGGTTAACAGAAGAGAAACAATGATGGCAAGCACCAGCCTCCTTTTAAAGTGTCCAGTGGTGTCATTCTTACTTAATCATGACAGATTGATCTCCAGCCCTGTCCTCATCAACACCCACACCTGTGTTAATGGAGCAATTACTGAAACGATGTTAGGTGGTCCTTTTAAGGCAGGGCTGCAATGATGTTGAAATGTGTTTTGGGGGATAAAGTTCATTTTCTAGGCAAATATTGACTTTGCAAGTAATTGCTGTTAAGCTGATCACTCTTTATAACATTCTGGAGTATATGCAAATTGCCATTAGAAAAACTGAAGCAGTAGACTTTGTAAAAATTAATATTTGTATCATTCTCAAAACTTTTGGCCATGACTGTAGAAGGGAAAGCTCAAAATTCTTACCTATACATCCACTGGTCGCAGCCCAATGGTCCCTGATCACATGACCTCATCGCCCAGGGCTCTGAACTGCTCATGTGCTCCTTTATAGGCTACGTGTAAAGTTTTATTGATGGTTAGTACACACTTACAACGCGTTTCGAAGCTTCAGGGAGCTTGTTATTTTTTTCTTGCAGGTTCTATACAACCATACACATAAAGGCACAAAAGAGCAATACATCTATGCGACTATAGTTTTAGCGTTCAATAGTTACTTGACATTTAGAGTATATTATTTACTATGAATTAATCGCACTGGGGTATTGTGCTCCATGAAACAAAACCCACATGTGACAATAGAGCGCTTTATATGCAATTTGTAAGGAATTACAATGTAATGAGAGTGCTGTGAAAATTTGTTAAACACCTAGAAAATGACAAATTATCTTTTTCCCGTAACGAAGCTAAGTAGTATGTACTGCGTATGGGGCTGGGGTATTGTTAGCCGCATGGTGGAGTTGGGGACCTTCATCTCATAGGAACAATCATTCAGCTTTGAAAGCTGTGACCGTGTGCATGGTCACTGTGCTAGCACACTGACCCATTCATTTCTATGGCCCCATACACACTGACGTGCATTTTCATGGTCCTGTGTATGGGGCTGTGAGCCGGGAGCAAAACTCAGGACTAGAGATGGGCGAACCGATTCTTTCTGAGCTGGGTTCGAACTGAAATTGTTTGGTTTTTAATAAACTGAAAAAGGCCCCTGCAAAATGCATTGCAGTAAATTATTATATTGCATAATGGCTGTGCTTTGCATTGCAGCTTACTTGAATGGGGCTGAGCTGCTGATATACCATGTGACTGATGAATGTGACATCATTGGCACAGGGAAAAGGGTGTAGTAGTAGTGAGGTCTGCAGCCTGAGTGTGACATCATCGGCACAGGGAAGAGGGCACAGTACTAGTGAGGTCTGCAGCCTGAATGTGACATCATCGGCACAATGAAAACGGCGCAGTACTAGTGAGTCCCGCAGACTGAATGTGACATCTTCAGCAAAGGGAAGAGTGGACAGTACTAGTGAGGTCTGCAGCCTGAATGTGACATCATCGGCACAATGAAAAGGGCGACAGTACTAGTGAGTCCTGCAGACTGAATGTGATATCTTCAGCACAGGGAAAAGGGCGCAGTACTAGTGAGATCTGCAGCCTGAATGTGACATCATCAGCACAGGGAAGAGGGCACAGTACTAGTGAGGTCTGCAGCCTGAATGTGACATCATCGGCACAATGAAAAGGGCGCCAGTACTAGTGAGTCCTGCAGACTGAATGTGATATCTTCAGCAAAGGGAAGAGGTGGCAGTACTAGTGAGGTCTACAGCCTGAATGTGACATCATCGGCACAGAGAAAAGGGCGCAGTACTAGTGAGTTCTGCAGCCTGAACATGACATCTTTGGCACAGGGAAGAGGGCACAGTACTAGTGAGGTCTGCAGCCTGAATGTGACATCATCGGCACAGAGAAAATGGCGCAGTACTAGTGAGGTCTGCAACTTGAACGTGACATCATTGGCACAGAGAAAAGAGCGCAGTACTAGTGAGGTCTACAGCCTGAATGTGACATCATCGGCACAAAGAAAAGGGCGCAGTACTAGTGAGTTCTGCAGCCTGAACATAACATCTTTGGCACAGGGAAGAGGGCGCAGTACTAGTGAGTTCTGCAGCCTGAATGTGACATCATCAGCACAGGGAAGAGGGCACAGTACTAGTGAGGTCTGCAGCCTGAATGTGACATCATCGGCACAATGAAAAGGGCGCCAGTACTAGTGAGTCCTGCAGACTGAATGTGATATCTTCAGCAAAGGGAAGAGGTGGCAGTACTAGTGAGGTCTGCAGCCTGAATGTGACATCATCGGCACAGAGAAAATGGCGCAGTACTAGTGAGGTCTGCAACTTGAACGTGACATCATTGGCACAGAGAAAAGAGCGCAGTACTAGTGAGGTCTACAGCCTGAATGTGACATCATCGGCACAAAGAAAAGGGCGCAGTACTAGTGAGTTCTGCAGCCTGAACATGACATCTTTGGCACAGGGAAGAGGGCGCAGTACTAGTGAGTTCTGCAGCCTGAATGTGACATCATCAGCACAGGGAAGAGGGCACAGTACTAGTGAGGTCTGCAGCCTGAATGTGACATCATCGGCACAATGAAAAGGGCGCCAGTACTAGTGAGTCCTGCAGACTGAATGTGATATCTTCAGCAAAGGGAAGAGGTGGCAGTACTAGTGAGGTCTGCAGCCTGAATGTGACATCATCGGCACAGAGAAAAGGGCGCAGTACTAGTGAGTTCTGCAGCCTGAAAATGACATCTTTGGCACAGGGAAGAGGGCGCAGTACTAGTGAGGTCTGCAGCCTGAATGTGATATCTTCAGCAAAGGGAAGAGGTGGCAGTACTAGTGAGGTCTGCAGCCTGAATGTGACATCATCGGCACAGAGAAAAGGGCGCAGTACTAGTGAGTTCTGCAGCCTGAACATGACATCTTTGGCACAGGGAAGAGGGCGCAGTACTAGTGAGTTCTGCAGCCTGAATGTGACATCATCAGCACAGGGAAGAGGGCACAGTACTAGTGAGGTCTGCAGCCTGAATGTGACATCATCGGCACAATGAAAAGGGCACCAGTACTAGTGAGTCCTGCAGACTGAATGTGATATCTTCAGCAAAGGGAAGAGGTGGCAGTACTAGTGAGGTCTGCAGCCTGAATGTGACATCATCGGCACAGAGAAAATGGCGCAGTACTAGTGAGGTCTGCAGCCTGAATGTGACATCATCGGCACAGAGAAAATGGCGCAGTACTAGTGAGGTCTGCAACTTGAACGTGACATCATTGGCACAGAGAAAAGAGCGCAGTACTAGTGAGGTCTACAGCCTGAATGTGACATCATCGGCACAAAGAAAAGGGCGCAGTACTAGTGAGTTCTGCAGCCTGAATGTGACATCATCAGCACAGGGAAGAGGGCACAGTACTAGTGAGGTCTGCAGCCTGAATGTGACATCATCGGCACAATGAAAAGGGCGCCAGTACTAGTGAGTCCTGCAGACTGAATGTGATATCTTCAGCAAAGGGAAGAGGTGGCAGTACTAGTGAGGTCTGCAGCCTGAATGTGACATCATCGGCACAGAGAAAAGGGCGCAGTACTAGTGAGTTCTGCAGCCTAAACATGACATCTTTGGCACAGGGAAGAGGGCGCAGTACTAGTGAGGTCTGCAGCCTGAATGTGACATCATCGGCACAATGAAAACGGCGCAGTACTAGTGAGTCCCGCAGACTGAATGTGACATCTTCAGCAAAGGGAAGAGTGGACAGTACTAGTGAGGTCTGCAGCCTAAATGTGACATCATCGGCACATGGAAAAGGATGCAGTACTAGTGAGGCCTGCAGCCTGAACATGACATCTTTGGCACAGGGAAGAGGGCGCAGTACTAGTGAGTTCTGCAGCCTGAATGTGACATCATCAGCACAGGGAAGAGGGCACAGTACTAGTGAGGTCTGCAGCCTGAATGTGACATCATCGGCACAATGAAAAGGGCGCCAGTACTAGTGAGTCCTGCAGACTGAATGTGATATCTTCAGCAAAGGGAAGAGGTGGCAGTACTAGTGAGGTCTGCAGCCTGAATGTGACATCATCGGCACAGAGAAAATGGCGCAGTACTAGTGAGGTCTGCAACTTGAACGTGACATCATTGGCACAGAGAAAAGAGCGCAGTACTAGTGAGGTCTACAGCCTGAATGTGACATCATCGGCACAGAGAAAAGGGCGCAGTACTAGTGAGTTCTGCAGCCTGAACATGACATCTTTGGCACAGGGAAGAGGGCACAGTACTAGTGAGGTCTGCAGCCTGAATGTGACATCATCGGCACAGAGAAAATGGCGCAGTACTAGTGAGGTCTGCAACTTGAACGTGACATCATTGGCACAGAGAAAAGAGCGCAGTACTAGTGAGGTCTACAGCCTGAATGTGACATCATCGGCACAAAGAAAAGGGCGCAGTACTAGTGAGTTCTGCAGCCTGAATGTGACATCATCAGCACAGGGAAGAGGGCACAGTACTAGTGAGGTCTGCAGCCTGAATGTGACATCATCGGCACAATGAAAAGGGCGCCAGTACTAGTGAGTCCTGCAGACTGAATGTGATATCTTCAGCAAAGGGAAGAGGTGGCAGTACTAGTGAGGTCTGCAGCCTGAATGTGACATCATCGGCACAGAGAAAATGGCGCAGTACTAGTGAGGTCTGCAACTTGAACGTGACATCATTGGCACAGAGAAAAGAGCGCAGTACTAGTGAGGTCTACAGCCTGAATGTGACATCATCGGCACAGAGAAAAGGGCGCAGTACTAGTGAGTTCTGCAGCCTGAACATGACATCTTTGGCACAGGGAAGAGGGCACAGTACTAGTGAGGTCTGCAGCCTGAATGTGACATCATCGGCACAGAGAAAATGGCGCAGTACTAGTGAGGTCTGCAACTTGAACGTGACATCATTGGCACAGAGAAAAGAGCGCAGTACTAGTGAGGTCTACAGCCTGAATGTGACATCATCGGCACAAAGAAAAGGGCGCAGTACTAGTGAGTTCTGCAGCCTGAATGTGACATCATCAGCACAGGGAAGAGGGCACAGTACTAGTGAGGTCTGCAGCCTGAATGTGACATCATCGGCACAATGAAAAGGGCGCCAGTACTAGTGAGTCCTGCAGACTGAATGTGATATCTTCAGCAAAGGGAAGAGGTGGCAGTACTAGTGAGGTCTGCAGCCTGAATGTGACATCATCGGCACAGAGAAAAGGGCGCAGTACTAGTGAGTTCTGCAGCCTGAACATGACATCTTTGGCACAGGGAAGAGGGCGCAGTACTAGTGAGTTCTGCAGCCTGAATGTGACATCATCAGCACAGGGAAGAGGGCACAGTACTAGTGAGGTCTGCAGCCTGAATGTGACATCATCGGCACAATGAAAAGGGCGCCAGTACTAGTGAGTCCTGCAGACTGAATGTGATATCTTCAGCAAAGGGAAGAGGTGGCAGTACTAGTGAGGTCTGCAGCCTGAATGTGACATCATCGGCACAGAGAAAATGGCGCAGTACTAGTGAGGTCTGCAACTTGAACGTGACATCATTGGCACAGAGAAAAGAGCGCAGTACTAGTGAGGTCTACAGCCTGAATGTGACATCATCGGCACAGAGAAAAGGGCGCAGTACTAGTGAGTTCTGCAGCCTGAACATGACATCTTTGGCACAGGGAAGAGGGCACAGTACTAGTGAGGTCTGCAGCCTGAATGTGACATCATCGGCACAGAGAAAATGGCGCAGTACTAGTGAGGTCTGCAACTTGAACGTGACATCATTGGCACAGAGAAAAGAGCGCAGTACTAGTGAGGTCTACAGCCTGAATGTGACATCATCGGCACAAAGAAAAGGGCGCAGTACTAGTGAGTTCTGCAGCCTGAATGTGACATCATCAGCACAGGGAAGAGGGCACAGTACTAGTGAGGTCTGCAGCCTGAATGTGACATCATCGGCACAATGAAAAGGGCGCCAGTACTAGTGAGTCCTGCAGACTGAATGTGATATCTTCAGCAAAGGGAAGAGGTGGCAGTACTAGTGAGGTCTGCAGCCTGAATGTGACATCATCGGCACAGAGAAAAGGGCGCAGTACTAGTGAGTTCTGCAGCCTGAACATGACATCTTTGGCACAGGGAAGAGGGCGCAGTACTAGTGAGTTCTGCAGCCTGAATGTGACATCATCAGCACAGGGAAGAGGGCACAGTACTAGTGAGGTCTGCAGCCTGAATGTGACATCATCGGCACAATGAAAAGGGCGCCAGTACTAGTGAGTCCTGCAGACTGAATGCGATATCTTCAGCAAAGGGAAGAGGTGGCAGTACTAGTGAGGTCTGCAGCCTGAATGTGACATCATCGGCACAGAGAAAAGGGCGCAGTACTAGTGAGTTCTGCAGCCTAAACATGACATCTTTGGCACAGGGAAGAGGGCGCAGTACTAGTGAGGTCTGCAGCCTGAATGTGACATCATCGGCACAATGAAAACGGCGCAGTACTAGTGAGTCCTGCAGACTGAATGTGACATCTTCAGCAAAGGGAAGAGTGGACAGTACTAGTGAGGTCTGCAGCCTAAATGTGACATCATCGGCACATGGAAAAGGATGCAGTACTAGTGAGGCCTGCAGCCTGAACGTGACATCATCAGCACAGGGAAGAGAGCGCAGTACTAGTGAGGTCTACAGCCTGAATGTGACATCATCGGCACAGGGAAAATGGCGCAGTACTAGTGAGGTCTGCAACCTGAACGTGACCTCATCGGCACTGGGAAGAGGGTGCAGTACTAGTGAGGTCTGCAGCCTCTTCAAACAGCTGATCGGCGATGGTCCCGGTATTGAACCCCCTCTGATTTTGAGGATCTATCCCAAGGATAGTCCATCAGTATTTTAGTCCCAGAAACCCCTTTAACACATGTCTATATACATAGAGCCTCAAATCTTCAACCAAGTGACATCACAAAAGCCTAAAACTCTATGGGGGACTTTGCGGCAACTCCTGGTTGTACATGTATGGGTTTTACATGCAGTCTGGTTTCCCTATCCAGTAAACAATTGGTATAATTGCCTCCCCATAAAAGCAGACATGTTGGCAAAGCAGACAGTTAATAATAAAATCTCTCCATTATGAGTGAAATCGGTACAGATATGTGACGATGGCCTTGACGAAACGAAAAAAAAAGAAGAAGAATTCTCCGCTCAGTTTCTATGAGACCATTGTACTGTGAATGGTTCAGGTGCAACATATTCAATAGGAGTTAATTCATTTATCTATCCATCCCCCGCTGGAGTGTAGACATGTGGCATCGGTTCAGTACGTATGTTGTCAGAGGTTTTTGTTCTGCAGCCAAGCAAATAAGAAAGAAAGACCTTGGGATCCGGGAGCCAATTCTTTCTACTCAGCTGTTAAATGCAGCATTTCAACATCAGTTCTGTAGAACTGCGGCGTATAGGAGGGAGCAGCCACTCAAGGGTTAAAAATCCTCATATGGTTCTCCAGCCTGACACTAGCAGCCGGCCAGCTCTAATAATGACATTGTGGGTGTAGGGACTGTGCGCAGGGTAATACAGGCTACACCATGCAATTAATAAAGGATGATTAGGCCGAGTCTATAGGCAGAAAATGATACTTATCTACACGTATGTAATGTACGGCGCTGACGGATCCTGGATTTCATAGACAAGCTGCGTAACTAGCGCTACGCGTCAGTACTGTGAAGCTGCTGCAGAGATGGGATGGCTTGTGCTGCTTTAGCTCAACCTTCTACTTACTACATTATGTGACTATTGCATCAGGACGTCTTACACTGCGCAGTGTAAAACTGGGGAATTAACACAGTTTGCTCATGCTTTATGGGTATTGGCGGGATAGTGCCCAATTTCTTCAGTACATAATATAAATCATGGTTGTGCTTTTCTGCCTTTGTTGCACTGTAGGGTTGCATATGACAGTATCCGCGGGGCATCTAAATCTTGAACTTTTTTGGACTTCCTTGACAATGACTCCCTGGGGGCATCTGATACATAAGTAATTATAAGGCACTGTTAAAGGGATAATCCATCATCTGATCGGTGCTGTCACCCTGAGCATTTAGCTGTTTTGTTTATCCAAATCTGTTCAGTCGTTCCAAAGATATAAGCCCTGGTAGACTTAATGTAATAATGGTCTATTAGCCAAGTAGGCGGTAATACTGCATGACGTACAGCACACAGAGACATTACAGTGTTACCGCCCACTTGGTTATTATACACTAATTTGCATCAACACTAACAGGGCTTATATCTTTGGAATAGCTGAACAGATTTTGATAAACAGAACACCAAAATGCTCAGGGTGACAGCGCTGGTCATATGATGGATGTCATTGGGCTTTCACACCTAGTAACAGGTCCTGTTAAAGGGGTTGGCCCGTGAAAAGTCACAGAATAGGTAATAATGTATTATCCAATGAGAACTCAAAGTAAATGCAGTTGTCTTGTGACTCAGAAGTTGCTTCGACTGTGACATAAAGATCACAAAAAATCTATCGGGTATGGAATTTTTGCTATTTTCAGTTTGCAGCTTCAGCAACTTGAAAATTGCAACATGACCACATTACACTGCAATCTCTGGCCGTGTCACCTGTGCCAAAATCCGCCATGCAGTCCTGGCCTTAGGCCGACTAGCTGTGATATTATTTGGGCACTATTATATAGGCTCCATCATTGGCGGTATTATTTATGCACACGATGATGGGATTATGGAGCTTTTCTGTGGATATCACAGCTATACTTCATACAAAAAAACACCATCAGTGAAGTTCTCCTTTACAACTGTGAAGTTGCGCTCACCTAATGGTTGCTACTTACTACCTTGTACATAATGAGCTCCCGTATTCTCGCATTTCAGAGATTACAAAGTGTAGATATAATGATTTGGCCATTCAGGAGGCAGATGAGGGTAATGAATAAATGGCTCTGCACTGCTCCCATTTGGTGCCCCTTAAACAGACTCGGTACGGGCTTAACATTGTAATAGTTCAGACATTATTTGCAATTTACTATTCATTTCTTGTACATATGTCAAAATGTTACCAAGACACATTACCTTAATGTAGGCTTGATAAGCGGACAAGGTTAGCTCCAGCAGAGAAAAGCCAGCAATGCAACAGCAAAACAGAAAGAGGAGAATACCTACAATGTAAAAAATATACAATGATACGGCACAAGTCACTGACAAACTATAACCAGTCATTTCATGAGTGCAATATACCAACAAGTTTATTAAAAAGGTCGTTGGAGCCTGTCAACCCCATCAGAGATGTAGTTATAATGCAGCATATATATAGCAAGCAGTCTGTCCCAAGTGCCAGAACAGAACAAAATCAATGGGGGGCAGAAGGAACTTGGATGACAATCAGATATCATCCAGATGTCACCCGAGTGCCTTCTGCTAAAAAATCTGAACTAACTTGGCATGTACACTTGGTCATGTGCATGAGTCCTTTATGAGCACCACCTGCTAATGATGAGCTGACTCCTCTGATACCACCTTCTAGTGAAAAGCTGACTCTTCTGTCAACACCTTCTAATGATGAACTGATTCTTCTGACACCACCCTCTAATGATGAGCTGACTCCTCTGACACCAACTTCTAGTGATGAACTGACTCCTCTGACACCACCTTCTAATGATGAGCTGACTCCTCTGATACCACTTTCTAATGATGAGCTGACTCTTCTGACACCACCTTCTAATGATGAACTGACTCCTCTGACACCACCCTCTAATGATGAACTGACTCCTCTGACACCACCTTCTAATGATGAGCTGACTCTTCTTATACCACCTTCTAATGATGAGCTGATTCTTCTGACCCCACCTTCTAATGATGAGCTGACTCCTCTGACCCCACCTTCTCATGATGAGCTGACTCTTCTGACACCACCTTCTAAGGATGAGCTGACTCTTCTCACACCACCTTCTAATGATGAGCTGACTCTTCTGACACCACCCTCTAATGATGAACTGACTCCTCTGACACCACGTTCTAATGATGAGCTGACTCCTCTGATACCACTTTCTAATGATGAGCTGACTCTTCTGACACCACCTTCTAATGATTAACTGACTCCTCTGACACCACCTTCTAACGATGAGCTGACTCCTCTGACACCACCTTCTAATGATGAGCTGACTCTTCTGATAACACCTTTTAATAATGAGCTGACTCTTCTGACACCACCCTCTAATGATAAACTGACTCCTCTGACACCACCTTCTAATGATGAACTGATTCTTCTGACACCACCTTCTAATGATGAGCTGACTCCTCTGACACCACCTTCTAGTGATGAACTAACTCTTCTGACACCACCCTCTAATGATTAACTGGCTCCTCTGACACCACCTTCTAACGATGAGCTGACTCCTCTGACCCCACCTTCTAATGATGAGCTGACTCTTCTGATAACACCTTTTAATAATGAGCTGACTCTTCTGACACCACCTTCTAATGATGAGCTGACTCTTCTGACACCACCCTCTAATGATAAACTGACTCCTCTGACACCACCTTCTAATGATGAACTGATTCTTCTGACACCACCCTCTAATGATGAGCTGACTCCTCTGATACCACCTTCTAGTGAAAAGCTGACTCTTCTGTCAACACCTTCTAATGATGAACTGATTCTTCTGACACCACCCTCTAATGATGAGCTGACTCTTCTGACACCACCCTCTAATGATGAACTGACTCCTCTGACACCACCTTCTAATGATGAGCTGACTCTTCTTATACCACCTTCTAATGATGAGCTGATTCTTCTGACCCCACCTTCTAATGATGAGCTGACTCCTCTGACCCTACCTTCTAATGATGAGCTGACTCTTCTGACACCACCTTCTAATGATGAGCTGACTCCTCTGACACCACCTTCTAATGATGAGATGACTCCTCTGATACCACCTTCTAATGATGAGCTGACTCTTCTGATACCACCTTCTAATGATGAGCTGATTCTTCTGACCCCACCTTCTAATGATGAGTTGACTCCTCTGACCCCACCTTCTAATGATGAGCTGACTCTTCTGACACCACCTTCTAATGATGAGCTGATTCTTCTGATCCCACCTTCTAACGATGAGCTGACTCCTCTGACACCACCTTCTAATGATGAGCTGACTCTTCTGATAACACCTTTTAATAACGAGCTGACTCTTCTGACACCACCTTCTAATGATGAGCTGACTCTTCTGACACCACCCTCTAATGATAAACTGACTCCTCTGACACCACCTTCTAATGATGAACTGATTCTTCTGACACCACCTTCTAATGATGAGCTGACTCCTCTGACACTACCTTCTAGTGATGAACTAACTCTTCTGACACCACCCTCTAATGATTAACTGGCTCCTCTGACACCACCTTCCAACGATGAGATGACTCCTCTGACCCCACCTTCTAATGATGAGCTGACTCTTCTGATAACACCTTTTAATAATGAGCTGACTCTTCTGACACCACCTTCTAATGATGAGCTGACTCTTCTGACACCACCCTCTAATGATAAACTGACTCCTCTGACACCACCTTCTAATGATGAACTGATTCTTCTGACACCACCCTCTAATGATGAGCTGACTCCTCTGATACCACCTTCTAGTGAAAAGCTGACTCTTCTGTCAACACCTTCTAATGATGAACTGATTCTTCTGACACCACCCTCTAATGATGAGCTGACTCTTCTGACACCACCCTCTAATGATGAACTGACTCCTCTGACCCTACCTTCTAATGATGAGCTGACTCTTCTGACACCACCTTCTAATGATGAGCTGACTCCTCTGACACCACCTTCTAATGATGAGCTGACTCCTCTGACACCACCTTCTAATGATGAGCTGACTCCTCTGATACCACCTTCTAATGATGAGCTGACTCTTCTGATACCACCTTCTAATGATGAGCTGATTCTTCTGACCCCACCTTCTAATGATGAGTTGACTCCTCTGACCCCACCTTCTAATGATGAGCTGACTCTTCTGACACCACCTTCTAATGATGAGCTGACTCCTCTGACACCACCTTCTAATGATGAGCTGACTCTTCTGACACCACCTTCTAATGATGAGCTAACTCTTCTGACACCACCTTCTAATGATGAGCTGACTCTTCTGACACCACCTTCTAATGATGAGCTGACTCTTCTGACACCACCTTCTAATGATGAGCTGACTCTTCTGACACCACCCTCTAATGATGAACTGACTCCTCTGTCACCACCTTCTAATGATGAGCTGACTCCTCTGATACCACTTTCTAATGATGAGCTGACTCTTCTGACACCATCCTCTAATGATTAACTGACTCCTCTGACACCACCTTCTAATGATGAGCTGACTCTTCTGATAACACCTTCTAATGATGAGCTGACTCTTCTGACACCACCTTCTAATGCTGAGCTGATTCTTCTGACCCCACCTTCTAATGCTGAGCTGACTCCTCTGACCCCACCTTCTAATGATGAGCTGACTCTTCTGATAACACCTTTTAATAATGAGCTGACTCTTCTGACACCACCTTCTAATTATGAGCTGACTCTTCTGACACCACCCTCTAATGATAAACTGACTCCTCTGACACCACCTTCTAGTGATGAACTGACTCCTCTGACACCACCTTCTAATGATGAGCTGACTCCTCTGATACCACCTTCTAATGATGAGCTGACTCTTCTGACACCACCTTCTAATGATGAACTGATTCTTCTGACACCACCCTCTAATGATGAGCTGACTCTTCTGACACCACCTTCTAATGATGAACTGATTCTTCTGACACCACTTTCTAATGATGAGCTGATTCTTCTGATAACACCTTCTAATGATGAGCTGACTCTTCTGACAACACCCTCTAATGATGAACTGACTCTTCTGATACCACCTTCTAATGATGAGCTGACTCTTCTGATACCACTTTCTAATGATGAGCTGATTCTTCTGACCCCACCTTCTAATGATGAGCTGACTCCTCTGACACCACCCTCTAATGATGAGCTGACTCTTCTGACACCACCCTCTAATGATGAACTGACTCCTCTGACACCACCTTCTAATGATGAGCTGACTCTTCTGACACCATCTTCTAATGATGAGCTGACTCTTCTGACACCACCCTCTAATGATGAAGTGACTCCTCTGACACCACCTTCTAATGATGAGCTGACTCTTCTGACCCCACCTTCTAATGATGAGCTGACTCTTCTGACACCACCCTCTAATGATGAAGTGACTCCTCTGACACCACCTTCTAATGATGAGCTGACTCTTCTTACACCACCCTCTAATGATGAAGTGACTCCTCTGACACCACCTTCTAATGATGAGCTGACTCTTCTGACACCATCTTCTAATGATGAGCTGACTCTTCTTACACCATCCTCTGATGATGAGCAGAACCCTTTTACATCATCCTCTAATGATGGCCCCACTCTCTAATGATGAGATGACTCCTCTGACCCTCTAACCACAGTGAGATAACTCTGCCAAACCTGTCCGAATTTGCACTGCAAAGCTATAAAGTGAGCAGAAAGTGGGAACTTCAGCCTACCGAGTGTGACTAGTGTGAAGATATTAATACTTTGCAATACTACATTCTTATCAAGTGTTTGGGACCAGATACTGGCCCAAATGACATCGAGTAAACTGTGACTTGTGAAAACAGCCTAATTTTCAGGCCCAGGGAGTTGAAAACACAGAAACATCCAAATATGCTATTTACAACCACTGATGCATCCAGCATATAGTTCTGGGTGGTTCAGTATCCGGCCTGTACAGTATATTTGGGCCCTGAGCATAGCTACAAAAGTTTGTAGAGTCACTCATTGGCAGAAGTGATAAACCAGGCTCTGCACATCCCATCTGATTTCCGATTAGGCTGCTGCTGACCGAGGGGTTGAGTGGCAGGATCAGCGTGTGACAGAACTAGCAAAGACATGAGTCACTTCATTCCACAATATGACACCTAAAACAGAATCCTACCCCTGCTCTGAGAGTATAGCCCCATCCAGGATAGAGCTCACGTCTGCATAATCCTCCCAACTTTTTGGACTGTCAAAGAGGGACACTTATAGACGGGTGAAGATGACGATGTGCGCACGCTGGGAGTTGTAGTTTCATGACAGCTGGAGTACTGAAGGTTGCTGAACCCTTTCCTAGATTCTGATTGCTGCCGGCATGTAACGTCACGCACCAAGCCATTGAAAGAGAATGCCAAGGCAGTCGGAGGACTGGAACAATGGAAAAGCGGACTACTATAATAGCGGTTACACACGGAGCCCGGTGGACCCCATCGTTTTAAAACTGAAACTGGTAAAGGAAAAAGTCCTCTGTGCAAGACTTTCTCATCTGCTGATTTCAGGCGGACATTGGAGACTCCGGCGCAGATGTGAACTCAGCCTTCGGCCACCTTCACATCCAGTTTTTATTACATCTTAATACATCTTGTTTTAGCCATGGCACAAACGCTGCAGCAAAAAAACGATGCGTTTTACAGTACTTGCCAAGTGAATGGGGTTCTGGCTAATCTCATCCACGCATTGCAGAAAAAAATCTGCAGCGGAAAAGCTGGGTTTTCAAAAACGCTTGTGTTTTTGTAAATCGCAGCATGTCAATTATACCTGTGGAAACGCCGGCGTTTTCCATATAAGTATAATAGGGGCAGAAAGTCTGCA
The DNA here is from genome assembly GCA_947044405.1 of Leptodactylus fallax. Classification (NCBI taxonomy): domain Eukaryota; kingdom Metazoa; phylum Chordata; class Amphibia; order Anura; family Leptodactylidae; genus Leptodactylus; species Leptodactylus fallax. The sequence goes on along the minus strand of CAMRHE010000292.1, from coordinate 2,345,743 downwards.
GAGGAAAACTCTGCAAAATTGCAATGAATAACATAGCGGAAAAAAAATGTGATGTACAAAAACGGATCCTTTTTTTTTTTTTTTTTTTTGGATGCCTAGGTATAGGGATATTCATACGTATTCGTATCCATTAAATGGGTGTATTAAACTTGATATGCATGCACCTTTATAAGAAAAGCCTATCAGGAGAGACGACTCCTTTTTAGTACAATACTACTGTTGTTTTCCCCGTTGTTTTTGTTTTTTAGGCATGCTGCATATCGTATATGTGTAAGCAGTCACTGCGGCTTCTGTGTCAGATGCTAATGTCGGCAGGCTTATCTCTCACCTATACATTTAGATGTAAACATGAATATCAGGATCTATCAATGTGAGCATTTCAGGAACAGTCGGGGGAGGGTTAGTATAGCTGAAAATAGCGCTCCCCTACTCTAGGGAAACCTGGCTGTTCAAATACTGTCAAAGAAAAAAATCAGATTACAGTCGCTACTGTCAGGTTACGTTTCTGAGTCATCCTATTTCCAGAAATACTGGATCAGTGATTAGGACGCAGTCCAGATTACGCCGCCACAAGAGGTTCACGCATGAGCTGCAAACAAAAATTTACAATGTGGAGAGAAAAACGTCTGAAAACATGAGCAGCGCAGACCTCAGGACCACAGCAGTAATCCTCCTTACTATTCATTATTCATCTTAGCTTTTCCTCTTACATGGCCAGTGAAGCATCTGCTGATCCCAAGACTACCAATGCTGGCGGCAGTGGCATAGAAGGGGCTCTGAGGACGGCATGTCTTACTGAACAGGTCATGGCATCGAGCTCTACTTCTGGAAGAAAATGTCAAGGAATTTTAATGCTGGGAAAAGAATATGCAAATAAATCCTCCTCGGTAGAAAGAGGAAACTTGCTCTAGCGCCACCTTTTGGAAGGTAGTTCCCTATAGATCAATGCCTGGTTAATCTGAAAACTAGTCGCATAAACTGGGAATAATGCCAAGCCAGAATATCTCCTCCAAAAGGAAGAAGGACCCATCTGCAGACAGCTGTTTCGAGGTTATTGCCTCTGAGTAGTGCGAAGCAGAGTACTGGCAGAATGGGTGAGAGGTCATAGTCATGGGTAAGACGGAATATTATGTCTCATTAAGGAGACATTCTGATTCACAGCTAGATCCCTGAGAGATCCCTGACCCCACGGCCATGACTCTCACCCAACCCACCAGTACCCTGCTTTGTACCAATGAATTCAAATAACCCCAAAACAGCTGTCTGCAGATGGGTCTCTCTTCCTTTTGGCTTGGCTATATTCCCAGATTATGCTATTAGGTTTCAGGAAAACCAGGCATTGATCTATAGGGAGTTACCTTCGGAAAGGTGGCGCTGGAGCACGTTCCCCCTTTTTACCAAGGAGGACTTATTTGCATATTAATTTCCCAGAGTGGTAGTTGCATGTAGCTGTATGTAGAATATTTTGCAGGTGAACAGCAATTTTAGCCACAAAATTGTACCAAAATTAATCATCAATAAAAAAACAGATTTCAGACGCATGCACCCACTGCAATGTGGTTGTCGACCACAGAGGAATTCTTTATATAGAAGGATAGACCATTCAGGACCTCTGGAGGACTCAGTATGCCCACTGATTATAAGAGGTACTGTGTAATGCCTTCTTTAACCTGTGGTGGCACTGCAGGAAAATGGAACACTTGCATCCTAGTTCCCCCACAATTTGAGCTGATCAGTAGGGGTCACAGCAGCAAGGCCTGTTTATTGTTGGAAACCTGTTTATCAAAAAAGGGTCTGAACTGCTTTAACTTTTCATGAACTGTGCTCAAGTTTCAACATGTCTTAAATTAATCATCAACCAGAGCTGAATTCATAATTCTGCTGTTGGCAATCGTGCTCACAACAGACCACTGATATCTTAGGCCAGTTCCACATGAAAGGGTTCAGCCTGGGAAACTCAATCCTGGGATCAGCCAAAGTTACGGGCCCAAACCTGGCTCAGCTCTAACTGAACTGACATGCCAGTAAATTCAGCCGACACACAGAGTAGGCTTCTCAGTCCATGCGAAAGCGGCTGGGGTCATAAAAAGTAGTAGGTTATACTTCCCAGAATGCAAATCACCAGGTGAACTCCGTGTAAGCACTGACCCAGAAGGGGCTGCTAATAGATTGGAGCCCAGCAGCCCGCAAAATTGCCAAGGCAGCAGTAAATGAGAAAGAACCTGCTGGAGCTTAAAAAGGACCCTTCACCACCACCAACTCTTTGCTCTTATAGTCGCCACTTCACTGATTTCAGCACAGTTGGAATTTTTTCTCTAGCTCTTACCATTCCTGAGCAATCAATTCTGTTAATTTCAGCACCCAAAATGTTAATTAGGCTCTCTACTATTAGGTGGGCGGTCCCAGACTACCTGCTCAAGAACCGCCCACCTCACAGTAGAGCGTAATTAACATTTTGAGTGCTGAAACTAGCAGCACAATTGCTCAGGAACAGTGGGGGCTAGAGAAAAAATTCCAAATGCCCCAGAATCAGTGGAGAGGAGTCTATTGAGGGATGCAAAGAGTTGGCGTTGATGTAGGTGATGAAAGATCCCCTTTAAGATCCGTATATAATAAATAATGCAATGCATTTGCACAGTTACTATATATATATCTACACGAGAACGGTAAAATAGACTAAAACAAGTGATTCTACACGATCGAAAGTGGTCATGTGGTTGCGGCTGTCAGAGAGTCACAGGTTGCAAATCAATGCAATACAATAATCCGACCTTTTAAAAATAATTCTACAGCATCTAAAATAAACCCCATGTTGTCAATTAATGTTTTTTTTTTTTTAGTTTTTCCGTCAGTCATTTTGTGGGTAGTTACTCGTGGTAATTGTCTAATTAATATCACAAGACATGATCTATACGATGTGCATTAAAAATGATCAGTCCCGCGGGATAGCGGAGCTTTGTGACAGTAAAGTACCGAGGTTGCTTAGCAACAGCACAGCAATCTGACCTCACGGATACGATACCAGTGAAACAGTCTTCTTACATAAGGAAAATATATTAAAAACACATATCTTCCCATTACTGGCGTGCATAAGAATAGAGGCCCTGACTTGTGGATATGTACAGCAGTGGTCCCCTGACTCTAGCAAATGTCAGATCGACACAAGGAAGAGAGATAAAGGCACTGGTGGGTGCACCGGGGATGATTTACTGCTAAATACTGATTTGGCGGTATTACTCAGGCATGTGGGTATCACTTATGAACCTCGGGTTTCATCATTTGCTGTATTGTTGGTAATATATCAAGCAAAACCACAGAGTAAACCTCATAAACAATGCAAACGCAATAAACCAAATGAAGAATACATAGAATGAATCACACAAATGCAGAATTCACAATCTACGACTGTCACAAAACAATTCTCAGATCCCCGAGATGTTGCAGAAACACACCAGCATGTGTATGACTTCGCTTTCATTACTCATATATAGTATAATGTGTCCCCAGAGGACAGGGGTAGTCTATAAAGAGGGATCCACTATTAGTGCTATACACTGCTCATATACTATACTATATACTATACAGCCCATAGTGCCACATGAAGGCAAATAGTGCCCACGCAGTGCTATGTATTACCCACCAAGACACAAAGAGACAGTGACTAATAGTACCATGTAGTGTCAACACTGTGCCCATATAGTGCTATATATGACTCACAAAGAGACAAGCAGTGCCCATAGAATTCCGTATAATGCCCACAGAGCCATATAGTCCTCAGGTTGTGACCAGCTTGCCATATAGTATTAACAGACCTCAAAATAGTGTCCGCATAGTGTTATATACCGACCATGCCGAAACAAACAATGCCCACAGAATGCCATAGAATGTTCAAAGAGCCATATAGCCCCCACATAGTGACCAACTGTGCCATAGGGTATTAACAGAGCTCACAATAGTGCCCACATACTATTACATATGACCCACAAAGACCCAAACAATACTCAAAGAGTGGCATATAATGCCCACAATACCATATAATGCTCACAGCATCTCTCCCCACATAGGTTAGTGTCACCAGAACCAGCATATCACCCCAGCCCTGCAGATAGATAGGTTAGTGTCACCAGACCCAGCATATCACCCCAGCCCTGCAGATAGATAGGTTAGTGTCACCAGACCCAGCATATCACCCCAGCCCTGCAGATAGATAGGTTAGTGCCACCAGACCCAGCATATCACCCCAGCCCTGCATATAGATAGGTTAGTGTCACCAGAACCAGCATATCACCCCAGTCCCACAGATAGATAGGTTAGTGTCACCTGAACCAGCATATCACCCCAGCCCCGCAGATAGATAGGTTAGTGTCACCAGACCCCAGAATATCACCCCAGCCCTGCAGATAGATAGGTTAGTGTCACCAGACCCAGTATATCACCCCAGCCCTGCAGATAGATAGGTTAGTGTCACCAGAACCAGCATATCACCCCAGCCCTGCAGATAGATAGGTTAGTGTCACCAGAACCAGCATATCACCCCAGCCCTGCAGATAGATAGGTTAGTGTCACCAGAACCAGCATATCACCCCAGCCCTGCAGATAGATAGGTTAGTGTCACCAGAACCAGCATATCACCCCAGCCCTGCAGATAGATAGGTTAGTGTCACCAGAACCAGCATATCACCCCAGCCCTGCAGATAGATAGGTTAGTGTCACCAGAACCAGCTTATCACCCCAGCCCTGCAGATAGATAGGTTACTGTCACCAGTCCCAGCATATCACCCCAGCTCTGCAGATAGATAGGTTAGTGTCACCAGACCCAGCATATCACCCCAGCCCTGCAGATAGATAGGTTAGTGTCACCAGAACCAGCATATCACCCCAGCCCTGCAGATAGATAGGTTAGTGTCACCAGAACCAGCATATCACCCCAGCCCTGCAGATAGATAGGTTAGTGTCACCAGAACCAGCATATCACCCCAGCCCTGCAGATAGATAGGTTAGTGTCACCAGAACCAGCATATCACCCCAGCCCTGCAGATAGATAGGTTAGTGTCACCAGAACCAGCATATCACCCCAGCCCTGCAGATAGATAGGTTACTGTCACCAGTCCCAGCATATCACCCCAGCTCTGCAGATAGATAGGTTAGTGTCACCAGACCCAGCATATCACCCCAGCCCTGCAGATAGATAGGTTAGTATCACCAGTACCAGCATATCACCCCAGTCCTGCAGATAGATAGGTTATTGTCACCACAACCAGCATATCACCCCAGCCCTGCAGATAGATAGGTTAGTGTCACCAGAACCGGCATATCACCCCAGCCCTGCAGACAGATAGGTTAGTGTCACCAGAACCAGCATATCACCCCAGCCCTGCAGATAGATAGGTTAGTGTCACCAGAACCAGCATATCACCCCAGCCCCGCAGATAGATAGGTTAGTGTCACCAGAACCAGCATATCACCCCAGCCCTGCAGATAGATAGGTTACTGTCACCAGAACCAGCACATCACCCCAGCCCTGCAGATAGATAGGTTACTGTCACCAGACCCAGCACATCACCCCAGCCCTGCAGATAGATGGGTTAGTGTCACCAGAATCAGCATATCACCCCAGCCCTGGTGACAATAACCTATCTGCAGGGCTGGGGTGATATGCTGGTTCTGGTGACCCTAACCTATCTTTTTGGGAAAGTATACTGTTTTCCAGTGAGAGACTCCATTTAAGGGTACCTAAATAGGATGGGTTGTGATGACAAGCTCCCTTTAAGGTTGGGAGTTGAGAGATCCAGCACTGCAGATGGGAACAGAGCCCTAGTAGCAACTACTGATCTCATGCCAGTGGCCAGCCATAAAATATGCCCCCGCTGGTGGGAGGACCTATCTGCAGAAAAGCTTCTGAACTACATCTGAGGCTTCTACCTGTAAATCAGTGGTTACCCTGAAAACAAACACAATATCTTGGTCAGGCGTCTTCTGATGCCTTTGAGGGGCTTCCATCAAAGCTGGCATATACAAATGTGATGCTGATCACTTTTCTATTGCATTTGACTAAGTTGCACGGCTTGCGGCACAAAGCAAGGTTTCCAGGGACAGAAAAGTATTCATGATGAAAAAGTTTCAGTACACGAACACCCACCACTGACAGGCAATTTCGCGTAACCCGTCTGACTCATCTCGGAAATAATGGATCTGTTTAATCCGTTTGAAGTGCTCGAGGCGGAGGGCGAGGGGGTTACACTAATGAATGTGAAAGGTGTACGCTGTAGAAACAAATGTGATTGTTGGCACTTACCACCATCGAGCTCGTGGACAAGTGAACACGATAATCTGTGTATTAACATATTTTAACCCATGCATACCAATACAATAGGTCTCACTAGTATTAAGAGAAGGTTAAATGCCAATCATCAGTTATCACTGACACGGTGAAGCATCACACTGAAGTCAATGAGGGGTTTCCTGCACACAATCTTCATAGCGGCTCTCACCATGGATTAACCAAAAGGGGTCCCAATGGCCCCCCTTATAACTCAGAATGTCCTAGTAGGACATAGGACAATGAGTTGTCTACAGAAGATCACCCCTTTAATAAATAACTGGTATATGAATCAGACTGTCACCTAGTCTGGAAATCCCGATGACATCCATCACCTGATCGGCACCATCACCCTGAGCATTTTGGGGTCTTCTTTATCAAAATCCGTTCAGCTATTCCAAAGATATAAGCCCTGTTAGAGTTCATACAAATTAGCCAAGTGGGCGGTAACACTGTCTTTTCTCTGTGGGCGGGGACTATGTGTGCTGTAATGTCATTCAGTGTTACCGCCCACTTAGAGGACACACATAAGAGGGCTTATATCTTTGGAATAGCTGAACGGATTTGGACAAACAAAACACCAAAATGCTCAGAATGACAGCGCCGATCAGATGATGGATGTGGTTGGGCTTTTCACACATAGCGACAGGTCCTCTTTAAAGAAGCACTCCAGTATTTTCTCTAATCACTTACGATGCCAATATATCGGATGGCGTTTGTATTACCCCTTAATTTTTCATTGCAGTTGTAAATTCCATGCTTTCATCATGTCCGTTAGGTGACCCCACTAGAAGTTCCTTGTGTCTCTGTAGAATTCCTAGCGTTACCTTCTTCTAGTTACTAACAAGTGTTGGCTACTCTCTACATACCTACCTTCCCATTGAACCCCCTCAGCCATCTTGACGTTATGCAGCACTTGCAGCTATATTTAGGCAATTCGGCCAAATCGTGTCCACCCCCAATGCCCTTGCATGTATATACATAAGAAGCTGGTTATCTCTCCATTGCTTCATTGGTTGATGGCCACAAGACGTGTCTCTGCTCCTAGTAAAGGGCCCTGATACGGCGCTATTATTGGTGTGGGAGACATTTCAGACCTGGCGGACTCCCATCCGCAAAGTTCTATTCATAGTAACTATTTGATGCCAAGAATACCGACCATAACCAGTGTGTTACAGGACAGTCACGCAGGTGACAATTATACTTTTGTTTCGCCTGGACATTTGTTCTACTGAGAATCTGAGAAAAAAATCAACTAAGTTCACGATGAAACCGGCCGAGGACGACCTGGAGATATTTATATTATTACAAAGTATTTACAGTGTACACAAAAGAACTGCAGCTACATTAACACATACATGCTAGACTAGGCTAGGTTCACATCTGTGCCAGGTGTCCGTTCTTCTGATTAAAAGTACGGAAAAACATACCGCAAAAATAGCAGACATAAACGGGCCCCTAGGGACCCCATTGATCCAAAAACTCTATTATAATCAATAGAAAACAGGAGGGGAGAGGAGGGAGATGCAGCTGCAGATTTTTTCTCTTTGTGTTGGTGAGACTGCATGATGCCAGAGAGGAGGGGCAACACAAGTGGGGAGACATCTGATTGGTTTAGAGCAAAACATGGCATAAGCCCGCCTACTGAGCAGGCCTGGAAAGAGGGAGACCTAAAAATGCCTGCATAGGTACAGTTGTCTAAGGAATGATTGCGACTGTTCAGTAACACAGTAACAAACATATCATGGATTTAGCAGCTTTATTTCTATTTTATTGTGTTTTATAACATTGTACGTCTTTAATTTATTGCCAAATAACAACATATTTTCCCTGCGATCTCATGACCTCATTCAGACTTGTAAATCACACTTCTGTGGGTGATAGACGCACCAGCATATTATTTACTAATAATGTGCTATTCCTAAAATGAGCATTCAGAATATCATAGATTATAGCACAGTAACACAATGATAAAGGGAAATTGCAGCAGTTCACGTTTTGCTTTGTTTTGCAAGGAAGCATTTTCTCTGACGTTCACAAGATCGGGGCTCCCTTGTGCCCCAAAATGAATGCACATGTATGTCTGACCCATTCACCTCTATGGGACTGTCATATACAACATCTAGCTAGAAGGAATACAGCAGGAACATCCATGCTCAACCTTCTGCTCCATTGCCAGGGGAAACAAGACTCCTATTCCTGTGCTTAGTGGAGGTCCCAGAAATTATCCCCCCCCCCCCCATCAGCAAGTTATCTGCTATCCTGTGGCTAGGGGCTTATCTGAACTAATCCGATTATATAATCAATGAGAACATAGAGATATTTGAGTCTCTTTGGGCAAAATGGACTAACCAAAAAAAAAGAGTCTTGTTACCCAAAACATTGCTGCTTTTATTTCTCCATAGCAGTTTAAGGCTGAGGCCCCACATTGCGGAAACGCAGCTTTTTTTGTTGCAGATTTTGTTGCGTTTTTTTGAACCAAAGTCAAAAATGGTTGCAACAGGAATGGGAGATATCTAGGAAGTTCTTATACTTCTACCTCCTGCTCAATCCACTCCTGGCTTTGGGTCAAAAAACCACAGCAAAATCTGCAACAAAGAAAGCTGCGTTTCCGCAACGTGGGGCCTCAGCCTTAAAGGGGTTATTCAGTTGACAAAATTGACAGCATATCCTTCAGATCCAAATGTCAGGCCCCTCACAAATCTGCTGTTTTTACCTGACCATGGAGCTGCAGCCTCACTGATCAAAAATCGATGGCCTATCTTAAAGGCGTTGTCCAGGAAGTGGCCAAAATACACTGGGGCTAGGGGCAGGTGTAACGTTAAAAAAACCATACTCACCTGTCCCTGGTGCTCCATTGTCTGCCGACACAGTCCATTCAGATGTGTGTGGTGCCTCGATCCCCAGAAGTCTTGTGCCCCACGTGAACGGCGAAACCAATCAGCGGCCTCAGAAGAGGGACTGGTGATGTCACTCACATATGTCACCGATCCCTCTCTATCAACTGCTGATTGGTCTGTGAGCAGTCAGGTGGGGTGCAGGGTACTGCATCGGCAAACAATGGAGCGCCAGGGACAGGTATGTTTTGTTTTATTTAAATATTTGTCCAATTCCTGGGCATCCCCTTTAAGGATAGGCCATTAATGTAGTAAAAGTGGATAACCCCTTGTAGAAATTAAAGCTGGGCTGTGACAAGGTTCATCTTTTGTTAGACAGTTTTGGTAAGGTATATATGGTTCCTGGTCTATGTGCATCAATAAGACGCCAGGTTCTGTAGAACTCTCTTTGGAAACTTTTGCTGCAGACAATACATCCTTGGACACATACATCTACCTGCATAGAGAATAATGCAGAAATATCCATACTGGTCACAATGTAAGTCCTAGACGGCCGCAATGTGCCATGATTTGTGTACTCTGTAACAGCCCTCCTGTAATGAATATATATGTTCCATTAGACATATTAATAAAGTAATGGCATAGAAGAAATGTCGGCGTCAAACGCACAAGACATAAAAGCTTTGAAGCCCCATCTCTAAACTCCTCCACAGCGCCCAGTAATAGTCTCTGACATTCCTCCTCTCTGTACCATGTCTACATGTGCAGCCTTGTCACAAGGAGAGACTGACAGAAGAGGATGAAAGACATATAAGGTGCAGGCGGCCTAATGGAGCGCTGTGTCTCCAGGCAGAATAAAGAGGAGAGGGGAGGACAACGTGATGGAAAGAGGAACAACTTATACACCTGAATGCAACAATCTGTTACATGTCATCTCTATCTATCCATCTATGTCTCTCTCATAGACTTCCTAAATATTTGTCTGTCTACATCTATCTCTGTCTATTTACTATCCATATCCAGCTATAATCTATATATGTCTCCTATCTAATATCTGTATCTCTTATGTGTTAAGTGAGTATGCCACCAACGATCTCCTAAATGATCTCTATCCATCTGTCTACCATATCTAATATCTATCTATCTATCTATCTATCTATCTATCTATCTATCTATCTATCTATCTATCTATCTATCTACCACCTCTGTATCTCTATCTATTATATTTACCAAATGTATGTATGTATCTATCATATCTACTGTATATGCCACCTATTGTCTGTATCTATCTATCTATCTATCTATCTATCTATCATATATGTCATCCATATCTATCTAACCATCCATCATCTGTATCTACTCATCTACTCTATCTATCTGTTTCTACCATACTTATCTATCAACCATATCTATCTAATCTAATCTATCTCTTGTATAAGTGAGTATGCCCGTGACTATCTCCATAATGATGTCAGTAAATTTATGCATGGTTAGTCAAGTATGATAATAGTGCACACCTGCGGACAGATGTTAATGGATATTTCCAGGGGTTTAAGCAGAAGCTGCTCAGGATCTGTATCTCAGAATGGGCAATAAAACTCCTGTATTTTTGTGTCTGTTTTAAATCCATGTCTTCTCTCCCTTTTCATGCAGTTACTGTATGTCCCATGCTGCCCGCTATATTGATTTTATCTCTTTATTACCTCTTGCTCATATAGTGCCAACATATTCCACAGTGCTTTACAGACATTGTCATCACTCTTTGTCCCAGTTGGGCTCACAATCTAAATTCCCTATCAGTATGTCTTTGGCGGAAACCGGAGTACCCAGAGGAAACCCACACAAAGACGGAGAGAACATACAAACTCCTTGCAGTTGTCTTTGGTTGGATTCTAACCCAGGGCGAGGCTGCAAGGCTACAGCCGGAGGTCAGGATCACAGCTGTGCAGGATAAACCTGAGAAGGTAAATCATTACGGCAGCCCCTTGATTCTCAGGATCAGTAAAGGTCCCAGAGGTCAAACCCCCAGCAGTCATAAAGCGACAGCTTATCCTAGCAATATACCATTATTTTATGAGATGGGAAGGCCCTTTAAGCTGGCCAGAGACTTGTTGTTAAGTCAAAGATCTAATTAAATTGGTGATCTACGCCTTTGGCATCCTAATACTATAATCTATGGATGCGCTCACAGCGACCATCTATCTCCTGGTCCTCTTATCTCAGAGAACGCTATAGATCTGAACCAAAGACCACCAAACCTGTTCAACCTTTTCTGTACAGATATTAAAAAGAGTGGCAACCTCCACCACCATTAGATTGTTAAAGAGGACCTTTCACCACCTCATTGAATCCTTTAATGGCCCTTTAGTAGCCACTGCTCCTCTGATTCCGGCACAGTTGGAATTTTATTTCTAGCCCCCACCATTCCTGAGCAATCAATTCTTTTATTTTCAGCACAATTATGCTCTCAACTGACAGTTGGGCGGTCCTAGGCTGCAACAAAAAGACAAGGGCCACCCACCTGACAGTAAAGAACCTAACTGTGCTAAAACTAACAGCACGGATTGCTTGGATACGGTGGGGGCTAGAGAAAAAAATTGCAACTGCACCAGAATCAGAGGGATGCAAAGATTTGCAAGTGGTAGAGGTGGTAAAGGTCCTCTTTAATGTGAGATTCAAAGAAAGGATTTGCTTGGTGTTGCCTAAAAACAGCGCCACTTTTGCCAATGGCTGTGTCCGGTATTGCAGCTCAGTTCCAGTCATTTGAAAAAAAAAGATGTGGGTGTGGAAGGGGAGGGGAGGATTTATCAAGACCAAATTTTGGTATGTTGGTCTTGATAATCCCTTTGCCGCCAAAGGATGCCCTCATCTATGATGAGACACACATCTTCCACCGAGGAAGATGCATGATAAATTTCCCCATACAGTCTAGTGTCAAGTTAAATATATACAGCTACTATAGGAGTACAACATGAAATCATTAGACGCTGTGCACACAATATGCTTTAAAGGCAGCAATGAAATCTACTGACCTCTGCTCTTGTGGATTATTTATAATAGCCTAGCTCCATAACATATCCTCTGTGTGACATCAAGACTGTGTGATCTCATGCTATGCTGTGCCTTGATCCCATTCATTCCTGTACTGAAAGGGTTGCAGTAGCTATTTCTGTCTGTGAATACTCATCTCCCCCAGGCTTTATCTCTTTGAAGCCTCTGGGCAGGAGGACGCACTTGGCAAATCTGTAAGAAACGCCATTTCCACTGCAAAAATACAGGTAAAATGTCTTGAAAGGTTTGCAAGCCAAATATCCTTAATGAATTTCAGAGTGACTGTGAAGCCTGCTATAGAGAAGAAGGTCTGAAAGGGCGATGAGCAATGGTTTCGGCACTCACAACTTCCATCGTATGGTAAGAGATATAGGCGACAGGCCAGAAATGGTATGGCATGTCTATAGGTTCCCACTAAGTGCATACACCTACAGATCTGCCACTCAAGTGCCTCTTATAGGTTATATTCCACCCATGACCGTTCTTTAGAAACCGCTCAAGCCCTAAAATAACAATGGACTACCGCTTTGAGAGCTACTTTGATCTAGCATAGGGAAAAATTAGAACTATAGCATCTATCGCGTGTATATATACATATTTCTAGGCAAAAGTTTCTCACAGGGGGGACTATGTCTCCATAGGGAGATGATGCCTTTAACAGGCCACCCTGTGGTGTGTAGAGTCTTACAGACCATAACTGCTGTACTAGAAAATCTAGAAAAGGAATGTACATAGAGACTTACGTTTATGATAGGAATGGTGGGGAAAAAAGTATTTAGTCAGCCACCAATTGTGCAAGTTCTCCTACTTAAAAAGATGAGGCCGGCCTGTAATTGTCATCATAGGTAGACCTCAACTATGAGAGACAAGAGGGGGGCGTGGCTAGCGCGAGTACGGAGCGGCAGCATGTGAGCTGAGCTCCGACGAGGACTCCTATAATCCTGCCGATATCCTGCTTGTGTCCGGGCTCTGGTGACCGCTGAACATCCCATCTTCTCCTGCGCTTCTCCTGCGCGGGTCTTCGGTCCGGTGGCTGTCCTGAACATCGCGGCGGCTGTGCCGGGCGGTGAAGATCCGTGCGGGCGGTGAGCTGCGGCGGCCATCTTGCCCGTGTGGTGGGCCTGCGGTGACCGGCTGTGTAGCTTGCCTGGGCTCTGCGGTGGAGCGCTGGGTGACGGGGGACTGGGGCTGCCGGACTGGGTGCCCTGGGCCTCTACTTTGGGGTACCTACCCACAGAAACAAACTGGCCCTCTGATAACACCTCCTGGCAGCTGATGTACCATATCTTGGTCCTCTGCTACTATCTACAGGCTGTATTGTGGACATTGCTAGATACAGTCCCTCTGATAACACCTACTGGCCAGCATGGTAGATGCCACTATGGACTGACCCTCTGATAACACCTATTGGCTGCTTTGTCTGGCGAGTGAGTACTGTATCCTGATCCTCTGTTACTATCTATTGGCCGCATCGTGGACACTGCTGGGGGCCGTCCCTCTGATAACACCTGTTGGCTGCATGGTGGATGCCGCTATAGCCTGACCCTCTGATAACACCTATTGGCTGCTTTGTCTGGCGAGTGAGTACTGTATCCTGACCCTCTGTGGCTGTCTATTGGCTACATCGTGGACGCTGCTGGGAGCTGTTCCTCTGATAACACCTACTGGCTGTGTGGTGGATGCTGTTGCAGACTGACTCTCGGATGGCACCTATTCGCTGTTTTGTCTGGCAAGTCAATACTGTATCCTGATCCTCTGTTACTATCTATTGGCCGCATTGTGGACACTGCTGGGGGCCGTCCCTCTGATAACACCTGTTGGCTGCATGGTGGATGCCGCTATAGCCTGACCCTCTGATAACACCTATTGGCTAATTTATCTGGCTATTGAGTACTGCATCCTAATCCTCTGATACTACCTATTGGCTGCTTGGTGGTCACTGTTGTTGTCTTGCCATGAGTCGCCAGTCTAAAGGATCGGCTTCTGAGCGTCTCCGGGGATTTGCCAGGGAGCAGCCGCAGCGCAGCCCGCCGGCACTGGATCCACCGTCGGCGGCATCTCCTGCTGAGGACGCGGAGCCCACGTTGCGACAGGTCACGACTCAGTTGCTTGAGGCGATCCAGTCCAGCACCTCGTCCCTCACATGTAAAATTGAGGAAGTCAAGATTGATGTGGGCCTTTTGCGTCAAGATTTTCAGACCTTACGGGGTCGAGTGAAGGAGGTGGAGGATCTCATCTCTCTCTTAGAGGATAATTCAGCCCCAGTGCCGGCGAGGCTTACTGCACTGGAGAGATCGGCTGAGTTGTGGACGCAGAGAGCGGATGATCTTGAGAACAGACTCCGTCGCAACAACCTGCGCATTCTTGGCTTGCCGGAACAGTCAGAAGGGGCTAATCCGTGTGAGTTTATGGAGAGGCGGTTGAAAGAAACCCTACCGGAGGCCAAGTTTTCTCCTGCCTTTGCCGTGGAAAGGGCCCATCGAGTTCCTGCCAGACCGCCCCCTCAGGGTGCCCCTCCGAGGCCGCTGTTGGCCCGTCTTCTCAGCAGTGGGGATCGAGATGCAGCGCTGCGGGCAGCACGTCAACTTGGAGAGATTAAATTCAACAGTTCATCCATCTCCATTTTTCCCGACTTTTCTGCGGCACTACAGAAGACCCGTGCCACTTTCGTCAATGTCAAGCGTCGACTGCGGGAAAGTTCCATTCATTACTCCATGGCTTATCCTGCACGGCTCCGTGTGATCCATGAGGAGAGGGTTATTTTCTTCACATCCCCGCAGGAGGCGGAAGACTGGCTGAACCTACTGCCTCGACCTCCCAGACGGTAACAGGGTATATGATGACTGGTGGGGGGGCCCCCTGTAGCCCAGCCCCCGCTAATGACTGTTATTATTGCTTGCGGTTGCCTATGGACTTTTCATATGATGGGTGTTTGGCTGCCCCATGGGCACCGGCCAAGAATTTTTCTGTTTAGGGTCCCTTTGGAGATTCACATTATAGTGATAGTTTATTGCTTGTGCTTTTTAGTTTGAAGATAGTGCCCTATTACCATACCATCTTGGGTGCACTACTTCCCCCATTTACCAAGTGCCACGTATTGTGTAGGAGCAATCTTAGACTCCTCACTAATAGTTGGAATGCCCCTTATGGGTTTCCAGTTTTGGTTGAATTATTGCTGCAAGTCCTTTTTTCGGTTTAACGGTCCGGTGGGGAGGTTAATGGTGGGGGTCGGGGGGAACCCCTCATTCTTAATGTATAATGTGATTGTATGGTGTTATGGCGACCCTTAAAGTATGCTCTTGGAATATACGGGGTATGGGCGGTGTGAAGAAACGCTCTACTATTTTTTCCCACCTTAGACAATACAACCCTGATTTGGTGTGCTTGCAGGAGACACATCTAGCACCTGATACGACCAGATACTTACAAAAACCCTGGGTCCAGTGGGCCCTGCACTCCACTCATACTTCTTTCTCTAGAGGGGGTGTCCCTCCTGGTTCACCGCAGGCTCCGCTGGGAGCCGGGCCTCACTGTTAGGGACCCTGATGGGCGTTATGTGTTTGTGCAGGCCTGGATAGAGTCTAAACTTTATGTCATCCTAGGACTTTATTTGCCACCTGCATCTGACTTTTCAGTTTTACATGAAGCAGCCCACTTTGCGGCTAAATTTCCTGCCGCTACAGTGGTTTGCATGGGAGATCTTAATAAATTAATGGATGCTTCCCTAGATAGATTAAATGTAGGTGCCCCTGCCCCTTCTGGTGCTCACCCTACCCCCCTGGCCCAGCTTGTACAGGAAGTGGGTTGACATGATCTCTGGCGCCTTAAATATCCACAGGCCCTGGTGTTCTCCTGTCATTCTGCCACTCATCACTCTCTGTCCCGTATTGATCATGCACTAGGCAATATTAAGGCATGTTCCCTTTTGCTTAACATCTCATATTTGCCCAGGGCAACGTCTGACCATTCTCCGTTGCTGCTGGAATTTGGGAATACTGACCTCTCTAGACCTTCTCATAACTGGCATATTCACCCCTTTTGGCTCAAGCTGATAGCAGTGCATGACCGTATTCCGGATCAGTTGCAAGCCTTCTTAGATATTAATTCCCCTACCGCCACACCTACTATCTTATGGGAAACTATGAAAGCATATTTGAGGGGATGTCTCAAATCCTCTATTTCATACATTAAAAGAGAATCGTCTTCCCTTGAGAGAGACTTAGCTGAAAAATGTGCATTGTTGGAGGCCGCGTGTGAACCGAGAGCAAGGCAGGTGGTTTGGACTCCGCAACCAGAAATGAACGCACACACGGTAGTTCAAGAAAAAAATATATATTTACTATAAGTTAATAAAGGCTAGTTAAAGGTAAAATGACAGGGCTAAAGACAAGCAAAATATACAATATAGCATGAACAATTTCAAGGCAAATTCTGCAATGGTTTCTACTTTTACTCTGTCCACTTCTGCAGTATGGACACTGAATGAACAATATACTCAAAACTATCCCTAACTGACCCTGACTTCACATTTGGGTGCACCCCCTTTTCCCCAGTGGTCCAGGTGGACCGCTTACAGTCCGTAGAAGCGCGCGGTGGGGCCCAAAGTCGGTCCTTTCTTTTATAGTGAAGCGTCCTCTCCTCACGGTTATCAGGATCTTGGGAGAAATGAAGTCCTCTTTAACAGACAGGGAAACCAACTGAATGCAATGTAATCCAACAGCAGATTCCACTCAGCACACTGACAGTCCTGCCGAATCCATACACTGAGCTGGGATGTAAGCCGGGATTTAGCAGGTGCCATCCAGTACATCAACAGCACTGCGAGTCTCTATCTGTGGTATCCATATACACAGTCACAATGTCAGTCTCACTGAGCACAGTTCCTTTCACGTGGACTCACTAGTCCTGTTGTCTCTTTACACTCTGTTTGTCTCTGGACCAAGATACAGCTTAGCTGTACAGAAAAATCTCCACACCAGTTCAATACAACACTTGCCAAGATGGCTGCTGCTCTCTGTCTCGTCACTTCCTGCTTCTCTGCTCACACTCTGTCTGCAGAACAGGCAAGCTGACATAAAAGGGGGGGGGGGGTCTCACTCCAGCATCATATCACAATTACAATGGCTGCTGTCTTAAAGGAACAGAATCACAGAAATACATTCAACATTAACAGTTTATACAGACAAATGAAGCTTAAGACAACATTGGCTGTCTCTTACATATTCCCCCCCACTTTAAGATTGGCAGTCCCTGCCTATGACTGTATATCCAGAGGGTTGTACTTTTATGCACAGGGTGGTAGTATACCGATGTATGGCAGGCCAAACAAACTCATCCTGCGCATACCGAACAGGGGGAATACCAGCATTTGGCCTAGTGGTCCGTCTGAGGACCGGTGGTATATTATGGGGTGCTGCAGCTATGGGCTGAGAAGGACCAGCGGATTCCGCACCAGAGGGGGCACAGGCCGGAGATACAGTAGTCACAGGTGGAACATCCCCAGGAGCAGGGATCGGCCAACAATCATCCTCCTCGTCGGAGGCCCATTCCGCACCTCCATTCTCTGACTGTGGGAGCTCATTCACATTGGCAGGCCCATCGTGATTTGTCCCTTCAGAATGACACAGGCGCAACATATTTCGGTGAAGTACTCGAACACAATCAGTTCCTTCTTTCTGGACCTGGTACACTGGCCCATTCGCATACTTGCGGCCAACAACACGATACGGCAAAGCCTCCCATCTGCTTTCCAATTTCCCTTGGGGTTTCTTGACACGAACTAGCACCAGGTCGCCTGGTTGCAATGGTGCTTCTTGCACTGGGGTCTTATCAGGATGGGGATGTTCTTGCAGGCGCTGCCGCACCAATCGATGGATCGTCTCAAGTCTCTGCCGATGCGCCCGCACCCAAGAGGTTGGATCCCTCGGAGGGAACCCATCCACATCATTCAACTGTAATTCTCCTATACTTCGCCCAGACCGCCCAAAGAGAAGTGTATAAGGAGAGTACCCCGTTGTAGAATGGACCTGATTGTTATAGGCCCACACCATTTCAGACAAGAACTGAGGCCACTGTAACTTCTTGTCTTCCTCCAGAGTCCGCAGCATCTGTAGCAGAGTTCTGTTGAATCTTTCACAGGCCCCATTTCCCTGAGGGTGGTATGGAGTCGTGTGCGACTTCTTTATCCCGTAGATACGTTGAACTTCTTTCATTACGTGTCCCTCAATGCAGGCGCCCTGGTCGGAGTGGATGCGTTGGGGGCACCCATATACTCGAATGAAATCTTGGCACAGAGCACGAGCTGCTGACTCAGCTGTCTGGTCCTTGGTGGCGGTTACCACCGCAAATTTGGTGAAGTGATCCACCATTACGAGGCAATACTGGTGTCCGCTATTGGATGGGCCCACCATTAGATAGTCTATCATGACGATTTCTAAAGGTTCCTGGGTCACGATGGTTTGCAGGGGAGCTCTCTGTTCTATTGCCTTATGGATCTCACAAGTTCGACAGCTGCGGCATACTTCTTCGACCATTTGACGAAGACCAGGGCAGTAAATCAGTCGCTGTAACCAACGAAAGGTCTTCTCATGACCAAAATGTCCATTCTTATTATGAGCCTCAACTGCCAAGGAGCGAGCCAGTTCACTAGGCACCACAATTTGGTATCGAATGTCGATCTCAGAAGGTAAATAGACCTTTCGGCATAGCACTCCATTTTTCATCTCCAACTTTTCCCACTGACTCAAAACAGATAATATCTCACGTGTCAGTCGTTCTCTTTCCTCTCTACAGGGCTTCTGGCCTTTCTCAACACACTTGATCATCTGCGCCAGCCCCTCATGGGTCTGTTGTATCTGTGCCCATTCCTGTCGTGAGGGACCAAAGAAAGGAGCCATTTCAGTCCCCTCCATCTCAAACTGATTAGTGGCGGTCAAGGCCTGTGAAAATCTGCTGAAATCGGGCACCTCCACATGCTCCAACTCATGATCCACGTCTTCTGTGGGGGTCTGGGCAGTTACCCTAGAAAGTCCGTCAGCATTCTGGTTCTCTGTCTTGGACCGATACTTAATGCGGTAATTGAATGTAGACATTCGGGCTATCCACCTCTGCTCTAACGCCCCGAGCTTGGCATTTTCCAGGTGAGCTAGTGGGTTGTTGTCAGTCAGTACTAAAACTTCAGCACCGGTCAAATATTCAGAGAATTTCTCGGTCATGGCCCATACCAGTGCCAGCAGCTCCAATTTAAATGAACTATAATTCTCGGGGTTTCTTTCAGAATCTCTCAAAGACCGGCTGCCGTACGCTATGACCCTCTCCTGGCCATCCTGAAGCTGGGAAAGCACTGCTCCAAGACCATACAGGCTTGCATCTGTATATAGCTGGAACGGCAAGTGGTAATCAGCATATGCCAAGATTGGGGCTGTTGTCAGTGCATCCTTCAATGCCTGGAAGGCTTGTTCCTGTTCAGGTCCCCACTTCACGGACCGGTTCTTTGGACCACCGGATGTGCCTCGTAGGAGAGCATTAAGTGGTGCTGCTACCTTGGCGAAATCCTTAATAAACCGTCGATAGTAACCGGCTACTCCAAGGAACGCCCTCACTTCTCGCAGGGTAGTCGGTATCGGCCAATCTTGAACAGCCGCTATCTTGTCTCTTGATGGTCTCACCCCTTCTCCTGATACGCGGTGACCCAAGTAATCAATTTCAGATTGGAACAACCGACATTTACTGGGTTTCAATTTGAGCCCATGTTCCCGCAATCTTCGAAATACTTGCCCCAACTGGTGGAGATGGTCTTCAAAGGTCGCAGAATACACTATAATGTCATCCAAGTAGATGAGAGTGAACTCAAAGTTGAAGTCACCGAGACATTTCTCCATCAACCGCTGAAATGTTCCGGGTGCATTTGTCAACCCGAAGGGCATCCGGTTAAATTCGTATAGTCCCATGGGCAAGATGAATGCCGTCTTCTCCTTGTCTTTTGTGGCCATCGGCACCTGCCAATACCCACTAGCCAGATCTAGTGAGGAGAAGTACCGGGCTCTCCCTAGCGCTGAGAGGGACTCCTCAATCCGTGGCAAGGGGTAGGAATCTCGTACGGTGCAAGCGTTTAACTTCCGATAGTCTACGCAAAATCGGATGGACCCATCTTTTTTTCTTACTAACACCACAGGAGCCGCCCAGGGACTCTGGCTTTCTTGGATGATCCCACCCTGTAGCATCTTAGCTAACAGTTCTTTCACTTCCTGATACAACTGTGGAGGAATTTGTCGGTAGCGCTCTCTAATTGGAGGGGTGTCTCCTGTGGGAATCTCATGGTAGATCCCTGTGGTACATCCAAAATCTTCAGCATACCGTGCAAAGGTGGCTTGGTTCTCCCACAACAGCTCATCTACCTTCTGCACCCATTCCAGAGAACATGAACTTACATCCATCTTCATCTGTTCTCGAATTGCACAGCCATTCCATTCAGAGGTGGGTTCCTCATCTTCTCCCATGGACACAGTTACGGTCCACTCATCCCTTTCAGTCGGCTTCAGCTGCATTGGAGTTACTTTCCTTACTTCCTCCGGAGTCACATAGATGTTAGCCAGCAGCCTCCCTGGGGTCAGGTCCACACTCTGGTCCTGAGTGTTTACACATCGAAGTGGTACTCTTCCATTGCGAACTATTGCCAAGGAACGGGCCACTAGCGGATCAACACCTCCTTCGGCTGCCTGCAGTGGTTCTACCAACACAGCTATGCCCTCTAGTTTCCGACAGGTGCCTACGGGCATGGACACTATTGTCTCCCGACTGGGTGGCAGTGTAACTTTTGTATGCAAAGGAACTGAAATTCGAGCCAGAGGACGCTGTGCATCTGAACTTTTCTGTAAGCCACATGTCCGGATCAGCCGCTGGAAAGCTGTTTGAGTAGGCCGATGGGTGGTGGTTTCTTTCCAATAACCGTGACCTTTCTTTTCAAAGAGGATCTGATCTAATTCTTTTAACACATTCATCCCCAAAATGACAGGGACCTTTACTTCATGTGACTCCTGTACCACCACAATGCCTTTCCTACCTAGATCTTGGCCACATACCCAGACATTCATCCAGGCCACTCCCACGACCGGAACTGGTAACTGGTTAGCTGCGACCACTCGTACGAATGTATGGGGATCATATTTCACATGTTGCCGGAAGTACCGTTCATAACAGTCTCTACTCAAGGTCGTTACTTGGGAACCCGTGTCAATCATCCCGGTAACCGGAATACCCTCCATTTCCACCTGTATGACAGGACTTGCAGCGATCAGGTCATCATCAGGGCATTCTCCCCACATAGTCTCCTTGTCAGTCTCCCCTACTACACGCCCTTCAGCAGCAGGGGACTTCAGTTTAACGGCGGTCTCTCATAAGTTTGTCGCTGCTCTGGACATCTAGCAGCAACGTGGCCCATCCGTCCACACTCCCAGCAGCGTATCCCCCGTCGTTCTGGCCATCTGTTTGGGCCCCTTCGGTAAGCCCCTTCGATTTCTCCTGAGCACTGCACTAAATGATTTGGACCCCTTCGGTAGGTCCTATCCTCACCCCTCCAGCGGGGTGGTGGGTGATTCTGACTTGCTGGGTGTGGATGGCTCACCCTTTCATCTCCAGTCTTCTGGAAGTCTGCAATTTTCATAGACTGCTCATCACAACGAGTGTGCAAGTGTTCCATTTGTTCTTGCAGTTTCTGCATTACTGTGAGAATTTCTTTAACCGTCCCTTTTTCTACTGTCTCTGAGCCAGAACTAGCCCCCTGTGACAAAGTAACTCCAACTGCGGTCTGCGGCCTCGGGACCATACTATTGGCACGGGAGATGGCCTCTACCTGTACATCATGGAATTTAGCATCAGTCTCTCGTCGTATAAAATCCTGCATAGTCACAGTTAAACTGCCGTCACGTATCCCCAGGACAAACTGGTCACGGAGAGTCCGATCAGGGTTACAGAAGGCTGGCGAGCCCCCTCTTTCCTTCCTTTGAATATCTCGGAGCAGTTCTTGTAGGGCATTTGCATATTGGGGAAGGCTTTCATTCTCCTGTTGTACCCTCTGGAAGAACCGAGCCTGCAGAGACCCCAGCAATGCAGTTTCTCCATAGATGGTTTCTAGAATCTGGACTACTTGCTCAAATGTCTGCCTTTGTTCAAATGGCCTCAGTATCACCGTGGTCTTAGCATCCCCTTGTAATGTCAATATTGCTAGCTCTACTAGTACTTCTGGTGCGGTCTGGTACATTCGCTGTATCATTCGTATCTGTTCCACCCACATACTCACTGACATATTATTGCCATCAAATTTAGCTAACTGACTCATTATAGCCCCTGCTGGCATTCTTCCTCCAGCACCATTCTCCCGAACGGGTGCGTCACCGTCCATTCTGGTAAGCGGATCCTGCCGACTACGCCAATTTGTGAACCGAGAGCAAGGCAGGTGGTTTGGACTCCGCAACCAGAAATGAACGCACACACGGTAGTTCAAGAAAAAAATATATATTTACTATAAGTTAATAAAGGCTAGTTAAAGGTAAAATGACAGGGCTAAAGACAAGCAAAATATACAATATAGCATGAACAATTTCAAGGCAAATTCTGCAATGGTTTCTACTTTTACTCTGTCCACTTCTGCAGTATGGACACTGAATGAACAATATACTCAAAACTATCCCTAACTGACCCTGACTTCACATTTGGGTGCACCCCCTTTTCCCCAGTGGTCCAGGTGGACCGCTTACAGTCCGTAGAAGCGCGCGGTGGGGCCCAAAGTCGGTCCTTTCTTTTATAGTGAAGCGTCCTCTCCTCACGGTTATCAGGATCTTGGGAGAAATGAAGTCCTCTTTAACAGACAGGGAAACCAACTGAATGCAATGTAATCCAACAGCAGATTCCACTCAGCACACTGACAGTCCTGCCGAATCCATACACTGAGCTGGGATGTAAGCCGGGATTTAGCAGGTGCCATCCAGTACATCAACAGCACTGCGAGTCTCTATCTGTGGTATCCATATACACAGTCACAATGTCAGTCTCACTGATCAGCCACTGAGCACAGTTCCTTTCACGTGGACTCACTAGTCCTGTTGTCTCTTTACACTCTGTTTGTCTCTGGACCAAGATACAGCTTAGCTGTACAGAAAAATCTCCACACCAGTTCAATACAACACTTGCCAAGATGGCTGCTGCTCTCTGTCTCGTCACTTCCTGCTTCTCTGCTCACACTCTGTCTGCAGAACAGGCAAGCTGACATAAAAGGGGGGGGGGGGTCTCACTCCAGCATCATGTCACAATTACAATGGCTGCTGTCTTAAAGGAACAGAATCACAGAAATACATTCAACATTAACAGTTTATACAGACAAATGAAGCTTAAGACAACATTGGCTGTCTCTTACACGCGTATATAGCTAATCCTACTGATGACTCCAGAACTGAGTGGCTTCAACTGGGTAGGCAATATCTACATGTTCTACATGAAAAGGCCCGCAGGTCTCAATTTTTCACTAAACAACGATTTTATGAGTTGGGTAATCAGTCTAGTAGCCTTTTAGCCCATCTTATCCATTATAACACAGCCTCTCCAGCAATTTTGAGAATTAATTCGATGGACGGGGATGCCCTATCTGATAGTGCGGCCATCCGTGACCGTTTTCATCAATATTTCTCGACCCTCTACCAATCTCAGTTACATGCACCTACTCAGGATATTGTCCAGTATTTGGCAAATGTTTCCTTTCCAACCCTGACAAATGAACAACGGGAGTTTCTGGACTCTCCCCTTAGACTGGAGGAATTATCTGATGCATTGGTGGACATGGCCAAAGGGAAATCACCGGGCCCGGATGGTATTCCGGTTGAGGTATATGTACAATATCAGGATAAACTGCTCCCTGTCTTATTGAAATGTTATCAAGATGCGTTTGTGGCCCGCACTCTGCCGGATTCCTTCTATGATGCTAATATTGTTCTCCTTCTTAAACCAGATAGGGATCCGTTGGATTGTGGGTCATATAGACCTATTTCTCTCCTTAACATCGATTATAAATTACTTACTAAAATTCTCGCTAAGAGGTTGAATACTGTGGTTTTGGATTTAATTCACTCAGACCAAACGGGCTTCATGCCCGGCAAATCTACTTCTGATAACCTTAGACGGGTCCAGGTGGTTTCTCAGATAGGGGCTGCTCTTAAACAGGATTGGGCGGTGGCTTCCCTTGATGCCACTAAGGCATTTGATTCGGTGGAATGGCCATTTTTGCTTCAGGTTCTGAAGTGTTTCGGTTTTGGGGAATTGTTTATTGCTAGGATTATGCTCCTTTATCAGTCCCCTAGAGCTGCACTCTCCATTAATGGTGCGTTATCCCCGTATTTCACTCTCTCTAGGGGAACTCGCCAGGGATGTCCGTTGTCTCCATTACTCTTTGCATTGGCGATAGAGCCTCTTGCTATTATCCTTAGGACAGACCCGATTTACAAGGGAGTGATTATTGGCACTAAGGAGGAACGGACAGCCCTTTATGCAGACGACCTCCTATTATTTATGTCTGACCCTGCTCATACACTCCCTAGAGCTATGGCAATAATCGATAAATTTGGTATATACTCTGGTCTACGGATAAATTGGGCCAAATCATCATATATGCCCCTTTTTAGACAATCACTGGGAAATATGGGAGAATATATTTGTGGCCTGAAGGTTGTAGATGCCTGTAAATACAGGTACTTAGGGATCCATATTTCCAATGATCATAGACAATTCCTGAGTTTAAATATATATCCACTGCTTGGTCATTTTCGGGCTAAATTTAGGGTGTGGGGGGCTTTACCCCTGTCCGTTGCAGGGCGGATTAATCTTATTAAAATGGTGGTCCTCCCCAAATGTTTGTATATTTTAGAACATGTGGCTGTGTCAGTACCACAGAAGTTCTTTAAGCAATTGGATTCCATACGTATTCCCTTTATATGGGGCAGTTCGAGGTCTAAATTACGTTTCTCCACATTGCAGCAGCCTAAAGCTATGGGCGGGATGGCTCTTCCTGATATATTTTTATATTATCTTGCTGGTCAACTTCGATATCTTAGGTCCTGGTTGTTGGCGGATCCTCTGCCTGGCCCTGAGGCACATTTAGCATATCATCTACATATACCCAACTTATGGCCGGTTTTGGAACCTGTATAGAGGTAGCTTGCTCCCAATCCATACATTGGCAATACAGGTCTGGCAGCGAGCTAAGCGGGTGGCGGCTTATACTGGAGTCCCTACTGAAACTCCGATATGGGATAACCCAGGTTTGACCGAATTATATGCCCTTCCGGATGCACGGAGTTGGAAACAGTTTGGAGTTACGTCCCTGGCTGATATTTATGATCAGGGCGTATTCCGCTCTTTCGACTCTTTGAGTACCCAATTTGGTATCCCTCGAACCCAATTTTTCAGGTTTCTCCAAATTAGACACGCCATGTCCACACAGTTTCCTCCACCGGCTGTCAGCATTTCCACATATCCCCTTATAGGGGTGCTCAGGTCTCAAGGTCCCCAGGGCCTTATCTCAGCATTGTATGCCCATCTTATACAGGTCAGGATGTCTCGTCTGGAAGCTCCGGCTCTAACGAAATGGCGCACTCTTATCCCTGCTCTCACAGACGACACATTTTCTGACCTTTTGGAGTCGGCACAGTTTGTCTCCCCAGCCGCTAATAATAAGCTTATACAAGTAAACATTTTGAACAAAGTTACTTGACCCCTGCACGTCTGCATAAAATGGGACGGCTACAACATCCTGGATGTTTACGGTGCACTGCTAGATATTGTGATTTTTGGCATATGATATGGGAGTGTCCTATAATTAAAGCATTTTGGACTGAGGTCGTGAACTTATTATCAGACATACTGGGGACCCCAATTCCATGTTCGCCTGAAATTTGTCTGTTTGGTATCCTGGATGAGGAAATATGGCCCCATCATACTCGCATCTTTCTGCGAGAATCCCTTTTCCTAGCCAGGAAGGCTATTGCCTTGCGCTGGATGGATCCTCGCCCCTCCTCCCTATCCATGTGGAGGAAATTGGTAAATTCCATTATCCCATATAATAAAATAGTATATAAAGGCAGAGGTTGCCCTGAAAAATTTCGGAAGGTTTGGGGCTCTTGGTGTGACTCACCTCTGACTCTATACACAGCCCCATCATTTCGTAATGCCCTGCACACACTCACTGCTTAGACGCAGGAAGGAGTGTCCAGTTTGAGTTGTATAGTATTTTCCTTATTATCTACTGAGTCTCCCTGGAGTTCCGCCATAGGAAGTATTTATTAGGATATCTTGTTTGTATATGTGTGGGGTTTTTGTATATGCCTTTGCTCCCTACAGGTTGATTTGGACTCTGTGTTTCTTTCGGCTCCCTTGCCTGGATTCTCTCCTGGACGATTTGTATCTGATATTTACATCTACTATGGACTATGCAGCACTGTTTTGGTTCTTTTTGTCTAGTTTCTGATATGTCTTTGTACAACTTTTAGAATATGTCCTTTGTTATTCCTTTTTAAGCTTGTACTATTGATGTGTAATTTGTTGTACGATTGTTCAATAAACCGCGTTTAAAAAAAAAACTATGAGAGACAAAATGAGAAAAATCCAGAAAATCACATTGTCTGATTTTTTAAGAATTTATTTGCAAATTATGGTGGAAAATAAGTACTTGGTCACCTACAAACAAGCAAGATTTCTGGCTCTCACAGACCTGTAACTTCTTCTTTAAGAGGCTCCTCTGTCCTCCACTCATTACCTGTAGTAATGGCTCCTGTTTGACATTGTTATCAGTATAAAAGACACCTGTCCACAACCTCAAACAGTCACACTCCAAACTCCACTATGGTGAAGACCAAAGAGCTGTGGAAGGACCAGAAACAAAATGGTAGCCCTGCACCAGGCTGGGAAGACGGAATCTGCAATAGGCAAGCAGCTTGGTGTGAAGAAATCACCTGTGGGAGCAATAATTAGAAAATGGAAGACATACAAGACCACTGATAATCTCCCTCCATCAGGGGCTCCACGCAAGATCTCACCCCGTGGGGTCAAAATGATCACAAGAACGGTGAGCAAAAATCCCAGAACCACACGGGGGGACCTAGTGAGTGACCTGCAGAAATCTGGGACTAACGTAACAAAGGCTACCGT
This sequence comes from Leptodactylus fallax, assembly GCA_947044405.1. NCBI lineage: Eukaryota > Metazoa > Chordata > Amphibia > Anura > Leptodactylidae > Leptodactylus > Leptodactylus fallax. Next base: position 2,318,347 of record CAMRHE010000292.1, on the reverse strand, counting down.
CAGTAACACACTACGCCGCCAGGGACTCAGATCCTGCAGTGCCAGACGTGTCCCCCTGCTTAAGCCAGTACATATCCGGCCCGTCTGAAGTTTGCTAGAGAGCATTTGGATGTTCCAGAAGAGTATTGGGAGAATGTCATATGGTCAGATGAAACCAAAGTAGAACTGTTTGGTAGAAACACAACCCGTGGTGTTTGGAGGAGGGTGAATGCTGAGTTGCATCCAAAGAACACCATACCTACTGTGAAGCATGGGGGGGCAACATCATGTATGGGGCTGTTTCTCTGCAAAGGGACCAGGACGACTGATCCGTGTACATGAAAGAATGAATGGGGCCATGTATCGTGAGATTTTGAGTGAAAACCTTCCATCAGCAAGGGCACTGAAGATGAAACGTGGCTGGGTCTTTCAGCATGACAATGATCCCAAGCACACCGCCAGGGCAACGAAGGAGCGGCTTCGTAAGAAGCATTTCAAGGTCCTGGAGTGGCCTAGCCAGTCTCCAGATCTCAACCCCATAGAAAACCTTTGGAGGGAGTGGAAAGTCCGTGTTGCCCAGCGACAGCCCCAAAACATCCCTGCTCTAGAGGAGATCTGCATGGAGGAATGGGCCAACATACCAGCAACAGTGTGTGCCAACCTTGTGAGGACTTACAGGAAACGTTTCACCTCTGTCATTGCCAACAAAGGAGATAGAACAAAGTATTGAGATGAACTTTTGTTATTGACCAAATACTTATTTTCCATCATAATTTGCAAATAAATTCTTTAAAAATCAGACAATGTGATTTTCTGGATTTGTTTTCTCATTTTGTCTCTCATAGTTGAGGTCTACCTATGATGACAATTACAGGCCGGCCTCATCTTTTTAAGTGGGAGAACTTGCACAATTGGTGGCTGACTAAATACTTTTTTTCCCCACTGTACACTATACTACCACAAGGGGGTTAACTGCATCTAGCCAGCAATATAAAAGGAGTCATTTAATACCTGGGAAGTATCTGCCTCCTTTTACACCATCACACTGTAATATGTCCTATATACTATGGAATGGCATTAGGACAACCCCATTTCCTCATGAAGTCATTAGTGTTTTGGTAAAACCTAAAAATTCTGGACAATTGTCATAATTGGATCCTTCAGGTTTCCTGTAATTTTGATGCCATGTCTAGCATAGCAGACCACATTTCGTGCCTCTGGAGGTAATCTTTGGGAGCCTTGAAACTATAATTTTGTTTCCCTAAAGCTTTGCTTTCCCAGATGACCGAGTGTGCTTCCAATGTGAGGGAATTTAGAGCGGAATGCATTTAGATGACACTTGGAGTAACATTCAAGTGTATTCCATGATGCATTCACAATGGGGGCTTCCAATACATTCAGCTATGTCTGTCTTTAAAGGGAAACTATCAAGGATTTGGAACACTAAGACAATGCACAGGTCCTTATGGAACAGGGGTTTAGTATCCCAAATTGTCCTGTTGTAACGCCATACGGTTATACTCACCCAGTCACTGTACTTGTACCGGCGCAGCTCTTCATGAAGCCAGAGGAGTACAAAGCAGCTTCCGTGCACAAGCAGATTCTCGTGTACTTACTGCTTGCAGTATATGGCTGCTGTACCCACCAAGCTCACTGAGAACTGCAAACTACAGATAGGGCCTGCAGATGGGAAAAACTGCTAAATAATGCAAAATATAAGTCATATATTGGCCAGATACAGTGTTGCTGCTAATGTACACACATGCACACGCCTGAAAAGTTGCCTGAAACAACAGGTAAGCTCTAAAATTGGTAAGAAATGTTCTTCTAGACACACAAGATGCTGTGCCCTGCAAAATGGCTTCATCCAGCTGCCTCATTACAATCTGCAGGCCTCACACCAGGAAAGATGAACCAGAGAAGTAAAAATCTATACTACAAAGCATCAAATATAATTGAGAGCGGTAACCGAGAGCACCTGTACTCAGACAGGCTTGGCGTTGGGCAAGGACCAGACCACTCCAGCTTGTAAGCACAATGAAATCCATTTGGTTTATTTTATGTACATTGTTGATACAGACAGAAAATGGTCTGATTGTCTTCTCCATAAAGAGCAGTACAGTACTGATCCAGTAACCTTCGTACCACCGCAGATGTCAGAGCACTGTAGCATTACATCAGCTATGTGCCCACATATTACACAAGGTGGTCTCCCTGGAGAAGAGATCACAGTGAAAAAAACTGATAACACAGCATGAGGCTTCATGCACACGACCGAGCGTGCAGCCAAGGCTCTTCTGATGTTTTATAGGACCTACTCTATAAATAGCACAAAGGAGCACTTATCCTGCACACTCGGACATGTGCATGAGGCCTCATAGGAAAAAACAGGTGGGCAGGTGAGCAAGATATAGAGGGTAAGGGCAGGTGTGCAAGACAGAGGGCGAGGGTGGGCATGCAAGAGAGCAAGTGAGTGTGTGGATGGGAAAAGAGAGGGCAAGGGCACACGTGGAAGAGAGAGTGAGGGCAAGTAAAATAGAGTGTGAGGGTGGGTAAGCAAGAGAGAGGGGCAAGCATATAAGGGTGCACACATGCATGAGAAAAGGCAAGCAGAAAGAAGCGAGCAATAGGAAAAAAAATAAAAAGTATCAGAGACAGAAGAAAAGTGACTGAGAACAAGAAAGAAAGAAGGCAGAATGCAAGGGAAGAAGAAAGAGTGAGAGACAGACAGCGAGAGTGACACAGGAAGATGCTACCCATTGTACAGCTCGGAAAACCTCTGGTCAGCACACACCCGATCTCCTGTGTCCAGTCATCACCATATGATAAGCTTCAGACTGTCATGACATGTAAGCTTTTTATTCTCCTACCTGCTCTCCTCCTGGTCTCTCTGGACCACCTATTGGTAGTGAGAAGACATGACACTCCAGGCCTGAAGAAATTAACCTTTCAGGTATATCATGCATTTCATCTGAAGCAATATTCAGCTGTTTGTTATCAACTTTTGGGAAAGCTGGGTAACATGGGATCCAATGCACTTTTACCATGTGTGCTGTCACCCAGCTTTTCCAAAAGTACCAGGACAAAGGATAACTGCCGGATTCAGCCAACCTGCAAAAGCGGAGATACATAACCTCTACTGGTGGTCACCAGCTAGTGACAGTAGACCTTATTAGGGCGCTATCATACTGCTTTTGCAGAGTGACCCCCAATTCATCAGAAAGGCCAAGTGTGCATTTGGCCTCTGTTGGGCTGGTATACATCAGTAAACCTCTTATCAGCTATATGGAATAGCACAGCAAGCTGCAATAGTCCAAAAGGCTTCCCCCAGAAAAAGGAAACCTATAGGCGACAACTGCCTATACTGTAATGCCTTTATAGTGGTATGCTTTGAAGCATTTGTTGGAGGTATAGGTTAGGAAAATCTTCTTATATATATCTCCAATGAACGCCAAAAACAGTGTGAATTACTATAAATGATATTCCAGAAACCAAACAAACTATATTTTTCTTCTGATCCATATTTATTAATATATAAACATAAATGTACTGTATATATATATATTTTACAGTCTATACAGACAGATAAGGCTAGGTTCACATCTACGTCGGAGTCTGTCCAGCGCAGCGGAAAAAAATTCCTCCAAGTCTGACTTTGTATTTATTTTTATCTGGTGAGATCAGATAGAGCCTAATCGGGCATTTTCCCTCAATTATCATTAATGCTGATTATTTAAGTCACGCCCCTTTTACAGTATGGGTATGTGTTGGGGCAAAGCTCACGAGATTCGTCTGGTGAGGTTTGCCCGGCAGTTTCGTTTGGACCGATCACAGCTGAACTGGAACTCCTATTATCCTGTGAGGTCTTCAGACCCCAGAGTATAATTATCGGAGGCCCAGGGGAGGTGACAAACATAAAAACAATGTTACTCACCTTTCTTGGGCTTTGTCGCAACTCCCTGCTGTGTTCGAGTCTTCTGACTGACGTCGGGGACTGCTGAGGCCTCAGTGGTCACATGGGTCATGCAGTGTTGCGACGCTTGAGTCTATGCGTCACGATGCCATGTGACCTGCTGAGGACCAATCACAGGCCTCAGCAGTCCCTGACGTCAGTCAGAAGTCCCAAAGACAGCAGAGTCACATGGAAACCCAAGTAACACTGTTTTTTATGTTTGATCAATTCCTCTGGGCTTCTGATTATTATATCCTGGGGTCTGATAAGACACCAGAGTATAACAGCCATTTCGGTCCAAATGAAACTGCAAGTGGAATCTCGCAGATATTGTAATAACTGAACCGAACCGAAATAACCGGCATGAACAAAATCACATCAGTTATCCAGGTTGATGTTCAGTTTCAGTTATTTTTTGGTTAAATCGCCCAGTCCTAATATCAGGTATTAAAAAACATAAACCCCATAGACCCCCCATTATAATCATTGGGGTCCCTCAGGCTCCATTGTTGTCTGTCATTAGAAAGATTTGTCTTTATTGTTTAATTTGTTCTTTATTTCCTATGACAGACCAGAAGGACGGATTAAATGACACACATGTGAATGTACCCTAGATAGGGAAAATCAAAAGGTGTTATTCTCTTTCACACTTGGGTAGGAGTTTTAGCAAAAAAAGGCATTATGACAGGTCATGTGTCCATGCTCTCCTGGCGTTAGCTGTCGTCCTGCACCAGCACTGGGAACATGTCTCCCCCCTCACACAGCTGGGTGTAGATCGCCCTGAGCGGCAGGCAGGAGGCTGGGGCGCTCTGACTCCAGGATTCGGCTTCAGCAAGCAGCTCTTCACTGAACACCTGGGAGAGATCACAGCTTTACACTAATGGCTCATTACAGGGTGAAGGGAGCGCTGCAGCAATTACACACTACTAATGTGAACAAAGGGGAGACGTCTACGCTGCAGACTCGAGAACTAGGTAATCAACAAATGAGGAGAAATAAAGGAAACATAAGGAGGCAAGGAAATCACACAGAGGTAGAAGAGGGGGAGAGGAAGCAGACTGCAAGGAGGTAAGAGAAGAGTGACAGATAGGAAATAGCGAGAGAGAAGGAATAAAACAACTTACGGGGGATAGCAGGAGAAAGTGATGGGGGAAAAAAAAAAAAAAAAGAGAAAGGCAAATAATGAGGGGTTAAAATGTGCCCAGGAGACAACGGGAGGGTGGTGGATGCCCAAAAGACACAAGAGATGGGTGTACCGAAAAGACACATGAGAGGGACCAAAAAGATACAGGAGAGGGTGGCCTAAGAGAAATTAAGGGGGAGCAAAAAACACATGAGAAGGGGTGCCCAAAAAACTCAAGAAGGGTCCAAGAATAAACAAAAGTAGAGTGTGTGTGCCCGTGAGACGAGCTAAAAATTACAGCATGGACAAGGACATAAATTGTCCCAACTCTTACATACAAACAGCAACAGCAAGCAGGGGCCAGGCGGTCCACAAGGTCTAGACCTCCCCTGAAATATAATGGCCAGATGCAATACAGTCCACAAATTACCTTCTGTAAAAGAATCCTCTGCTGCAGCTCCATCACTCTCAGCCGGCTGCAGGTCAGCTCACGAAGCTCACCCGGATGGGTATAGATAAGTATGGGAGGAGACCGGCTGTACAGAGAGGGGCAGCCGACTGACTCTAGGCAAGTACTATCGATAGAAAGCTTTTCTGCCCAATTCCTATATTCTTCAGCCGCTGTATAAAGCAGAAAAATAAAAAATATATAATAAAGATTAACTGGAAGAAAAAAAAAAATTATATATGCAAATCCATTAAAGAATACAACTGTCCAGGTTAAGGACAGAATCTGTACATGGCACTTAAGGGACGGTAACCCTAGAAATGACGAATATAAACAAGACTTGTCTTCATTGTGTCTTAATCTACAGGATTTTCTGCAGAGAATACAGGGTTAACTTCCCGCTGTTCTGGTCCATTTTCATCTGGGGACTGTCAGGACAATCTTTTTGCCCTATTGCAGACACTGCGGAGGTAGGAGGCTCCTGCTGCAGCCAGTTCTCTTACAATAAGGAAGAGGAGAAGGGGCATGGATCCTGCTGACCCCTAACCTTGCATTGCCTTCTATTCTATTAATGTCTATGGAAGACAACAATGCTGGTCAACTCAAATAGTGGCTCCTAAAAGGGTCTGTAAACAACCTCAGTCTGCATGCATGTGCCTGGTCTGTAGTTAAACGGCACATGGAAGACACCCGTGTGCTGTCCTTGCCCCTACAGACCTGTCCTAAGTTTTGCCCCAGGCTCACTGCTGTATACACAGGCCCATGTTAATACATGGGTGTGTATGGGGCCATAGAGATAAATGGGTCAGTGTGCTAGACATGAAATACAAAGCTACCACACTGACAAAGCACACGGTCTTCTGCATAGAGCCTAAAACTAATACAAGTTTATCTCAGTGTCTATCTGGTTTCAGATAACTAAACCACACACAAGCACAGGTAGCTATAAACCATCAGTACACCATTTTAGGGAATGGCCATCCTGCAACCATATTTATTCACCGCAACGCACCTAGAATAACTTTGCACATAGCCTTCATTAGAAAAGATCCCTTACCATTGTCTATACAGCTCCTATGTAAAGATATTCACTTCCAAGGTGTCACACTACAAATAATAGTTGCTGAGATTTGAAGGGGGTCTTCTGACTCTCCTTGGCTGCTGAGAGTCAGGAGGGAGATAAGGATTGAGGATTGAATTGGATTTCAACTGCCTGATCCTTTTGTTGTCAGGAAGAGAAGCTGCTGGCAATGGTTTTCTTTCATCTTCCAGGTTAGGGCACATGCATCACTTGACCGAATCAAGGGGGCACATGTATGGGGGAGTTGGGTGAGATAGCTGTCAGCCGAACCATCACTTGGCAGAAAGCTCTTACGTGTACAGCCTTTCATCTATCTTCCACTGACTATAGCTTATAAAGAAGAGGGGATGGAGGGTAAGACAGTAGCTTACGTTCTTTAACGCTATCATGCCTTCTTCTGGATGCCCATAATTCAAGGCAGTCTTTAAAAGGTTAATTTCTACTAAAACCCAGAGAAACACAGCGGCTGATGCCGCGGCTTCTATCCTTTACCCATAAAGATTAGCCAGTGCCAAAGAAAACCAGCAATAAAACAAGGTTATTAAAAGCCAATACGGACAATTGGTACAATAGTTTCTTCTCTCCCTTTCCTGGAATTACATTTCACAAAGTGTGGTCGTGTATGAAGAATATACTTTATGTTCTGTGCGGCCATAATTATATCCCACCAGCTGCAGAGCTGTAATAGCATCATTTACCGGAGGAGACGTAGAATTTGGGAAGGGACGAGGAAAATGGTTATTATCCAACATCAATAAGAATGGATTCTGTCATGTAAATGCCAGTAAAGTATTCCATATAATAAGGACCAGAACCGTAAAGCAATTTACCCGGCAATAGATTTTAAAGGGCATCTCTATCCATGCAAGAAAGAAATCTGTATGCAAGGAGACTCCAACTTCTCTATATGCAGAGGTGTCTCTGAAGGCTCTCGCCATCCATTCTCTGCTGCAGACTCAGACTGGCCTACAGGTAACCAGCTGAATCCCATGGTGGGGCCCTGAGCAAGGTGGGCCCCAGATCACCCTGGCATGGCACAGACCCCTTATTGTACTTCATACAGATACTGATAATATACCAGGTAGATCATTGAAGAAACTCCCAAGTTTTTATATACAGTAGACACATTAGGCGGCTGAGTCAGGCCAAGCAGTATTCTTCTGCCCTCGGCCCCATCTTCACAATCACACTGCAAGGGCCCCGATCATTTGATTCTGCTGTTGTGTGGGCACATATGCCTGACTCAAAGAGCTAAGAGGGCCATTATTCAAGGCAAGATCCAGGCAGTGGCTACTGACAAGACCCCAGGATAGAACAGTCCAAATCAAGGACTAGGCAACCGGCTACTATGACAAAAAAAAAAAAAATCATGTTGGCATTTTAGGAGTCTGCCAATGAATTGCAGGTAATATTTACATGTAGCTGTATAGTGGGCCCCGGAGGCCCTAGGTACCCCAGTCCGATACTACCTGTATGCAATGGAGGTCAGAGACCTACATTGTCCCAACAGGTGATGATAAAGGAGGTGGGACCATTCAGTGTCAAATATGCATTTTCAGGAAAAAAAAAATGGAGGGGGGGCAGAGTTTATAATCAGTAAAGGTTTGGTGCCAAACCTTTTGTTAATGGTCATATGGTTTTACCTCTTAAAGCACAAGGCCATTAACAATAAACAATACAATAAGGAGTTTAATGACTGTGATATTGATGACCTATCCTTAGGGATTACTAATGTACCAAATGCCCACAGAAGTCAATAGAGCGGGGAAGAGGAGGAATCGAGTGAGAGAGACAGAAACAGAGGCAAACAGAGGCAGCTGCAGCTAGTATTAAGTTTACTATTTCACCCCAAGTGCTTCATTCAAATCAATACTGGTCAAAACTTCTCAATATTATCCTATATGGTGCTGCTGCAGTTTCTGAATAAGTGACTGAAGGTTAGGGAGCAGAATCTCCCATTTTCTCCATGTGTTGTAGAGAAAACTACCAGTCTTTCAGCTGAGGGACAATAGAGAATTAGAGATATAGCCTGCAGAGGGGAAAACTGCTAAACATATCCAGGATGTGGATCATATAATGGACAAAAATAGTGTTACCTCGTGCACTCTGAAGAGTCATCTCAAAGTTTAGGTCTGCCTTAGCTACGCAAGTCTACAAGGTACTGGAATTACTGTGGATTTTACCAGACAAATACACAGCAGATTACAGTACCAGGCAAGTGGATGAGACGTCACAAAACTCCATATGTTAGACTTTTTATGCACAGGAATCCTTGCTGTGGATTTTATAACCCAGAGTATGTCAATTTATAATGTAGATTTTCACCAAAGATTTTACCACTTTCACTGTAGCAGGGGTAAGATGTGAATCCACATGGAAGACACGCAGATTTGGGATAAATACATTTATATTACAAATAACATCCCTTACAAATAATGTCTAACACATCAGGGTCAGCAAACCACAATCTTGCTTGAGAAGTGTATGATATTATCACCCCCCCTCCCATTTTCAGGTAGCCCCCCAGGCCACATCATATAACATACTATGTCTGACCTGTAGGCCTTGTGAGACTGCACCAGACCTCTGCATTGTACCAACGTAATGGGTACGGACAGATGTATTGTACTACTTTTAATAATAATTGCCATGCGGTTATATTTCATTAATCCTCAAGAAGTAACATCTTGGTTATGATGACTTTATAGTAGTCACATTGCATTTAAGATGCTGCATGAAATACTCTATTATGATTCAGGGCTCAGTTTGGCGGATAAACTGGGATTTATGGAGCAGATGGAGACTTCTTATGATTCAAATGATGGATTGTGACTTCAAAGCCTCCCGACGAGGGCGCCCCACACTACAATGTCTGGCCAGATCAACCTGCCGTCACTTACCCAGCTGAAGATTCTGCAGCTCCGATTGGTATTTGGCCACTTCTTCTTGTAGAGCTTCCAAAAGCAGCAGAGACTGGTAATTCTGCCAATGCGCCGGACCTTTAGAGACCGGAGAAATGTCAGTCTTTCAGATGTGATCCATTACAAATGTCAATATAATTAGCAGACTCCGCTTTCTGATCTATAGAGAGGAGCCTCTATTCTCCTTTCAAGACATGAAACTTCATCTGGAATGTCATGTTGGTTGATATTAAACCACGCTGTGGTGGGTATAGGTCTAAAGACATACTTCCTAGCAGATGAATGGTCTGATATCTTAAAAGAACACTTACCGATATATAGTGCAGGGGTGGATGCAGCTATATATATATATATATATATTATATATGACTAGTAAATTTGCAGAAGGATGGTATTACCACTATAGTTAAATTGACTATTACCTATCCTAATCCTTCCAAAATATATCGTCCATGAGACCACTTTAAAGTGAATGTCCACCTTATTACATCCAGTCAAAAACAAACTGTAAATCCGTGGCAATTAATTTTTTAATACAATTTTATAGTGGTTGGAGCTTTGTTTTTCTGATACAGAGCTCCAAATCCAATGCATAGACACAGTTCACGGACAAACACTGGACTTCCCCAGCGGCCTCTAGAGGGAGCTTACAATATCCTGTCATTGTTTGATCAGTATGCTTCTAAGCTCCCTCTAGTGGTGACCGCAGGTAGTCAAAATGTTATGTTTTAAAACTATGTCTATGGAGATCACATAGCACAAAGAAACCCTAAACCCTGGACAACCCCTTTAAGAAATGAATCTGTACAGAACTTTTTGGAGCTATTTAAAGGGCATCTATCACCTACTGAACTCCTCACTGCAATCATATAATGAGGAGGGGCCCCCGATCCTTCTCACTGCCTAATCACAGTTAGCAGGAGTTTATATAGAGCTGTGTTGGCCACTGCCACTCCGTTCAATGTCTATAATGGGTGCAACAACTTGCTGTTTCCATCAGTCCCATTAACAGTGAATGGAGTGGCAGGGCACATGCATGACCACCACTCCATCTCCCACCGATCTAATATTGATGACCTATTCCAAGTATACGCCATTAACAAGTAAGTCCCTGCAATCCCCTTTAAGAATTATTAACAGTAATATTCCTTTAAATCCCAATCGCCATCTTTTAATAATTTTACCATTATACCCCGGACACTGAATGAATCAATCAATTCCCATCAGATTACAATAAATAACGTGGGAATCTTTCACTGAATAGACGCTTCAGTACAATATGTACGGCCAGGATTAGATGTTAAATACACCTAAAGACTATTGTACCCAGACTGTGCTGCATCATACAATAGGTACGAAGCCCATGATAAATAACGTAACCAGAATTCATTAGGAGCGGACAATTCACTAGAAAAATTGCACAGCAATATATATTTATAGTATGCCTATAATAGAAGCCACGTCCTTTATTAACATGAGTCACTTTCTATGCACCGCTAGAACACTCCAGCTGGCCGCAATTTTCTTAGAAGGTACATTAATCTACGTCCATAGTACTCGGGAATTAACACGTAGTGTTACATATTTTTACACACTGTAATACGCTCTCCAGCAGGGTCCTGTGAATGACTTCTGATGAAAAGGGTTAAACCCTGCTCTGCAATCAGCCTTCGTGACTGATGGATCCTGGGCAGGCTGTAATTGAGGTGAGACGGGCACTGTGACTCATGTAAAGCCACCGCATAAAATGGACCCGCTACGTGCTCTTGCTTCTCCTAATGTAGACTCACACTAAGAAGAAGTTGAGCGGTCACCATGACACACTGAGCGCAGACAAGTGCGCAGCAGGAAATATATATAGAATAGGCTTACAATTTTGTTACCGTCTCCTTGCAGAATAAGTCTGTGGTTTTGTTGAGCCTCCAGCAAGGAGAGGTTTAACATGTACACACGCTCAATTATTAAAGTGGCGGAGACGCCTGAGCCAAACGCTCATTACAACGTAATTGACTAAGACATCCTTCCAATATTTATAGGTCTTCTCTCGCCTGTGAAGCATTTGTAGACTAGAGGTGGTGTTGTAGAGATCATGATATTCGCTGTTCACAAGGCCTTGTCGTCACACCCTCACCTGGTCCCTGCCAGTTATTGGCAGAGTCTATGTTTTGCTTCCAGTTTCTGACCTCTCGCTCCATGCGCTTGGTCTCTTCCTCAATCTCGAGAAGGCTTAGCCTGGGAGCTTCGGGAGCAAACTAACAGTTAATTAAGGAGAGCAACATGAAATCTTAATATCGTAAAATCGCAGAGAGGCGAGATGTGCCGAGGCTTAAGAAGTAATAGAGTTGTAAAGGAGATGAGCTGTAATAGTGCCGCGAATAAAAGAATTGAATGGAATAGATCAGATCAGTTAAAGGGAACCCGTCACAATTAATGGAGGTAATGAAGGAAAATCATTACCTTTAATTACAGTGTGGTATTGATTGATTTGATTTCTTCTTTATTTTTAACAAATCTTAAGATCAAGTTAGGTAATGATGGCTAATGTACATACATTATATATGCATCTATATGGTCAATCCAACCTCCTCAGGGGCTCCGTGTACACTAATGCACATAGTGAAGGGTTCAATAGTGCACATCTCCATGGGAGCACTTGGTAGAAGGATAACTGGACTCAGATAGGTTGAGCAATGCATCAGGGGGTGCACTCTGGGGTTGCCCACAAAGGAACATTAAAGAGACTTTCCAGGACTTGTATATATGGATGGCTTAAGATAGGTCAGTTTGTGATTGGTACGGGTCCGATACTCAGGGCTTTCACAAATCACTTTCAGCTCTTCACTGAATACCTAACACAATGCTGTGCTTAGTATTGTAGCTCAGCCTTATTCATTTTAATGGGACTGAGCTGCTGCTGTACCATGTGATCAAAGAATGTGACAATGGAATAGAAAAGAGGCCACAATGTTTGTGATCAGCGGTCTCTTCAAACAGCTGATCTGTGTGAGACCTGGGTGTCAGACCCCCACAGATCATATAGTTATGTGCCATCCTAAGGACAGGTGATCAATATGCCAGTCCCGAAAAAGACTATATAATCAGCTACCAGAGGTGATAATGTCTGATCACTACAACAAGGGTCACTTAGGATAGATTGGCAGGTGTCTGACCGATCAGCTGTTTGAAGAGGCTGGGTGATCTCGGCAGTCTCAGTACTTATCAAGCACAGTAGATGTAGGTAGTATTGCAGCTCAGTTCATGTAACCTGTGAAAGTGACAGGACGTGGCCTGTGAAGCAGAGGCAGCACACAGGGAGTGCCGCAGCAAACAGATGATTTGCGAGGGTCCCAGATGTTTGAATCCCACAGATCTTCAATTGATGATCTATCCTCTGGATTAAAAAGTCCTGTAAACCCCTTTATAGGGGTTGCCCTAATAGGACAGAATGATAAAGGAGTGTGTAGGGCCACACTCATGAGCTCTTCTAGAATGCAAAGTGTAACTCACTTTAGAGGACTCTGTGCAACCAGGGCTGTGGAGTCGGAGTCGTGGAGTCGGTGCCTATTTTGGTGGAGTCGGAGTCGGTATAAAATGGACCGACTCCGACTCCCAAAATATATAATAAATTGGTACAGTTAGTAGTACAATGCAGTATGTGCTGAATATATTTTCATAAGAATTTGGGAAAATTATGAAATGTTGAAAATGATGAAATGTCCTGTAAAGGTCTGTTCTATTCCTCATATAATGATGGGACTGAGTTCTGAGTGAACCTATAAGGTTTAGCAGTGCCAGGGCTGTGGAGTCGGAGTCGTGGAGTCGGAGTCGGTGCCTATTTTGGTGGAGTCAGAGTCGGAGTCAGGGGAAATTGAGGAGTCGGAGTCGGGGCTTTGGCGTACCGACTCCACAGCCCTGTGTGCAACCATGTTTTTCATGGTAACTCATTCACTAGGCAGTGTGTCATACGAGCAGCAGCTGGACCCCCTGCCATGAGTTCACTGTTAGGCTAGGCTAGGAAGGGAAACACTTTAATTAAGACTTATAGCAGGTCTACTTTAAAAAGTATAAGGTTTGGAACATCACAAGTTTGCCACATGCCACTATGCCATTTGCAATACTGCAGCGTCCCCACCTCCACTGGCACTCACTGAAGTACAATAACTACAATTATTACCTCAAAGAAATGCCTAATACAGGGAAAGACTCTTTATTATTAGATTTGGTAAATTCCACTGAATGAAAATATATCTTATATCGATATAGAAATAATGGGGTCCAACTCCCAGCACACCCACTGATCAGCTGATTAAAGGGGCTTTCTTCATTGTTTACTAGGCTTATCCCTGTACATTTTGTAGTGGTTGCGTCTGGTATTACAGCTCAGTCCTATTCACTTGAATGAGACTGAGGTTCAGAGAGATGTAATAGAAGATACAGGCACTACCATGTTATGCAGCTACGCCTGTTCAACAGTGAAGGGGAAACAACACCCTATCTTCTTTAGTCGGCTGATCAGTGGGAGTACCAGGAGTTATCACCCAAAGAATGTCAGTAGGGGTGCTGTTGCAGCCTCTTGCAATTATGTCACATTCAAAGGTCACATGGTACAGCAGCAGCTCAGTCCTGTTCAAGTGAACGGGGCTAAGTTGCAATACCAAGTACAGTCCCTATGCAACGTAAGGCGCTGTGACAGTGAAGAGCCCACAGAGCTCACCCAAACACTGCAGCCTCTTCGACCAGTTGATCTTTGGGGCGTCCCAAGTGTCAGCCCCCAATGGACACATTTTGGTGAACAGACCATCAATATTCAAGTCCCAGAAAATCCCTTTAATAACGCTCAGTATTACTTTCTCTAAATATGCTAATGTAATAATATCATTATGTATACTCAAGCATAGATCCCAGTCTACAAATACAGACTTTCCATGCACAGTCATGATGGGTATATGTGCAGCATTTAACCTGTGCTGAGCTGTGTAGGTAGAGGCTTGCAAATATCAGCATCAATGAATGTAATGTGTTGCAGATACAGAGAGTCGTGGACATAGCTGCCCCCTTCCTTTATGAAACCTCTGTAGGCAGCGTCAGATTTCATTAAGAATGCAAGTCTCGCAGCTAGGCTTGCAGGATGAGCCTTGTGATATACATCTATTAACAGAACCTCAGTACATTTTACAATGGCCTATTCTCTAAGGAGCATTGGACAGTGCTTTTACGTCACTCAACAGGAACAGGATACAGTTGTTTGCAGCCTCTGTATAAATGAGGGTCTGGAAGCAGGAAGATGGTCTTGAATTGCATAGAACTTCTCCCATAATCTATAAAACACAGGAAAACAGTATGGTTATCTCAGTATGGAATCGCCAAACCCAATTTCCTCAGAGTCGCTTATTACACTGAACATAAAAGACTTTAACACATTCCTTGTAAGGGGAATCAAACATGTGAAATGTGCATTACGTAGATGGGATTTGTCATTTGTAAAAAAAAACATAAAAGGGCTGGGCCGCTTCAGAAAGTAAACCAAAACTGCTGCAAAACTGAAGGCTTACAAAAGTAGACCCTGTCATTTCTAAGCATTGTGTCTACTCTACTACTTTATTGTGTAAAGGGGTTGTCTCAGGACAGACAGTGATGGCTAGAATATGTCATTAACGTCCAACCAGCAAAGGAAATTGCTAGAATGATGTGGCAGCACCAGTAGGAAAGATACTCCTTATAGGCGGATACCCACAGATCAGACACTGATGGCTTATCCCAAGAGAAAAAAAGAAGGAATAGTGGCCAATGACTACAATAAGTATATATTTATTAAGTCAGTAATATAATAATTGCAAATGGCATCAGCACAGAAAACTGGGCTAGACAGCAAACAGTACAAGAAGCCGAGGCCAAGCCCATCTTACAGAATATACTGTATATAACATTCACAATAATCAACACAATGTCACAAAGTGCACAGATAATACCAGTTGTAACATTCCCCCTACAAATAGCTAGATAATATCAACTACATATACAAGTATACAAGCATGAAAATGCAGGAGCAGAAGATGGGTGTAAGAAAGAATAAATATCTAGTCATCATATCCTTGGAGCAAAAGACACAAGTACAATAGCCCGAGGGTCAAGTGTCATCAGGGATATCAGCTATTTGTTATCTTCTCATACATGTAGTGTCCATTTCTGTTTCTGTGTGCACTTAGCCATCTCTCGCACTCCCATCGAAGTCAAATAACTAACTCTAATAACTAGACACTTCTGCTTTCACCAGGGGTTCGGCCGCCTTCATCTCAGCTGCATTTACAATGGGGGGTAAAACAACCCCCGCTCTCAGGATTGGTGGGAGTTAGACCCCACCGATCAGCAGTTTATCCTCTATCCTATGATGTATAGAGGATAAATATTGTTTGCGGCTATTGCCTTTTATAGTGCTGCTAACAAACACATAGGATTGAATCTCACCTGCTGCTCTTCATGTATACCTGCTGGTATTCTGATGGTAGTTTCAGAGTTGCTCTGTGGGGAGGGGAAAAAAAAAAAAAAAGTCAACACTTTATGAAATGGCTCAAAACATGAACATCTAAATCTGGGTTAAACATTGATAGTGGTCATTAAAAAGCCAACAACATTAGACAAGACATTGCCCATGTTTATAAGTCCTTACTTAGGCGACCCCTATATACACACACGTTACATCCTGTAGTCCTCTACTCCTATGTATACTATAAACCCTTTACTGCTACAGTGCCTTGCAATAGTATTCGGCCCCCTTGAACTTTTCAACCTTTTGCCACATTTCAGGCTTCAAACATAAGGATATAAAATTTTAATTTTTTGGTGAAGAATCAACAACAAGTGGGACACAATTGTGAAGTGGAACGAAATTTATTGGATATTTTAAACTTTTGTAAAAAATGAAAAACTGAAAACTGGGGCGTGCAATATTATTCGGCCCCTTTACTTTCAGTGCAGCAAACTCACTCCAGAAGTTCAGTGAGGATCTCTGAATGATCCAATGTTGTCCTAAATGACTGATGATGATAAATATAATCCACCTGTGTGTACAAGTCTCCGTATAAATGCACCTGCTCTGTCATAGTCTCAGGGTTCTGTTTAAAGCGCAGAGAGCATCATGAAGACCAAGGAACACATCAGGCAGGTCCGTGATACTGTTGTGGAGAAGTTTAAAGCCGGATTTGGATACAAAAAGATTTCCCAAACTTTAAACATCCCAAGGAGCACTGTGCAAGCGATCATATTGAAATGGAAGAAATATCAGACCACTGCAAATCTACCAAGACCCGGCCGTTCCTCTAAACTTTAATCTCAAACAAAGAGAAGACTGATCAGAGATGCAGCCAAGAGGCCCATGATCACTCTGGATGAACTGCAGAGATCTACAGCTGAGGTGGGAGAGTCTGTCCATAGGACAACAATCAGTCGTACACTGCACAAATCTGGCCTTTATGGAAGAGTGGCAAGAAGAAAGCCATTTCTCAAAGATATCCATAAAAAGCCACCTGGGAGACACCAAACATGTGGAAGAAGGTGCTCTGCTCAGATGAAACCAAAATCCAACTTTTTGGCCACAATGCAAAACGATATGTTTGGCGTAAAAGCAACACAGCTCATCCCCCTGAACACACCATCCCCACTGTCAAACATGGTGGTGGCAGCATCATGGTTTGGGCCTGCTTTTCTTCAGCAGGGACAGGGAAGATGGTTAAAATTGATGGGAAGATAGATGGAGCCAAATACAGGACCATTCTGGAAGAAAACCTGTTGGAGTCTGCAAAAGACCTGAGACTGGGACGGAGATTTATCTTCCAACAAGACAATGATCCCAAACATAAAGCCAAATCTACAATGGAATGGTTCACAAATAAACGTATCCAGGTGTTAGAATGGCCAAGTCACAGTCCAGACCTGAATCCAATCGAGAATCTGTGGAAAGAGCTGAAAACTGCTGTTCACAAACGCTCTCCATCCAACCTCACTGAGCTCCAGCTGTTTTCCAAGGAAGAATGGGCAAGAATTTCAGTCTCTCCATGTGCAAAACTGATAGAGACAAACCCCAAGCGACTTGTAGCTGTAATCACAGCAAAAGGTGGCGCTACAAAGTATTAACTTAAGGGGGCCGAATAATTTGGCACGCCCCACTTTTCAGTTTTTTATTTTTTACAAAAGTTTAAAATATCCAATAAATTTCGTTCCACTTCACAATTGTGTCCCACTTGTTGTTGATTCTTCACCAAAAAATTAAAATTTTATATCCTTATGTTTGAAGCCTGAAATGTGGCAAAAGGTTGAAAAGTTCAAGGGGGCCGAATACTTTCGCAAGGCACTGTATATACACACTCGATATCCTATACTCTTACACACATACAGACACTACAAGTGAAATGAATCTCACCCTTTTTCTTTCAAAGTAGACCGTCTTTGTGGTTGAGAAATCTCTGGACCCAAAGTTGTGGCTGGTGTAGAGACTGGGTTTACCAATTCACTGCGTGGTCTCGTGGCACTCATCTTCGTCTCCAGTTGCTCGTTTTTACCACTGTTGCCTTTTTTAGGAGCTGGTGGCTCTGTAGGTGTTAACCGTGAAGACCTACTGCTTAAGGCTCCTTCCCTAGGCTTCAGAACCCTTCTCCGGTCAGGAATAGTTTTGTAAGGAGGTTTTAACTGGTAGCTCTTGGGGTTTGCGCCTCTCTGTGTAAGTTTATCTAAAGCTTTAACAGGGACTTGACAAGAAGATGGCGCCTGTACACAAGACAGGGTTTTATGAATAGGTGGGTCTGTCTTGCTGGTTCCTCTCACTCTCAAGGCTTTCTCCAGAGCTTTGTTCAGCACTTCCACCTCCTGTAGGTCCTCCGGTGATGGATGGTTCTCTAACCAAGGGAGAAATAAGCATATGTTAAAATATCTATGGCAAGAATCATAACACTTGCTGCACCACTGTCATGGCATTACTGGACCTGACACTAGGTCAGACCACAGAAAACAGAGACCTGACTCCACTGTGTGAATAGCGTAGTAGTACTGACTGACAAGTGCTGCACTTGGCTATCTCCATCACTCAAATACAAATGAATGGAGTCATACTGACGATTCATTCATACAGCAGACTTGGGACTCCTGTTCTTATGATGGCCATGATCCCAAAGGACAAACCCCCAGTGATCAGACACTTTCCATGAATGGCACATAAGTGTTTGTAGGAACCCCCCCTCAAGGATGTAACTCTCTCAATTACATGAGGTTTCCCGGGGTAAGATTTCAACTATACCTTGTATATACATTATCGAAACAGCTTTTAAGAACAGGAAATTTAGAAGTAAGCGGTTTCTGCAATTTCAAAATACTAGACCGTAACCACCCACATCCATCAACACATCCTCCTCCGCATACTTCTTCCAGCAGTCAAGAAATGAACACCGCCGATTCCACAGCCCACAGCTTTCCAACATAGTAATGCTATTAAAAGCTCAAAGTCCCATATGCATAGATCCATTGCTACCAACTCCCACTAAGTAAAACAACAGTCATGTGGCATATGTCAATAAGCAAGAGTTCAGGGAGCAGGATTTACAACAATGGCAATCTTAAAGGGAAACGACACTTCTAAAGAGAAGACACCCCGGGGCTACAGATTAGAATGGTGTGGTGGTGCCATGTTACAGATACAGTGGAGATGCAGCTTGGACTTGGTCATTATATATACACAATTGCATATTAACCTTGCCACTCCTCACACTATGAAAGAGAGACTGCCTGCTTGAATCAGTGCCGATGCTGCTGTGATCACAGGACCTAACTTGAGAGTTGTCTTCAGAAGCGCACAGAAAAGCTACTGATTTACTGTCTGGCACAGACAATCATGGCTGTTTATCCCACATAAAGAGAAGTAAAGAGTAGCAGTAATTCAAGTCTTCTAATACTGTGCTCTATATTGTATTGAATAAAGTATGCAGCCACACATTAAAGAAAATGATTAAACGCCATGAAAAATTATTTATCCTCTATGCATAGGATAGATGATAAATTGCTGATCTGTGGGAGTCTGACTGCTGAGAACCCCACCGATCCTGAGAACAAGGGGCGCTGGAAATAGCCAAAGCACAGCACGTGGCACTCTCATTGAATTAAATTGGGGAGTGGCGCGTTGACATCCACCAGCGGTTCACAGCGGGGGTAACACACTCCCATTCTCAAGATTGTTGAGACCCCCACAGATCAGCAATTTATCCTCAGACCTATAGATAGAGGGTTAATATTCTTCATGGCATCAGTAGAATTATGCTTAAGAAAAGGCAGAGCTCCGCTGATAAAAATATGGCTAACCAACGCCTCCCATTTCTGTATTCATGATATAAATGGCGGTACCATCCCTCTATTGCGCGGAGACTTTGTAGCACCAGGCAGATGTGCTGGAGAGAATTGTAAAGATAATTAGAGTATTCAGAGGGCAACCCCGGCTGTCATTATATAAACAGTAGGAAAACAATACTAGCTGGAATAAACTGAATTAAAAAATGAATTACGCTCCGGCATAAATTAGGACATTCATTTTGATTAAAGCATCTCATTCTCCAGACAAATGGCTCTATAAATAGAAAGCAGAATATTATTTCTTCTGCTCGCAAACCGGGTGAAGAAGGAGAAGAGAACTCATCACCGAGCAGGGAATTAGCATACATTAACTTGTACTAATCTGAATACGTATTATAGCGGCTGTCTGTGAGATGGGTCCTATTGTGAGGGCTTCCAATCTTCTCAGCACAATATTGCGAAGTAATGCTGAAATTAAATGGCTTGCAATAGCCTTTCAGGAGGGGATTGGCACCCGCTGATTTCCCTTTTTTTTTTTACTGTCAAATGTCAGTCCCAGTATTACTGTAATAAACCCCAGGGATGTTTAACCTTTTTGGCTCTGCAGGCATAAGAATGAAGTCTTCTTTGGTTACAATTAGGCACATTCTCACAAAAGTAAATCTGGCCATACACTTCAGACAGCTGTTGGCCGGACAAGCTATTCCTACCATCACCGTTAAGACACATGCATGCCTCATCTGAGCCAGACATGGTGTTATACAAGAACTGAAAATTCACAGATTTTTATACACATGGTCTTCAAAGGATTTTAGAGTCCTTAAAAAAAACCAAAACAAAATTTAAGGACTCTAAAATCCTTTGAAGACCATGTGTATAAAAATCTGTGAATTCTCAATTCTTGTATAACACCATGTCTGATGAAGGGAGCTAGTACTCCTGAAAGCTTACTTATAAATATACTCAGTTAGCCTCTAAAAGGTATCGCCTGATTTCTTCACTCTTCCACTACTT